>CM075207.1:17373417-17913417 GCA_037577465.1 Liposcelis bostrychophila
AAATAATTTTAGATTTAGGTCTAAAGTGATCAATTTAAAGGAAGCTAAAGACCTATTTATTACCATTTAATTTACGTTGAACTGAAACATACTTATATCCGGCTGTTCAATTTTTGGAGTTTTTTGAATGATTTTAAAGTAGCATTGTCTCCTAAAATAAGAAAAGATTAGATTCATACTTGTGAACGATTTGTACAAAAATAGATTGAACTATGAAGTCGGTCTGTAGGAGCCGTATCTATAAGTTTGTAAATTGATTTAAATGATTTTACGAAAAATGATGTTATGTTAAAAGGGGACTTCATAAATTTATTTTTATAAAAAATTTTCCTAGCTTCAAGCTTGGTTTTAGGGCAGTCTCCACTTGATGACGTTCACGGCATTCGCGTTGTCCGTCATCGCGGTTAACGTAATCGCACCGGAAGTACTTTGCAGGTTTTGCTCCCGTAAACGTTTGTGGCATAAAAAAAGTACCGTATATTTCATTAAGTATACAAAATTGGCTTACCCAGAATTAGTTTTGGAACAGATTTATTGTCTTCCCCATGCCTGAATTAAAATTTTTCTTTTTAAATCCGTAAAAACATCTTTCAAAACCGCCATTTTTAAGGTTTGTAAATAGAAAAAAGCAGAAGATGATCAAAAAAATCGTGGTAAAAGATCCACAAAACTTCCGGTGCGATTACGTTCATCGAGAAGGCGGATAACGCGAATGCGGTGAACGTTATCAAGTGGAGACTGCCCTTTTGGAAATTAATATCAAGCTTTTGGCTTTAATATGTTTTTTGTTGACGCAAGCTTTAATATGATATTTCTTATAAAATTTTGACTAATATTTAATTGGGCAGTATTCATTTTACAAGGGCAGTATTCCCGGGGCGGTAAAAGTTTGGCAGCATAAAATTTTTTGTGGCAGTATTTTATTGGTTTTGTCAGTATAATAATAAAAATGAGCAGTTAAGGTTATTTGATAAAATATGATTGATTTAAAATGAGCAGTTATTTATCTTTAAAAATAACAGAGAAAAAAAATAATGTTTCGTGCCCAAAAAAAATATTTTACCGCCTAAAAATCTTGAGGGACCTCTAAATATTTTTTTGAAAATTGAAAAAATAATTCGGGGCATGTTGTAGATGATAGTGCATTTGCCAATGAACCAAGATCTAAGTACATTGATTTCTTTTTACTTTTTTGATTTTTTTAAAAAATGTATTTATTTGTTTACTTATTATTATTTAAGTGTTGCACACTGCCAGGTATTAATACTGCCCTGATATATATTTATCAGGGTGTCCCTTGTTCGGGTCGTAGCCAAGGGGGGGCCAGGGGGGGCATTGCCCTCCTGGGCTTACTCGGTGCCCCCTTTAACAAGCCCAACTGCCCCCCCCCCCCCCTCCCCCCGGCTCTTCGTTCCGACTACGGGCCCGCACTTATTTTGCGAATTTTCGAATTTTAAATCGCACACCCTCTAAATCGGTGATCTATGGTACACTGATAAGCCCTATTTTTTTTCCAGATTTTTTTGGATACCGGGAAGCGTGCCGACTTGAGCTTTAAGTTCCAAAAATTCTCACAGAAGAAAAAAAGTCGACAATTTTTTTTTCGCGGAAAGACGTCGTTTCCTATCGGGAATTTTGCGTAGATCACGAATCTGAAGTCCGTTTTTCTATATCGGGCCCGGTTTTTGAGCTAGAGGAGAAAATGTGGCAAGAAAACCTGGTTAAGTGACAAAACGCACTACGTCGTAAGTTTTGCTCATATTTTGGCTTCTAGCTCAAAAGCCGTACCAGATTTAAAAAAACGGACTTCAGATTCGTGATCTATGCAAAATTCCCGATAGGAAACGACGTCTTTCCGCGGAAAAAAAAAAAAATTGTCGACTTTTTTTCTGCTATGGGAATTTTCGGAACTTAAAGCTGAAGTCGGCACGCTTTCCGGTGCCCAGAAAAATCTGGAAGAAAATAGGGCTTATCAGTGAACCATAGATCACCGATTTAGAGGGTGTGCGATTTAAAAATCGAAAATTCGCAAAATAAGGGACACCCTAATATTTATACTGACCGAAGTGCTTTCACTTACCTGCAAAACTTGATTTTTTTACTGTCCAGATACTGCCAAAAAATTTAAAAAATAATGCCCCGCTAAATACAAACCTAAAATTTTGCATTTCCCGGTTACATATTGACTTTGGAAATCTGCAATTTTACACAAAAGGCAATATAAAGCCGATTTCGAATTTTTTTTTTTTTTTTCGGGAAAACTTATTTACATAAAATGAAAAATTGATTAGCAAATTGATATCGATTGTGACAGGGACTGCCAATTTTTCATCTGAAAGATATTTAATTTGATTTTTAATTTCATAAACTAACTGGAAAAACACATAAGTAAATTTAGGGTTTCTTATAGACCTAAATGTCTTCAAATTTTTTTTTTTTTTTTTTTTTTTTTTTTTTTGAGGAATTGGACATCTAAATGCCGATGCAGCTTTAAATGTTCGTTCTTGAACAAAGGAATGTTTTGTTTCACGTGAAATATATGGTATTTTCTGATCATAACCGTACCCGTCAGTTAATTTTTCGTAAGAAACAATGTAAAAGATCACTTTAGAGCAGTCAAAGACAAGATAAGTCGTTATTTTAACATAAAGTTTTCACAAACATAAAGGCAACTTTTTTTTTTATAATAGGACGTGAAAAGTGATTTTTAAAAATTGATAGTGACAGCGCCAATGAAGTTTTTATCGAAAGAAAAAAAAAAAAAAACACTTAAGACCGCTGTCAATTTTAAGCTCGCAAACCAAGATTTTTTTTTTCCCCGCGGTAAAAAAATTCCTTTTTAAAGCTAATTTTTATAAAATGATTGCATAGTTTTTGCCTACCTCCTGTCTGGCTTAATTTATTCATTAAGAGTAATTGAGGTGCTTTATGCTATAATTTGCAGTCGAGCGGAGCAGATTTTGTCGTCTCGTTCAATAAAATAATAAAAAACCGTCTTCTGCAGTATAAGTTACTTTTACTTGTTAATAACAAATTAAAATATAAAATTTCTCCCGTGTAGAATTTAGTAGAAGTATTTTTTTTTTTTACTTCTTCTCTCACAATGTAATTTTTTCGACACGCCTATGCCTTGATAACGTACACTATTTATTTAATCATTTCGAAAACTATTATCTCTAAAATGTTAAATTATGTGATAACATGTTTCTGTTATTGTTTGTCTTGGTGACACCAGAGTCTTTTCAGTCCGTCTGCCTTTGAAAAGTGTAGCTTTCCTTTAAAAAAGAAAAGAAGTCGTAATGCGTGCCCGGTATTTAAGAATTCGAAAGGAAAAGATAGGGCGGTTGTAGTGATCGTTTGTAGTGGCTAAAAAAATTTTTAAATTTAAGATGCACGGTCTTAATTATGAGTCTCAAATCCCACCGAAAAATTGGACTCTAGAAGAAATCGAAAAATTTTTAGAGGAACATACTCGTAAAAAATCAAAATGCAATAAATACATTGCCAAGAAGAAAAAGAGTCTTTCAAAGTTGTGTTGTAGAGTTAAAAAATTTGTCAGGAAAATACCGGATCGTTGGAAAATTAAAAAGACTAATTTGAAATACGAACAATTTTTAACGGAGGAAGAAAAGATGTAAAGTTTTCATTTAAAATAACTGATTTGGTTTGATTGAAGTGTTCATTTTTTTTTTTTTTAATTTTTTAGGAGACTGGATGAATTCGCAGCAAGGGCCGCCCAATTGTCCTCCTGGTCTAGGGTACTTGATGTCAGTGTCCAGCCTATTTGTTAAGCAAAAAGTCGAGTTGTTAGAGGCATTCACAGGTAAGAGGATAAAGGGGAATCCCTTATTTTTTTAAATTTTTATTTATTTATTAATTTTTTTTTTTTCAATTGATCTTTGATAAGATTTGTTGCTGCATGTCTGCCTTATCTTTACGTGTGGAGAAAGACTATTTCTGAAGTAGTTTTATGATTTTTTTACTGAAACGCAGTATAAAATAATAATTGTATTTTATCTCGATGAAAATGTAATTAAATTATTTAAACTTCAAAAATAGGATTGAGAACGGGTTGAAAGGAAATTAAAGTAGATCAAGTGCTCTTTTGATGCTTATTAATAATTTTTGATTAGATATTCTTAAGTGACCGAAATCCTTTTTTATCGATTTTATTAGCAGACACGGCGACGAATTTGTTTTTTTTTTTTTTTCTCTCTAGAGATTACAAATTCCGGACGTTTTTTCATTCCCGGGAATCGGGAATTCCCGTTTTTGAAAAAAATATCAATCTTGGGAACGAGAATTCCAGTTTTGGTTAGCTTTTCATTTCTCGGGAATCGAGAAATTGACACTTATCCGGGAATCCCGGGAAAACCGAGAATTTATTTAGAAGGCGAAAAGAAAAGAAAATGACTCTGATTTTTGTGTTTTTGAAATAAGCGTTTCGGAAATAAGCGGAGCCATGTCGAAAAAAAATTTTCTATGTTGTTTAAAGGATACCGGTACGCTTTAGACAAAGTATAAAAAAAAATTCTGATTTTTATAAATTTTTTTCTAAAATATTGAAAATTTTATTGCTTTGCCTCCATTGGACAATTAATTGGAGGGTAGAATTAATTGTACCACCGGAAAAGCTGTACATGTTTGGACTTTTTTCTGCTGCTACCACTTTTTTTTCGTTTTCATTATTTTTATTGTTCGAAAAAATTGTCAAAGCAATAAAAAAAAAAGTGGTAGCAGAAGAAAAAAGTCCAAAAATATACAGCATTTCCGGTGGAAAAATTAATTGTACCCTTCGATTAATTGGCCAGTGGAGACAGGCCATTTATGATAAATGGTCAGAATGTTGATAAAGTTGATAAAATTGATATTATTCCCGTTTCCGGGAAAAAACGTGTCGATCCCGGGAATCGGGAATTCTCGAAAATAAGAAAAATCCCATTCCCGGTATTCCCGACTAGTCAAGAAAAAAATGTTGCCGGGAAATTTTTCGGGGAAAAAAAACCGGGATCCCGGAAAATCCCGGGACTAGAATTCCCGGAAGGAATCTCTGTTTTTCTCAAAGTAAAGCAAACGCTGTGATAAATCTTAAGATTTATATATAAAAATTTTTTTTTAAAATGCTTTCTTGGGTATTGCAAAATAATAACCCCGATTTCCGTATTTTCGGGATGTAAGTTCGGAAATAAGCGGAGCCTTGTCGAAAAAAATTTTCTGTGTTGTTTAAAGAACACGCTTTAGACAAAGTATTTAAAAAATTTCTGATTTTTATAACTTTTTTCCTAAAATATTGAAAATTGATAAAATTGGTATTATTCCCTGTTCCCTGGAAAAACTTGTCGATCCCGGGAATCGGGAATTCTCGAAAATAAGAAAAATTCCATTCGCGGGAAGTGGGATTTCCGACTAGTCAAGAAAAAATGTTCCCGGGAAATTTTCGGGGGAAAAATCGGGATCCCGGGAATTCTGGTCCCGGGAATTCCCGGGAGGAATCTGTAATTTTTTTCAAAGTAAAACAGACGCTGTGATAAATCTTAATAAAGTTTTTTTTTATATTTAACTGGATATTAGATCTTATTTTTATTCTTTGTGCTCCTGAGAAAAAAGATTTTAGCCAAAATGAAGCCTCATCAGGTTTTATTAAGTAGTCCGTTAAAAGTCCATTTTTAAAATATACTCTAACAGTAAACAAACATTTGTTTACAAATAAGATAAATCAATTTTCAAGTCATCCTATTTGAGGATTAATAGGATGAATCGATTAAACTTACAATCTATGCTAATTTTTTCTTTTGTTTTTTGATTTTATATCACAGGTTTTGAAACGAAGAACAAATTTACAATTAAAAATCAGGCTGGGGAAAAAATATACTATGCTGCTGAGCAATCCGATTGTTGCACACGAAATTGCTGTGGTCCTCTTCGACCATTTGATATGAAGATAATGGATGCACACAAAAATGAAATAATTCACCTTAGCAGGCCGTTGGCTTGTGACTCTTGTTGGTTTCCATGCTGCCTTCAGGTACTGGAGATGTCAGATATTTTTTCTTCCGAAGAAATATTTTGATTTTAAAAACTGAAACTTTTTTTTTCTTTCTCTCGCTCAGAAAATGGAAGTATATGCTCCACCTGGAACTTTAGTCGGATCCGTAGAACAAGAATGGAGTATTTTAACTCCTCAATTTAAAATAAAAGATGCAGTCGGAGGGACTGTTCTTAGGATACAAGGACCGCTTTGCACTTTTAGCATTTGTGGCGCCGTAGAATTCAAGGTATAAATTCACGTTTTTTTTTTTTTTTCTTTTACCTCATTCAAATAATTGGATTGTTCAATTTTTCTTGTCTATTTCAGGTTCTCTCCAAGGATGGACAATTTGAGGTTGGAAAAATAAGCAAACAGTGGTCAGGCTTCGGTAGAGAATTATTTACCGATGCTGACTTTTTCGGAATTTCATTTCCTTTGGATTTAGATGTCAGGATGAAGGCAGTTATGCTTGGCGCTGTATTTTTAATTGTAAGTGGCTCTTTAAAAAAAAAAAAGAAGTCGTGAATTTAAACCTAATATTTTTTTTTTTTAATTTTCAGGACGCCATGTTTTTTGAAAAGTCAGGTAATCGAGAGCGGGATGGAGTTGGAATGTTTTAAAAGGAATCTATTTGCCATATTTATAAAACCGGTCATTTTCCTTCTGCATTTTTTTTTTCACATTTAGTTTCAGTAAAAATTTTCAATTTACCAAAAATGAAAAGAGACTGACTATGTAATTACCTTTTATTTAAATATTTATTCATGACTTTAGTATGATTTTTTCCCCCCTTTTTGTTTAGAAAAAGAAAAAAACAGCTGTTATATTAGTCCTTACGCCAAAAGGCAGCATTTAACACTACCATGTATTTATCATTATTCCAAAATTTTACGAAATCATTTTACTACCCATTAAATTTTATGAGATTTTGAATTATTTGGCAAGTACTTTCAATTAAAATAATCGAAATCTTCTTCGGCAAACGAATCTGCTGGTCTAAATCAGTTTAAAATTTTAATAAGCTATAGTTTTTATTTTAACGTAAATTTTACAAGGTGAAAGAAAGTTCAAAATTTTTTTAAAGCAACGAACATTTCTTTGTTCCTTTAGGTTGCCAATGTCGTGATGACTCAAATGTTCTTTGCGACCTCCTAGGATTTTTGTAAAATCTCGGTGGATCACTTATTCTAGGTGTGAGTTGTTGCTATGAGTATCTGTAGTATGCCTTTAGCTGTCAGTGCTTATAAAACAAGGCACATCTTTTTTTTTGGCTCAGTGTATGATGCCGCAAAAGTAGAAATCTTTCACCGTACCTGTTGCTTAAATTGATATTACAAAAATGAAATTGACTAGCTCGTTTGCTTTAGTATTCACCAAAAATTTCATTTTATTGAAAACGGAAATTAAAATACTCGCCAGATAAGTTGAAGTCATTTTCTTAGTGTTGAACGGTTTCTTTATATATTTAAGGAGTTTCTAATTTTTTATAATGCTCACCCTAATTTTTTTTGTTATTTTATTTTACCTTTTTGTATGATTATTTTTTCGTTAATATTTTTAATTGTGTCACCTTCGCGCCCAAAATGAACTTTGTTTGATTGACAACGACTCTGTAAAGAAAGTAAGCTGGTACTTTTCGTTGAATAAATTTTGTTCGGACTGAATTTTAAATGGATTGCTATAGTTGTTTAATTTTATTAAAGTGTTATTTTGATCTGATTTTGCTGCTTATTTTGGCTGATTTTTATTTTATGATTTTTAAATTTATTTTGTAGAATATTTCTTCTTTTTTTTTTGTGTGATTTAAGTGCGTTATTGATTTATTTGATAGTCATTAATTTCTTCTAGTTGTAAGATTGAAACCGATTTAATTAAAAAATTTATAATCTATTATTCACTGTTTTAAAAAACTCATTTCAATATATATTTAATAATATTTTTCCATCGTTTTAAAAAAAATTATTTTTTTCACCGTACATTATATCATTTCCTGACCTGACGTTTTCCTAATTATCATTTCTCTTTTTCTAATCAATTTTTTTTTGTTTCAGGTGTTCGTAGCTAAATGTTTCCTTATATAATCGATTTTCTTGCATTTTTCCTGAACTAATAATAGCTAATTAACAGGGTGGGGAAATGTCGGAAAGCTATCAACAACGGAAAATGTGAGTATAAAAAAAGGGTGATTTTTTTCTAAGTTTTGATAACAGATTTGATTTCAGTGCAACGACGCTGGCGCCGGCGCCGGCGCTTACTCTGCAACAGTTGCATTAAAGAATTGTGGCGCCGTTGAGGTTGAGAAAACATCGTATCAGCCAATGCGAATGAGTCTGGAATTAAGGTAAAAGTGGATTTTTAGCTCTATAAATCAAATAATTTTTTTTTCTCAGTGTTTTTTTGATTAAGGTAGTGTAGTAAGTGTGTAACGGGGTATATTATTTTTAAAAACTATTTAATTTTCTAATTGTGTAACAATCGTAGCTGAAACACGCCTTCAACTAGAATTGCCTAATTTTGCAGTTTTAGTATTTTCCAATGGAATGCCTGAACCTGCAAACATATTTGCCTGGTTGTCATAAACATAAATTTTTTTTTTCTGCTGAGATGCAATTTTCAAGATGCAAATTTTCTCCTTCCCTTAAAGGCAAATTTTTTTTCGAAAGCTACCTGATAATAATCTTGTCTTAGCTTTATGATGACTTTGCCTTCCAATTTGAAATTGTACGTTTTTGTTTGTTTTTATAAAAGCTAAAGTCTGGGGGGGGTCCTGTTTTTTTATTTACATAGTAAAAAATTTTGTGACTTTTTGACATATTTTTTTGTGTCAAAAACGGTCCGCATATTTTTATTTGTGTAAAGTTAACATAGATTGCCATAGCAGCGTCTAATATATTAACATAAATCCGTGTGTCGGAGGTGAACGAACGTATCTCCATCGTAAATAGGATTGGAGATAGTCTGCTTCGAGTGTTTAATGAAAATCACGTGATCATGTGCCTGCAAGTTTACACGCTCGTGTTGCCGTAAACTTGAGGTCACGTGACACTTCCACGAAACGTCGAAACAGACGAATTCCAATAATATTTACGATGGAGATACGTTAGTTCACCTCCGACGCACGGAAATAATATGTAAAAACTAACACGAAAAAGTGACATACAGAGTATGTGGACCGTGTATGTTAAAAATCTGTACGTCAGAGCCAAAAAGTTCAATATGAGAACCAAAGATGACCGTTTGTTATGGGTAAACAACGTTTAGCGGACATCTTTAATTTGCATATTGAACCTTTTGGCTTTAATGTACAGAAATACACAAAATATTTGACTGTGTATTGCATACTCAGAAAAGAAAATGACTAATGCGAAAGCATAAGTGCATTCAGACAAGACATTTTTCCTAAAAACCGTGCGAAAACAAAAAAATGTCTTATGATGGGTGTATTCGGGGAGCTCGGCAAAACCGGCTCGAGCCGTTTTGAAACGTCCATGACCGGCTTTTGCCATGGCGAAAAATGGCTTCAACAACGTTTTGCTGTGTCAAATACCGGTCATGGACGGTTCAAGACGGCTGGAGCCGGTTTTTCAGCTCCCCGAATACACCCGATAAGTCATTTCGGTTTGCCTTGGCATAAAATGTCTTGCCATAAAACCTTAGATAATAGAATCCACAGATCGGACAAAAGCTTCAGAAAATGTTCATATGGGCATCCATAAGCTAAACACTAGGTAGGCTCAATTTTTTCGGACCAAAACAAACAATGTAAATAGAATAGGAATGTCCGATCTATGGATTCTATTATCTAAGCACAAAACAATATGCGACACTAGCAAACATTTCTTATACTACGCTATCGGAATCAACATGGCGGCTTTGCGAAAACCATAATTACTATTTTAGTGAAATAAAAACTTAATATCTATTTAATTTTTATATTTTAAAAACGTGTAAGTGGACATTATGGATTAACCAAGATGGATGTCCAGGATTTTTATATTCAAGTAACTTAAATTAAATATTTTTTTTAAAAAAATTGAACTGAAATCTAACGTTGTCCAATGCAGAAAATAGGGGCTATGTTTAGGTTATGTTATTACTATTCATATAAGATATGAAATAAGATTTAAAATCATATGAAAAATCTTAATAGTTATTAGTATTCTATTTAAAAAAACCGAGCATGAACAGTATTATCATATAATATAATTTATAAATTCTACAGAAGTCGCCATTTTGTTTGTTTACAATATATGACTTGCCGATAGCCGACTGAATGACTTGCGACAAGTCAGAAAACATCTTGGCACAAAACAAAAGCGTTCAAAGCATAATAACCGCTTATGCTAAGTTATTTTGTTTTAACTGAGTGCATCAAAAATTTTGGGCATTGTTCAGAATTTTTTATACTTCTGTTTCAAGCAAAAAGTGTGTGTTGTTAACTGCTACTGCTACTACTGTTTTCCAGCAGATTTCCTGTAAATGCTATATTTGTAATTCAAAACGTTTCCCCTTTATTTTTAAATGTTTAAAAATCTCTATACTCACCATAAAAAAATGTTATTTAAAAAGAAGTCTAGTTTAATGTTAATTAAACTAAAAATTAACATATAACTCTTATGCAGGACTTTTTTTATATGAAATCTTTTTTTCTCCCAAAAGCGATTTTCTGATATTACATGATCAGTTTTTGGAAAATTCTGACCCCTTTACCTTAACTCCCTTTTTTTCGGCCATTAAAAATGAACTTTTATAAATATTACTAAATATTAGCATCATGATTTGGAAGACTCTCTCCCCTCTGCTAAAATACAGTATATTGAAAGCAATTTATTTGATTAGGGAAGGAAAAATCAAAAATGTGAAAACAAAATTTTTACCGATTTTCATCTACATGATGGTACGTAATGCATATTTTTTAAAGTCATCAGTCTTACTTTGTTCCGCCCGGAATACAATAGCTGAACCATAACTTTAATATTTTTTTTACAATATGAGGAAGCACCAAGACGCCAGACGATGAAATTGTTTTTCACTTCTTTTTTTTCCCCGTAATAAGCAGCCATTACAGCAGTTTGGCGTTTAAAATTTAGTTAAAATATTTTTTTTTTCTCATAACACGGTAAAATAACACATCTAATGAAGTTTTGATTTTTAAAAGGCCTAAATATTTTTAGGGCTGTATGTAGAAAAGAAAAAGTGAGAAAGTGTGTAATAACAAGGGAAGTGCACGCCCTTGACTTTTCTGTGTTTTATTTTCCTTCCACGCTCGTTGATAATTTATAACATTATGTTTTTCCAAAGGTTTTATTCTAATAAGGTCAGTAAAGATTATCGGCTTATTCAGCTATCGGAGAGGGCAGGGGCAATAAAAGGTTTAGATGGGGCCGTTAATATCAGGAATGGCATACTGATTCCGATTCCGATTCCAACTTCAATTTTATTATATTTAGAGATAAGCAAGTCTAGTCAAGTCAAGCATTCTAATGAGCATGAGTTGGGATAAAAATCGGGGAAATGAGAAAAGAATTGGACGACATGACAATCAGAACTGTCCGATTCCGATACTTTTTCAACCATTCGAGTCTGATTCTGATTCCGATTCTAAATGGTAAAAATATTTTGCGATTCCGATTTTCCGATTAGGGGTCATGTACATATTACGTAAGCATTTTTTTTGCCATTTTCAACCCCTCCCCCCCCCCGTTGTAAGCATGAGTAAGATTTTGGCAACTCCCCCCCCCCCCCCCTCCATATTACGTAAGTTTTTTTTTTTTTTTTTAATGGAACCAACGGCACTCGACTTCGGTAATTTTCCCCATAATTCATGGAACTGAAATAAACCAATATAAACACCTATATTGAAAAAAATTAAAGAGAAGGTTGCCTTTATTTAGACGGTAACAAAATAATGTAATATTAGCTCGCCGCAACATTTATAATATTTTAAAAAAACATGAAATTAATTGATTAATTATTTATTTTATTTTCTAAAATTCCTCGTCAGAGTAGAAAAAAGCTTACGTAAGAACGTGTGAGACCTCCCCCCCTCCCCTTGGTAAGGTGTCGTAAGCATTTACGAGACCCCCTCCCCCCCCTTAACATGCTTACGTAATATGTACATGACCCCTTAGTTTCCATCGATCGAATCTGATTCCGATTCCGATTCTGATTAAAATCTATTCGTATATACGTTTTGATTAACAATTTTTAACGCCCAACTTAAAAAAATTATCGCATGCAGAAAAAACATTTTTTAATACTTTTCATAACAGAAATAATTTTTTTAATTAATGCGCTTTATTTTTACACCAAAATTTAACAAAAATAAAAATACCTGAAAATACCCTATTATACTGTGCGTCAAAAAAAAGTCCAAAAATTCAAAAAAAAAAAAAAAGGGGGGGGGGGTCCTAATCGGTTTTGTATTTTCGTGCGTCGGAGGTGAATTAACGTATCTCCATCGTAAATATGATTGGAGATAGTCTGTTTCGAATGTTTAATGAAAATCACGTGATCATGCGACTGCAAGTCTACACGCGGAAACTTGTGGTCACGTGACGCTTCCACGAAACATCGAAACAGGCTAACTCATATTTACGATGGAGATACGTTAGTTCACCTGCGGCGCACGGATTTAATCTCGGTCTAATGGTTTTTAACATTGAAAAAAAAAAAAGCTCGGTTTTTTACGGTTTGAGTTGGTTACGTCATTAATTCATATTTGATAACGATGAAAACGCATGGGCGGAACTATATTTTTTTTCTGCGGAGAGGATGTTAAGAATAGGAAAAAAAATTTTCTGGGGGTGCTGACCCTATTCAGGTCATATAATTTTCAAATTCTAAGGGGGGCTATTTGGCTTTCTGAAGGGTTAGCCTTTCGCAGATCCATGTGAAAACGCTTTGTTTTGCAGATGATCTCCTAAAATGAAATGACTCAGTACGGTACTAAAGATAAATGTAGGCAATATTTTTTTTATAAACATTGATAAATTTGAATGGAGGAATGCATGCTAAGCGTATAATACTGCTGGAAGTGTTAGTGGGTGACTGATATTTGACATTATAAGTTACAAGGAATAAAAAAAGTTCAGTTCGTTGAGTTTAACGTTAACCAGAGGTCCTAAACCGTTTGAGTAATCTAGTAATTAAAGCCAACTAAATGCGTTTTTTTTTATTTTTTTTTTGAAGAACAATTTTTAAGAGAATTGCAGAAAATAACACTTTTTCTACCTAGTTTTTCTTCCTAAAACGTCAGATAGTAGTTTTGTTCCATCTGAAATCTTCGGATTCACCAGAAATTTGGAAAATTCTGTAGGAGAAATTCGAAAGTTAATTTAATTAAATAATTAATTTTCGTGAAAAGGCGAAAAATCGAAAAAAAAAAATTGGATAATAGGGTTTTCAATTGAGATTAAACGATACCGTATCGAAAATAAATTCCAGGGAGCTTCCACTTGTACTGACATCAGGTAAGTGGCCATTAAATCGAAGTAATCATTGTAATGATTTTTATTTTATGAACGTTTTCCTCAATGTGTAATAAGTGCTTTGTATTCAGTCCGCTGGTGCTGTCGGTTTTTTGCGCAGACCTAGCAAGGAAGGAATTTTTTTTTAAAAAAAGTTTTATTCTAAAAAGCCGAATTACATTGAATCGCAAAATTTATTATTTTTGGGAAAAGCAACATTGCGCTTTCGTGGTAGCGACGAAACGTGAAACGTGTGCACACCCCCTTCATTCCTGTTTGTACTTGTTTCATTTGCGTTTATTCCCTGTAATCTATAACGGCTATCTTTTAAATGTCGTCTTTCTGGTACGATCGATAAAAATTATTGATTCCCGGGGTTTAAAAACTTAAAACGTTATCTTGAATGAGATCATTTTTTAAAATGAATGGGACATAAAAAAAAATTTAGTTTCCTCGTTTGGTAGCAATTCATCTTTTGCTGTGTTTTTAAGTCTGAATTTTTTTATTTTTCAGTCAACCTCTCAAATGGCAGGACCTCAAACGGAAGTGGTTTTCAAAGAGCCTTTGCCAGGTAAATATTATTTTGAGTTAAGCTGATGTTGGGGTAACTGGGCCCTTCAAATTTATGTTTTTTTTTTTTTTTTTTTTTTTTTTTTGTACTGAAAAACATTTAAATAAATAAATATTTGACTCTCCGAAATCAAATTTGAAACTTCAAATAGGTATTAGGGCTTTGGAATTATCATACATAACTTACAGGATATTTTCAGAAAACACACTTTTTTTTTTTAATTTTATCGAAAATAAAACATAAAATGACGATTTAATTTGTGTAATTGTTTTTTAATGTGAGGAAGTGCTGTGAAGTTATTCATGTTTTATCGATTTTTGAAGTTAGAACTAATTTAAAAGGCTTTTCTTAAATTCGCTTAGCTCAATTTTTTCCCCCTAAATTTTGAAGCTATTGGAAGCTTTAGAAACTATTTTTCCTTGATTATAATCCAGTCAAATGAAGATTTACTTGAAAATAGATAAAATAGATAAAAATTATTGCATTAATGGGATCTTGGATGAATTGTTAGCGGTTTTTATTTCAAAAAGTTCTTAAACATGAAGGTTCCCATTTTTGGTGGCAAAAAAAAAAAAAAAAAAAAAAAAACACCGCACACCAGAATAGGGAAGTAGGTTTTGGCTAAGTATGGCTTTTGTATGGAACCTATTGTTATATGCGGTTTTTACATGGTATGCGGTGTTCTTTTTTTTTTTTTTTTGCCCTATCATATTATAGGAAGATACTCCTAAAATATTTTATTATGATAAAAGAGCCTTTCAAATTTTACGTAAACTTCTTAGGGGATGAGGGGGTCAAAATTAGCCGTAAGATACGAGTGGCGAAATGTCTTACAACCGGAGGGAGGGGGTCTAAATGAAGGAAAACCATGTTTACGTCACATTTTGAATGGCCCATAACTCAAAAATTTTGTTCATTTAAAAAAAAAAAAAAAAAAAAAAAAAAATCCAGTTGAAATCTGCTGCAATCTGAAAAACTAAAAATAAAGTTAAAGTTCAAAAAAAAGGAGAGAGAGGAAAAAAAAAAAAAAAAAAGAATGCCCGTTATGTAAAATTTTTTGAAGTCGTGGCAAGATTTTTATATTAATCCTCTGATATCATGATAAGGCGCAATTTCATGATGGCAAATATGTTGGACAAACATTTTCATCGAACAATTTTCCCAACAAGTTGGGATGCTCCACATAAGCAGTGACGCTTTTTTAAGCATGTTGTTTGTCCAACATGTTCGTCGAACATGATCGCCAATTTTGTCAAACGCCAACATGTTCGCCAAACATGTTTGGCGTGAAATTGCGCCCATAGGGAACTTTTGAATCTCATAACACTGGCATCGAAAAATTGAAAGTCTTAAATGGTTTTTTTCTTTTTACTTTTTCGTAGGGGCAGGAATGCAACTGCAGCAGCGGTCTCCAAATTGTCCTCCAGGTCTAGAGTACTTGACGACAGTAACCAACCTCTTTGTTAAGCAGAAAGTGGAGTTGTTTGAAGCATTTACAGGTAAGAAAGCGATGTTCTGCGTTTAACTATACTTATTTGGGTAAATGTTTGGCTAAAACCAGTATCTCCCCAGGGGGGAGGAAAGAGATGTAAATTTCGAGAATAACTTAGCCTGAAATGAGTTTAGTGACTTTTCTGCAGGAATGTCATGAGACATTAAGTTAATGGGAGGGGGGGGGGGGCAAAATCCAACGTTTGAGGATGACGGAGATCGTTTTCGTGAATGGAGACCTATCTTTATTTTTTAAAACCTTGCTTTCTATGTAGTTTAACCTGGAAAATTTACAGTATATATACCTATACCAGTGTTTTAATAATGTTAATTTTTTTTTTACTATTTTAATATTGCAGGTTTTGAAACAAAAAACAAATACACAATTAAAAATCACCTCGGGGAAAAAGTTTATTATGCTGCTGAACAATCCGGCTGTTGCGCACGACAGTGCTGCGGACCGATACGACCATTTGAAATGACAATAATGGATGCAAGCCAGAATGAAGTAATCCATCTTGTACGACCCTTGAACTGTGATTCCTGCTGTTGTCCATGCTGCCTTCAGGTATAAAATATGAACACTGCTGACTTTATTAACTTTGTTCAGTCCGTTGTTCCCGGAAACAGAACCCTGACTGACAAAAGCGCCAAAACCAGGAAAAACAAAGGGAAAAAAAAAAAAAAAATTTAACTGAGCAGGTTTCAAGCCAGAGTTAAATATCAAGTAAAAAATATTTTATTATGAAAAAAATTGTTAACTTCCGTTTGATTTTTTTCAGGTCATGGAAGTATATGCTCCGGCTGGTAATTTAATCGGAACAATAGAACAGCAATGGTACATTTTCTTTCCACAATTTAAAATTAAAGATGCAGTCGGAAATACCGTTTTTACAATAGAAGGTCCGTGTTGCACTTGCAGCATTTGCGGAAATGATGTAGAGTTTAAGGTAAAACATTTTATTTTTCGGAAAAAAAATAAATGAAAAAAAATTTGGAGACACGGTTTTTGACTGGTAATTGCTCTTTATGTTTAGGTTCTCTCTAAAGATGGCCAATTTGAGGTTGGAAAAATAAGCAAAAAATGGTCAGGCTTTGGCAGGGAATTATTTACTGACTCGGATTTTTTTGGAGTTTCGTTTCCTTTAGATTTAGATGTCAAAATGAAAGCCGTTATGCTAGGAGCTGTATTTTTAATTGTAAGAAATCCTGAGGGAAACATTCTTGTATTATGGGAATAGGATTGGTTTTATTAATTTATTTATTTTTACTTTTTTAGGATATGATGTTTTTCGAGAGATCAAACTAATCGTCGTATAGCTGATTTTTTTATTTTGCAAAATAAGTACTCACAAAGTGCTATATTAATGTTCTGCTGACTTTATTGCTTTTCTAAGTCTTAAAATTTTAAATGAAAGAATTAAACGACGCAACGATGAACAACTTACTTTCTCAGGACGATTCTTCCTTAAAGCGCCTTTTGTTACAGGCCTAGTCCCGGGAATTTCTCCTTACAGACTGATGTGGCATCATCTGCCCTCGGACTCAGGGTTTTGCCAATCGAAAAGTAGTGAATGGATTTTATATAACGTTTTATTATAATAACTATTTTTTTAAATGCACAAAACGTGTCTAATTTTCCTTTGCATTTATTTTTGCGAATATCTATACAACGTTTTTTTGAAGAAAGAAAAATTTTACAAATATTTAAAATAAATGTTGAATATGAATATAATTATGTATGAAAATCCGGATTTTTTTTTCATGTCTAATAATACCCCCTCTATTTTTCCCACTCCGTTCATTGACGAAGTACTTCCGAATTTAAAATATTGAAACGGACGGTCTAAAAACTCGAGTAAATAAAGTGTCCTTTTTATTGAAGCCGTTTTTCATTCTTTATTTTGACCAATAGATGGCGCCAACTGCTTTTAGACACATCACGTGACCAACAATAACAATTCGGTGTATAATTTCCACGGTCTTACCGGTAAGACCGTGATAATTTCACTCCCTCAATATGGCGGTCAATATGGCGGACCGCCATATTAAATTGAGGGAATAAAATCCTGTGTTTTCGTGTGTTTTTATGAAGATAGTTTTGCACTCTTTGAACGGGCTTATGGTACCGTAGTAAATTAAGTCGTCTGAAAAATCCGGAACATTTTCAAAGTTTTGGTTTCAAATAGTGCGCGCTTTAATTCAGAAACTTTGTTCTTGTTTTTGTTATTGTTATTATTATTATTTTTTTCTTTCAGCACAATGCAGCAGCCTCCGAACAGAATAATTACGCAACCGCCACAACCCCAGACTGGTTATTGTCCTCCTGGTTTGGAGAGCTTATTACCAGCAACTTACCTATTTGTTCAACAGCAATGGGATCTTTTGGAAGTGTTAGCAGGTAAAATGTCTTGTTTTATAAGCTTGATATAGTTTGTTCAATTGAAGCACCATCTACATGTTGCGAAGTGCGATGTACCTTGATGTAAATTTTTTAAACGAATTTACTTCAGTGTAAATTTACTCACAATTTAACTTAAGGCATGTACCTTGTATCATATGGTACACCTTATCTTCAAAAGTTATATTAATTTTTATTAATAATTTTTGGTTGTTGACAGACTTTGAGACGGAAAACAGGTATGTAATTAAAAATCAACTTGGGCAAAACATTTATTATGCTGCGGAAGAATCTGGATGTTGCGCACGTTGCTGCTTAAAGACTTTAAGGCCGTTTGAAATGAAAATAATAGACGGGTACCATAATTTATTAATTTCGCTTAGAAGGCCGTGTCGCTGCCAAGGCTGCTGTTATCCTTGCTGCCTTCAGGTAATTTTGGTCCAAATCTGAGATTTTTTTGGAATTTATTTTCGACCCTGTATCAGAAAACATCTTTACATTATGATTAGAAAATGGAAGTTTACACGTATCCTAATAATTTAATCGGAACGGTAGAGGAAGAGTGGAGCTTGTGTATTCCCATGTTTAAAATTAAAGACGCAGTTGGTGAAACTGTTCTTAGAATAGAAGGCCCTTTCTGTACTATGAGCTGCTGCGGCCAGGACGTCGAATTTAAGGTAGACAGTATGTAATGTTCATGATTTAACCATTTTTCAAAAAACTGGATTCTGTAAATTTATAATTTTTTAATTTTCTCTTTCAGGTTCTCACTAAAGATGGAAAATTCGAAGTAGGTAAAATAAGCAAAAAATGGTCGGGTTTTATGAGGGAATTATTTACTGACGCGGATTTCTTCGGTGTATCATTTCCTTTGGACTTGGAAGTCAAAATGAAAGCCGTTATGTTAGGAGCCGTATTTTTAATTGTAAAAAAAAGATTTCAAAAAATGTGATTGTTTAAATTTGAACCTAATTTAATCCCGTTTTCTTTTTCAATTTTTAGGACATGATGTTTTTTGAAGAGGATAAATCGCCAGAAGCTCGCGCGGGCCTGCTTGTTTCCCTTGTAGCTTGTAAATAATAAAATGCCACTTTTTTTAAGGCTAAGAATTTAATTTTGTTCGTTTGTGAATGCAACAAATTCTAAAAAGAACATGGCTTATAATCAGGAACTTTATATTTTAAATAAAGTAAAAATTGATCTGTAATATCATGCTTGATCGTGAACATATTAGCCGCTACTGTGAACGCAATAGTGTTTTGATAATATATTTTTTGATAAGTTTTATTTTTTATATTATATAATAGCTGTATATATTTATATACTATTTTATATTATATAATAGCTGTAATATATTTAAATTGAATTTTTATTGTTGTATTTTCGTATAAAAATAAGTATATTAGGCCTACAGAAAAATCGGTTTCAGTGATAGCAACTAGTCTCGCAGTTAGCAAGTAAAAATTATTTAGTAAACTTATAATGTTAAATAACAAATAATCTTATATTTTGAAACTTAAAAAAACGCTAAAGTATTCTTAAATACATTCTTTATTCCCACATCATATGCATCCAATTATCAACAGATAACTTTTCTCTCTGTTCACACAAATCAATCAATTTTTTTCAATTAAAACTTCGATTGTTAAATCAAAATTGACCCGCGTGCATAGTTTAGTCCCCTGAACATCCGCTAGGTGCACTGCGCATTCCCTTCCATTATTGATGATTCAACTAGTTTACTGATTTCTTTTCGAACAACCGCTTCTTTTTTAGGGGATCGATTTTTTTTTTTTTATCCGAATTGTTTTCTTTGCGTACTTAGAAATGTGTATAAAATAAGATTTGAATGCATTTTATAAAATAAATCGATTGACATGTTTCAAAGAAAGAAAACGATTTTATAAAAAAAAAATCGGCGCGACTGGGTGTGCGTTAACGTCAAATTTTCGAACACTTCAACGCAGTAAAGTAAAATGACGGTCTCGGTTACATCACAGTGTCAATATTACAACAAAAACACGGATTCTTTGACGCAAAAATGGGTTGAATTAGTTATTTATTTTGTTACTTACAAGCTTTTATAATAATGTATATATTAATCATGTGTTTTAAGTGAAATATATTATAAAAAAAATGGCGAGTGATAAAATAAAAGTAGCTGTTCGGGTTCGACCGTTCAATAGACGAGGTGAGGGTCAATTTAAAATTTATTCTTTTCCTTATCTATTATCATTATAACCAATTCGTCACCCTATTAATTATTTAGAAAAGCTTTCAAAAGCATGCATCCTCTTTGAAAAATTCCCAGAGTTGAAACGAAATTTTTATGTCGATTTCTTCATGATTTGCAGATTTTTTTTTCTTCTTTTTGCAAAAAAAACAAAAAAAATGTCTGCCATCTTGTGTTATGATCTGGATTGCCCATAAAAAAAAATTTGTTCTACTTTTCTCTGATGTAATGATAATTAATGCCTGTTTGAAATAATGGTATGTTTTGTTGTACCTAATTGCCTTGTTTATTCGAGCAGTTAGAAAAATGATTGGAATTGTTAAAAAAAAATAAAAAAAATTTTTTTTTTTGGTATCTGAGAAATGCAATAAAAGTTATTATTTGCAGTGTTATCATCCCTATTATTTAGTTTATAATATGAAGATAGTATACAATAATATTTGTACTTGAGATTCCTGAAAGTCTCATTCAAATAATAAAAGAATTACCAGTGATTATTAATAAAACCGATGTATTTTAAAATAATTTTCTAATGCATTTGAATATGGGTTATCTTCGAATTAAATATTTAATTTAAAATGCTAATCGTGAAAAAATCGAAATGCTAGCAATAAAAATCATGTTGTGGAATAATATTTATTGAATGAAAAATTGTTGAAATATAGTTGATTTGTAAAGGATTATTTGGCTGTTGGAATTTTTTTCTTGAATGCTATTTGCTTCTCTGAATTTAATGAGCAAAAGAGTAGTAAGAAGCATGTCTTTAGCTGACCGATGTAAGAAATTTTGGTTGAAATTTAATTTTGAAGATTACGTTTGAGTGAATTTTTATACAAAAGTAATACTTTTTTCCTTGTAACTTAGAATTTCCATAATATTTAACAACATTGGTTCAGTTTAGGGATTGCATGCATTTTTTAATAATAATGCTATGAAAAACATTTCGAGTCTTGATTTATTCTTCCGGAAGCTGCGATATGAATCGTTATTGATGGTCCGCAGTGTCACAAAATGCACGAAAATGCCGGAAAAAAAAATATCCCAGACCATTCCTTATACCATAGATTTAAATTTGTAAGTGAAAGGATTTTAATGCATTTTTACTTCCGGAAAAGAAAAGAATCAGATAAAAAGATTTTTACGGCCAAACTTTAGTAATAAAACTTAATTAAGTATGATTATAGTTTCGATGCGTAATATGCAGTTAGGTGATGTGACGTGATCGTTTTTTTTTTCCATTCTTTAGAATATTTTTTTTTTATGGTCTTTTTAATATTTTCGTTTTTTTTTTTGTTTCAGAGCTGGAGCTCGGAGCCCAACCCGTGGTCGAAATGGACCAGCACCAAACCGTCCTGTACCATCCTTCCCACGATAAAATAGAAAGGTGAGCCAAGGAAATTTTTTTTTATTGTTTTATAAACGGTATTTCCAAGTGCTGATGTGGAATTTTTTTTTTTTTTTTAAATATTAAATGCGCCTATGCAAGCATAAAATTGGAAGTTGTGAGGTCAATTGGCGTAAATTCAAATCGATTTGAACGTTTGGTGGCTTAATTGTTGAGATTGTGGTATGAAATATAATAAAATGGAAAAAAAAGCAGAATTGACATTTATTTTTAGAATTAAAAAAAATATGAAAAGTTTGGAACTGAGTTTGTTAGGTATTTATTCCTTTATTTCCGGAAATACGCAGTTTTTTAAGAAAAAAAAAAAGTTGAAAAAAATGTTTAGCCACAGGATGAACCCACTATTAGCCAAATATAAAGAAATATTCCGGAGGCTGCAATTTTTTCTCAGAATAATAACCCAGATGGTGCACTATGTGACTAACATGAACTTCCGAAATTAGGAATTTCTTGATGAAAAATTATCGTATAAATCTTATAAGCTAAAGCGAAAATGAAACATCGGAATTAAATGTTTTGAATTATTTATCTGCTAATCTTCTTGTCCGACTCTCTGACTAAATAATAAATTGGTTTAAACTTCCAAAATATCGAGTGCTTGTCCCGAAATGGTTTAAATATAAATGCTTAATCTGCTTTCTTTTGAAAAAGTGAGACCAAAAATGAATGAAAAAGTTTCTTCTAATGCAAAAAGAAAAAAAAAGTTCTCTCCGAATTCGGTTTATTTTTGTACTATCGATTAGAGTTTACCGTCTTTATTTTTCTCTTACCGTTGTATTTAAAAAAAGTTCACGAGTATCAAAATGAAAATTGCCTGGGATACTTATTTTCTTGGTGTAATAAAATTAAGGGATAAGAACTCGGGAAATCCAATTTCATTTAACTGCACACCATAAGCCGATTCGATAGTCGGGACTCGGGTTTAATCCGAAACATATCGTGAGAAAAATTGCATTTTATGGTACTAATCTGCTTTTTACGCCTACGATTACATCCCTTTTTTAGACCCATCTCCTGGAAATCTGTTGGATGTATTTTTATACGCTCTCCGAAATAATTTTGAGTCAAGGACGTTTTAAAAATTACTTTCGGATTCATTTTTATTTTTTTATCATGTAGTTCCTTTTGCGTGATATTGTCATATTTTCAGTCAGAAAACTTTCACAATTTATTTCCTCTTGCATTTCTGTTTTGGGATTTTGTCGTATAGATTTTTTTTGGATTGTGAGAAATGAAAAATTTTGGGGGCGACATGATTTTTAAGATTTTTTCGAACGTAAGTCCGTTTTGGTTGATGATCCGCAAGCAGGCATCATAGTTGTCCTATATGTCCTATATTTTGACAAAACGTCCTGTATGCCCTATAAAAGCCCTATTTTTTGAATTTGTCTTATATTTTTGTACTTATAATTAAAAAATGCCTAAAAAAATTAATTTTTTAGGATAAATTTGCTATTTTCTGCTGCAATGTTTGATTTTTTTTAATAACTTTTCTTTACTTGACAAACTTGTTTCTTCATAATGAAAAAAACGAATTATTTGTCAAATTTCTTTATCGAAAAATTTTGATCCCTAAAAAAAACAAGATGTGAGAGTAAGACTCGCATCAGTGATGAAGTGAACTTCAAACATTTTTTACCTACATTGTTTAAAAAATTTTTTAGCTTTGTAACGCGTAAGTCGTAACACGGCTACGCGGCCAAACAATGTTTAAAAATTATTTGCGGAACAAATAAAAAAAATTTAAACCTTTAAAAATTTTTTAAATTTTAATAAATAATTTAAGCCGCGTTACAAGTGACGCGTTATGCGGTCGAACAATATTAAAAAAATTATCTGCGTAACAAATAAATTTAAAAAATTTAAACCTTTAAAAATTTTTTAAATTTTAATAAATAATTTAAGCCGCGTTACAAGTGACGCGTTATGCGGTCGAACAATATTAAAAAAATTATCTGCGTAACAAATAAATTTAAAAAATTTAAACCTTTAAAAATTTTTTAAATTTTAAAAAATAATTTAAGCCGCGTTACGGCTGACGCGTTACGCGGCCGAACAATGCTTAAAAATTATCTGAGGAACGAATAAATTAAAAAAAATTTAAACCTTTAAAAATTTTTTAGCCTTTTAACACTGTTTAAATTTGAAAAAAGGTACAAAACGAGTTACGAGTGACGCGTTACGCGGATGAACCAATATTTAAAAATTATCTGAGGAACAAATAAATTTTAAATATTTGAACCTTTAAAAATTTTTTAGCCTTTAAATGTTTTTCAAAATTTTAAAAAAGAATTTAAGCCGCGTTACGCGATCAAACTATATAGGGCAGTCTCCACTTAATAACGTTCGCCGCATTCGCGTTATCCGCCTTCGCGATTGACGTATTCGCACAGGAAGTTTTTTTGATCTTTCGTCTATGATTTTTTTGATTATCTTCTGCTTTTTTTTGTTTACAAACATTAAAAATGGCGATTTGCAAAATGCTTTTACGGATTTAGAAAGAAAAGTTTTAATTTGAGCATGGGGAAGATACTAAATCTCTTCCAAAATAAATCCTGGATCAACCAGACTTGTATACTTAATGGAATATACGGTATTTTTTATATGCCAAAAATGTTTATGGGAGTAAAATCTGCAAAGTACTTCCGGTGTGATTACGGTAATCGCGAAGGCGGACAACGCGAGTGCAGTGAATGTTATCAAGTGGAGACTGCCCTTATTTAAAAATTATCTGCGTAACAAATGAAGTTTAAAAAATTGAAACCTTTTAAAATTTTTTTAGCCAATTCACCCCCCTCCGCAGTAGGAAGTTTCACTTAAAAAAAAAATGATGTGCGAGTCTAGCCCCGCGTAGGGGCTAGTTTGAAAAATTAATTTAAGTCGCGTTACGAGTGACACGTTACGAGACCAAACAATGTGTAAAAATTATCTGAAGAACAAATATATTTAAAAAAATTTAAACCTTTAAAAATGTTTTTACTAGTCTTTCAAACATTTTTTAGCTCCTTTGTTTTAAAAATTTTTTAGCTTCGTAACGCGTAACTCATAACGCGGCTACGCGACCACACTATGTTTAAAAATTATCTGCGTAACAAATAAATGTAAAACAATTTAAATCTTTAAAAATTTTTTTAATTTTAAAAAATAATTTAAGTTGCGCTACGCGGTCAAAGAATATTTAAAAATTATCTGCGCAACAAATAAATTTAAAAAAATTAAAACCTTTAAAAATTTTTTAATTTTAAAAAATTATTAAAGCCGCGTTACGAGTGACGCATTACGCGGCCGAGCTATACTTAAAAATTATCTGCATAACAAACAAATAAAAAAAAATTTAAACCTTAAAACATTTTTTAGCCTTTAAAAATTTTAAATTTAAAAAAATAATTTAAGCTGTGTTACGACTGACGCGTTACGCGGCCGAATAACGTTTAAAAATTATCTGCGTAACAATTAATTAAAAAAAATTTAAACCTTTAAAAATTTTTTAACTTAAAAAAGAATTGAAGCCGTGTTACGAGTGACGCGTTACGCGGCCGAAAAATGTTTCAAACATATCTGCGTGACAAATACATTTTTAAAAAATTATTAAAGCCGCGTTACGAGTGACGCATTACGCGGCCGAGCTATACTTAAAAATTATCTGCATAACAAATAAATAAAACAAAATTTAAACCTTAAAACATTTTTTAGCCTTTAAAGATTTTAAATTTAAAAAAATAATATAAGCTGTGTTACGACTGGCGCGTTACGCGACCGAATAATGTTTAAAAATTATCTGCGTAACGAATTAATTAAAAAAAATTTAAACCTTTAAAAATTTTTTAACTTTAAAAAAGAATTGAAGCCGTGTTACGAGTGACGCGTTACGCGGCCGAAAAATGTTTCAAACATATCTGCGTGACAAATACATTTTTTAAAAATTATCAGCGTAACAAATAAATTAAAAAAAATTTAAACCGGTAAACATTTTTTAGCCGCGTAACGCGTTAAAAAATGTTTATTTTTGTATTCGTCCTATATTTGTCCTATATTTCTTTTAAAAACCGGTCCTATATATTTTTTTAAAATGTCCTATTTTATGTTAAAAAGGGACTATGATGCCTGCCCGCAAGTGTCGATTTTCTTATTTACGAAAATCATTTCGTCATTCCGATTCCAATTAAAATCTAATCAGCATTCCCAGTCCCGGATCCATGGCGAGGGGAAATAATTACGGTCTCTGTTACCGAATCATGGGAATCGAAAATTTCGAATATCCCATATCCCATTTTCCCATCGAAACTTTTAGCCGCATTCTGGTGTATAAAAAATTTACATGTCAGCTAAGCAATTTCCGTGTATGATGCTCTGCTGGCATCGTCTCAAAAACCTTGCTTTTATTCAGATAAAAATCAACCGCTGCGATTTCGATTATATTTTCAAACCCGAATCATTTTCCAAAGGGAAAATTCAAACAAGAACAGTCCATTTTTTTCCCCGCCTCATGGAGCCGGGATCCCTTATTTTATTAATTCATCCATCCATTCTTCTTTTTGTTTCTTTTAGGGAAGAAAAAAAAAAAAAGTCCCGGAGATAATAATTCCCTTGCGATGTTCGGAATCATGCGATTTTTTCATTTGTCTTTTTTTTTTTTCGTTTCTTTTTCTTTTTCTTCGTAAACTAACACAGAAGACTAGAGAAATTGGGATCGGATCAAGATAAAAAGGTAATCGGATTTTGTAAACAAGTTGGTTTGCTCCAGATTTTTGGAATCGATCCTTCTCGGATATCGAAAGTAAAAAAACCTTAAGATTTTAATTTAAGAAAGTAAACTATTTGTCACACAAGTCAACTCGGATAAAATCGCATGATTCAATGAATGTCGGGTGATTTATCGCTTAGAATCTGACCTAGAAAAGTGCAATTTCAGTATTATAAAATCCCACGTGCGTCTTTCAATATTTTCCTTTCTTTTTTTAAGGGCCATTTTTATAAGAAACCGCGATCGTTCTATGCGGATATTTTCTTGTTTGTCCCGCCGAGACTGTATAAACAAGTTTATAGGAGATTTAAAATTGGAAAACAAACTTTGTCAAATCGTCGTCGTCGTTGTTTCTCATCGCCTTTTATTATTCCTTAGGAAGCACATAATCGGGTTATTATTATTAATTTTTAAAGTAACGCGGAGGGGATCCGTATGAAGTTTTATTAGTTTGGTAAATTTGAAATTTTGTTTGTTTTGGGGCATATTTGGGGAGTTATTAAGAGATGGAAAATTTTGTGTAATGAGCTATTTCAATTTTTTTTAAAAGTGTGTGGTTCGCACTGCCATGTGCTTACTTCTTTTTAATGCTAAGAGGACACTAATAGTAAAAACATTTTTCAAAGTTGGGCGCACTTTTTTTTCCACCGTTTTAAGAGGGATCCCCATGCCAGGGCAATCGGACGCACCTACCATCACCTGTTTTTATACTCTTCAATTTCATAAGAAGAGTATATTAAATTTGGTTTTGAGTGAAGGGTACCTCCGTTAATATCGAACGGAGAGCAAAACGAACGGCACTTGCCGGGGGTAACTTTTCAATCCAAAGCTATTTACACATGTCCGTCCGTCCGTCCGTCTGACCGTCCGTCCGTCTGTCCGTCTGTCCGTCTGTTTGTCCGTCCTCATTTTTCATGCTTTGATTGGAGACGCAATTTGAGCCCGATCGATCCCAAATTTGGGATATGGATAGAAGGCACTAAGGACAAGAACTTTATAAATTATGGTCTAAATACGTTCGCATACAGCAGAACGGCAGCCGTTCGAAAGGTATAATATTAAATTTAACAAAGCGGGAATATTTTTTTTTAAACTTTTTTTTTCTTATCTTTGTTTTTCGTATATACAAGTAGATATCGCTTTCTGAGCTGTCAGCGAAAATGGTTATCTCACATTCCGGATTGTTTGATAAGTCATTTTGGTGCAGGCAAGAGAAAAAAAATATTTACATTTCGTGGCTTTTTTTTTCTTCTCACTTTTGTTATCATTATGTCAAATTATGCATTTTGTATCCGATTGATCGTTTCGATATACTAAACGTTGTCCATACATCGAACGGTTTTTGTATTTTATCTTATTTGTTTGGACCTGGCCTTTTTTTTTTTTCAATTTCGCTCATCTGCAATTTTCTAGAACATTTTACTACATTCTGGAACATTCTAGAACAGTGTAATTTGTCTAATCTAATTCTAATCAGTGTTTTTGTGTTTAAGAACCACACTCAATACCCAACATAATATTTATTGATATTTTTACTCGTGGGAGTAAGATTTAAATGAAATTGAAGAGTATCGGACAGTGGTAACCTCCACTGTAGCTTGTTCAAAAGAAAAAAAATGTAAAACTGCATTTTTATTCGTCGCATTTACTTTTTTTCTACAAGCATGTTTTCGGTCTCTAGCAGAATTCCTAACTTTTTTTTTTTAGGAAATCGATGATATATTTAATTTGGAAAAACGAAACTTTCCTTGCTTGTTTTCTCCTTGAAGGCTTGCTAAGGTTGTAATCTAATCTTTTAACTTCACAAAGAAAATTTACACACATTCCGTCTACTTATTTTGCTTGTTCAAAATAATTAATCGTTTTTCTTATGAGAAAATTACCAAGTGTAAAAGCAAAATGGATAAAAGCTGTAAGATTCTCCCGTTATAACACATTCAACCAAAACTTGATTTTCCTCTTGTGCATGTACCAGCTTTCCTCTTTGTTTATTTATTTATTTATTTTATTTTAAGTTTTTTCTTATTTGCGTACTTTTTTTATAAAGGTATTCAGGTATAGAAGACTGTAAAATTCGAATTCCTTGCAAAATGTGTACCCCGCTTAGAAAAGGTACCATAGGGGAGTTGCACTTAGAAGGGTGTAAAATTTCGTTCCCGACCATTTTTCCTAATCCGTTTTTCCGGATCCGTTTTTCTTAATCCGTTTTTTTAAGTCCATTTATCGTAATTACTAAAATTACTACTTCATTTTCCTAAAAATTTTGGTTCCTAAAATTTTTTGATTCGTAAAATAAAGAATTTCCTGAAATTAATATTTTTCCTAATTTTTTAAACCATTAAGGGGATAAAACTTCTAAAATTCCTAAGAAATTTTATGAAATTTTATTTTAGGGATTTTAAGAAATTTTATTTAAGGAATCAAAAATTTTAGGAAAACTAAAAATTAGAAAAAAAAATGGTGAAGAAAATAATTTTAGGAACCAAAATTTTTAGAAAAAATAAATTAGGAATTCATTATTTAAGGAAAAATGGACCAGGAATTTATTTTTTTAGGAAAATGGATTAGAAATTTATTTATTTAGGAAAATGAGTCGTGTCTCCATTAGCGATTTATCCGATGATCGGATTATCCGACCACCGGAAGTACTGTACTTTCGAACACTAGAAAAAAACTCGAACTTTAAAATAAAAATGGCGTATTCGTTATTTTGTTTTTATTTTTTGCGTGCGGGATATTAAAGAAAGAGATTTATTGTTCCAAATCCGAAGATTCTACGCAAAAAATATCCCGCACGCAAAAAAAAAAAAAAAACATAATACCGAATACGCCATTGTTATTTTCAAGTTCGAGTTTTTTCCTAGTGTTCGAAAGTACAGTACTTCCGGTGGTCGGATAATCCGATCATCGGATAAATCCAAGCCCTACCAATGCTACACTCAAAAACCGTGTTGGTTGCTGGAACCTAATGCCAGGTTCCTACAACTAAGAATCACTGGTTATATTTTGCCGTACCAATATACTCAGTTGAGAGAACTTGGAAAGTCAAACGTACGAGTCGAATTAAAAAAGTTTTCTCAACCAATATGAAGGTTCTGGTGATCATGCGCGTGAGGTTGACTCAACCATTTTCGTGAAATGTAAGCCAGCGTGCCATTTTGCAGCGGAAGTAATCGGAACTAAAATTATTGGTTGCAAGGACCAAGAATTCACGGTCGTGGTTTTTATAAATATCTAGGTCAGGATAACTGAAATAAGGAGTTCAGGTTACTCGTGAATTGAATTTTCAGGAATGCTTTCCTGGAAAATTCCAGGGATGCATTCCTGGAATTTTCCAGGAATGCATCCCTGGAATTTTCCAGGAATGGATTCGTTTTATTTGTTTCAATGCCTTAATTCGTGTACGATTTGATGATCAAATTTTCCCCTTTTTTTTTGCGGGACGAATTCGTTATTTATTTAAAAGTTAAGTTTTTAAATCAATTTTACAATAATTTTTACTTTCTGAATTAAGTAATTTTCAATAATTTAAAACTTCACTTTAAAATAAATAATGAAATGTCTTCCGTATATAAAAAAAAAAAAGGAAAAGTGTCAGTGGGCTTCGATGGCGAGTATGGTCAACAGGTGAAATTTATTGTACAATTATGAAGATAAATTATCAGCAAAATTTTCAATCATGAAATGATATTATTAATCATATTAATCAATACAGTATATGTATAAGCTTATATATATATATATGTTTCGATAAAGCAGATAAAAATATTATATAACTGCCCAAATTGAAAAATAAAGCATTAAAACAAATTAAAATGATATTAGGCACTCCTTATTCTAACTACGGTTAGTTCCAATAATTAGACATTTTTATTAAACATTTTTAAATGATCATTTTTATTATTTTTTTCTTTCTCTCGTAAGCAAAATTGTAATTTTCATTTTATGCTTAAAAAAAAATTATCTTCAATTATAAAAATGGTCTGAGTTAAAAATCGAAAATTAAACCCGACGTTGAACGGAAGAATTTACGAAGGGAAAAATTTCAAGAAAATGATTATTGTAACAGACATTTGAAAACAAAATGACACATAATTTCCTATAGTTTGAAACTTCGAGCAAAGTTTCAAACTCTCCTGCGTTAAATTAACGTTAGCAGGGAAATTAATTTACGACCAACTGGTCATAATTATTTGTCTTCCGTCAGATAAAGTTCTGACACCGGTAGGTTTTGAATTATAAAAAGTCTTCAGTTTGGTTACACGCCATTTAAAATCTATGCTATCGTTAAAATTGACTACATAAGCGGGTAAATGGGGATCGAACTCTATAACATGAGCTTTTTTATAAAATAAATGGAAATATTCCGTGTCAATATTATAAACAATTAATTCTACAATTCCAAACGAGAAAAAATCCTTTGATTCGTCATAGCCTACAATTATAGCTTGTCCTTTCTGTACTGTAGATCCGTCGACTGTTGCTCCTTTTAAGCAAATCGAATTTTTTTCGTTTAAAGTGTTATCGCACTCGTTCATTTGGTAACGAAAAGACTTCAAGCAATGCGGGCATTCAGCTGCAAAGTTAACCTTATGTAACTTCTTCAATTTTATGTAATACGCACATAATTCCAGCTCATGTTTCAGAGCCATTGAATAACAAATATCTTTCCGGTTTGGTATTGAGCTTGCGTATAATTTAAAATACCGGTGCAAAGCCTCGTACCTCATCGACGAAAATTCGATCACCGAATTCACTTCCTGAAGAAATGACGCGTAGTGAGTCAGCAAATGAAACTTAGGTTTCAAATGCTCGCCGAATAACTCTATATACCCGGTGTTAAATTTTTCGGCTAAACTCTGAAAGTAAATATGAATATCACGTTGCACAGTTCTCGTTAAAAGGATTTCTACCATTTCTCGTACGATGAGATACAGTTCCCACCCTTTGTCATCATGCGGCACTCGCTCTCCAACTAAAAGTCCAAAATACTTGGTGAACTGAAGCATCTCTGCCGCAGACATGATAATCATCTCTTTTTTCAGATGTTCAGGGGTTATGGGGGAAGGCGCATTTGAGTCAAAGTCAAAGTCGGCAATCATTTCATTTAAATAATTCAGATCAAAATACCCCATTTCCAAAAATCGACTTATTAAATTTTTAAAGAAATATCGCAGCAACCCCTCTGGAAAATCATGCATGAAGTCCAAGACCCAGTTTGATATTACGTGGAAAGCATGAAGACTATTAAATATACACTCCTCTTGGATGCCTTCGGCTTTATCTTCTTTCACTTCTGATATTTTCTGATTTTCTGGCTTTTCGGCTGTTTCCTCTTCAATTCCTATCTCATTTTCTAAACGTTCGAAAGCTATATCCTCTTCAATTCCTATGTCATTTTTCAAATTTTCTCCGGCAGAAGCCTCAATTAAGTCGTCTGACGATTTTCCCTTTAATCCCGTTTTCCAGTTTTTATTATTTTTCAAAGCCAAATTATAATTCTCCACTGTTCGCAGTTTTTCCCTCTCTTCTGTAACTGAAGACTGGCACTCTAATTTATTGAGGCGGCAGATTCTACAATAATAAGTTGCTGAAAAACTTCCCGAAAATCCCAACAAACTGTTCAGGCCAAGGTTGTCCCCATCTACTGTTGCCAACACGAAATAAATTTGTTTGTCTACACCATCAACTTTAAATGTTAACCCTTCTGATTCTAGGATCTGCAGCTCCTCAACTAAGGCAGCAAAAGTTTTCTTGTTTCCAAAGATGGTTCTGTCCCGGCTTTTAAACAGCATAGTGAGAAAAATGTTTTTTAAACACGATCTCAAAGAGGGCGGTAATGATATTATTTGAGAGTAAACCGCTCCAACTTTCTGGACACCCCTTTTCGACCCCAAAGGATTTCCCGTTTCATAGTCGTCATAGTAAATGTCTAATGGAATTAAACTTTTACCAGGAAAAAGCTTTCTTATCCGACTCCACCTCTTGCTGCTGAGGAAGGAAGACGCGAACCTCCCGGAGTCCGCCTCCATGACTTCCGTGTAGGCTAAAATTTCGCTGAGCACTCCTGGGACGTCAAGGAAATTTCTTAATGTTGGAATTAGTGGAACTACCTTCACTTTTGCTTCTACAATGACTTTTTCCCCAGATTTCCTAGTAACTGTCCTTGACCCAATCGTCTTGGAGATGGGCATAACAAATTTGCTTTTTTTTTTAAGGTACAAAAATCGTTTCTTTTCAGTATCCACATCTTCAAAAATGTTTTTTAACTCATCGAAGGCATTTTCCATTTCGTCTAAAGAGTTCTCATTTGGATTTCTACAGATTGCTTTTGCTTTCTCTTTCAAATTCTTAAACACACTTGAAAGTAAAAAGTTTCTAACAGAGACTATCGTTTCCTGCACCATTTTTCTGTTAAAGCCCGGCTTCGAATACAAATCACTTAGAAATAACAGCATTGCCTCTTCCGATTTTTCCGTTGAGCTGATAGACACTGCTGGTGGTGGTGGTGGTGGTGGTGGTGATGGTGGTGGTGGTGAAGCAGATGCAGGAGGTGCTGGAGGATTTGCTGGAACTAATGCAGACATTTCTTTCATTTCTTCGCCCATTTCAACATCGGATAGAATATGCGAAACATTTAAATTGCCATCATCCATTAAATTGTCATTTTCCTGCTTTTCCTGCTCTTCATGCTTTACAAGGTGTTGCTTAAACTTGTATTGGTTGGAAAATGCTCCTGTTTCACAGTTACGACATTCGTAAAAACTGTTGGGATTCAGTTTTTCAAACGCTTTTAAATGTTTTATCAATAAATCCGGAGATTTAAACTCCGAATAACATTTAAAGCACACGAACTTCATTTTTTTTTATTTTCCAACAATTTAAATCCTTAATGACAGTGTCAATCAATCCGGTGGTAAAACAACGAACAACACCAATTTGAAACAATGTCGGTTCTAAAAAAAATCCATAATTGCTTTGTTACAGTTGAATAAGGAATATTTCCATTTATACGAATAAAAAGAGTAAATAAAAAAAAAAAAAAAAAAAAAAAAAAAAAAAAAACGATTGAACTAAAAAATCACAGGAAAAGTATTTCAAGCTGCAATATAAATTTAAGCTGACTCATCTAAACTGGGTCTCTCCCAATTTAAATCGTTAATAAAGGTGTCAATCGATCCGGCGGTACAACGACGAACAACACCAATTTGAAACAATGTCCGCTCTAGAAAAATCCATAATTGCTTTGTTTCCGTTGGGTAAGGAATATTTAAGACTTGATGAAGCATAAACAATGATTCGAAAGCTTCGATCGCCGAAACGAATTCGAACTTCAAATTCATATAAATTACGAAGACTCCGTCGATTCTGTTCAGTCCTTTTTCTTGCACGGCAACAATTAACGGTTCAGTCGCCGACTCGTATTCATCTTTTTCTTTATTACTGCTCACAGATACTATAAATTTATTCGAGATAGCTGCTATAGAAGCTCTACCGCCTGATTTCCTTGCTGTGTTCTTGACGAAAATAGGAAAACACTTTAATTTATACAGGGTTAAAACATCTGGAAGAAAAAGAAAAAGGCATTACACATATTTGGATACACTTAAATGGATGACTGACATTGCTATATCAAAAGAAAAAAAAGTTGACTTACTCTCACTTATAACACCCGGTTCATCTAAGACATCTGTATATTTTTTTGCAGAGCTCTTTTTACTGCTGCCCGGAAATGACCTTAAAGCTTCAAAAAGTGAATCAATGTCTTCTTGAGCTATTCTCCTGGTGTCCGGGAATTTGTGTTCATAATCTAATCTTATCTGAAAAAAAAATATACATGTATATATATATAAAAAAATAAATCGGTATATAAGTCCTCAAAAATGTAATTAAAGGAATGCTTTTTCTGTTATTTATTGTGATAAGAATAATTCAGGCATCGAACCGTTCTAGGCCGAAAAAATTAGGGACTTTAGGGACCAAAATTGGGAAAATTAGGGACCGAAAACGTTTAATTTTTATTATGTCTAGGCTTGATTTGACCCCCTTAGGCCCAGTTTTGATCCACTTTGACCCTCACAAAAAAGGCCGAAATCATAGAAACCTTTGTTCGGAGGACTTTAAGAATTATGTGGTTAATTTCCCTTCAAAATGGCTAACAAGGCTCAAAAATTTTTGATTTACCTTAAGCCATTTTTTAGCAACAATTTTCTCCTAAAAATTGCAGTCACATAACATTTCTTTATTCAGGTTACGACAAGCTTCTTGATATGACCACAACGGAATTTTGCCCTGACAAAGATATCACGGCTCAAAATTTTTTTCCCATATTTTAGCTCGGAAGATAGCATTTGAAGCAGGCAGCATAGCACTAACTTAAAAACATAGCTCAAAATAAAATAAGACGAAAAGCAATATGGAACCAAAAAAATTGGATTGAAGTCAAAATTTAAGCTAAAATTCGTTTCAAATTTTTCATTTTGGTTTTCAATTTCTTAAAATTTTTTCAAATATTATTTATTTAGGTTTTCGGGTCCATTTTCACTTCCACCTACTTATTTTTCTGAACTGCATTGCAATCAATTTTAAACCAAGCTAAGCGAGGCCGAAGGCGGAGCGAAAAATTTTAGAAATTTCGGGAAAAGAGTGACCATTTCTTGAAATTTTAGCATCATTTTCTGATTTAATAAAATAATCCAGGCATAAAAATTAAAACGAAGAAAAATAGGACTTTTAGGGACTTTTTTCAAAATACGGACTTTTCCAAAAAAAGGGACCCCGGTTCAATGCCTGTAATATCTAAAAGACTTACCAAGTTAGGTCCAAAATATTTCGCCAAACCAGGAAATAATTTTGGAGATAAGCTGCAATTTTTTGTAGTAAAATAAATGGTTTGTCTCTCCTGACAAGTGTCCCTCCAATAGGTAACAACTTTGTCTTCGGGACCGTCGTTTTTTCAGCCACTTTATTTTATCTTCCACCTCAGATGTTATTCCAGCAAGTTCTGTACATAAGTTTAGTTCACGTTTAAAAGCATAATATGATGCATGATTTTATAAAAAAAACTGGAAATAATAGTTTACTAACCAGCACCTTGCTCTTCGTCGTCCCCCACGTCTTTGAACACAAATCCGCATGCCTTCAGCTCCTTTTTGTAGTTTCCTATTTTGTGAAAAACTTTTCCCCTTGATGCGACATACGAATTTTCTTTCGTTAATTTTCCGGTTTTGTGGGATCCGGCGTTGATTTCTCGTCTTGACCCCCGGGGTTGTAGTAAGTTGTTTTAAGCTCAGACGGAAAGCACACAATCAGTGAATCGGCTATAGCTTGGTAGTCCTCTTTACTAAATTTTCTGAAAATAATGGAAATATAACGAAAGGCTCATTAGACATATATCAAACATTTGATTTATACTTATATAACACAATCTTTACTTACTTATATCCAGCTTTTCTTAAAAAGATGTCCTTAACTAGAATCAGCACTATTTTATCCCTAGAAGCATCGGTAATTGGAACTCCACTTATATAAGCATTAATGAATGCTATCCCATCCATATCCCGAACAAGGACTGAATAGACCCATTCCGGGGAAAAAGGAACGACATCTTTCTCTTTTTGCTGGAAATCCTCCAACGCCTTCAGCAAAAAATCCGGTGGTGGTTGACGTACAATTTTTTTTTGATCTGATTTTTTCCTTTTTTTTTAGTTATTGGGGTTTTCTCGGAAACGACTTCTTCTGAGTTTAACTGAAATGTATCAAGATCAATAGAATTATGTTCTTAATAGAAATTATGTTCTTTATATGGTAAGTCGTCAAAAAAAAGTAAATGTCTTAGAAATAACAATGAATGATTATACTTACGTTACTCTCTGTATTTTTCTGCAGGTTCTAATTTACTTTTATTAAAAGAATCGTTTTCACGCAAGGTAGCTAAAGATTGTTTCGGTCCTCCCAAACTGTCTCTAACAGACGCATTGTCCTTCTTGGAAGCAGACAGAAGTGGCTTTAATCCTTCCTTGGGGAAAAATAATAATACAATTAAAAGCAAAATAAAATAAATAAATACACATTTATACATACCTTAGCTCCTTCATCACCAAATTTTGAATTCTTTGGAATAGCTCTTGCCAAAGATTTCAGTTAATTCCGGTTTCTTGTTGGATGAAGTACTACTTTCGACTTTGGCTGTGGGTTCTTTCCCCCTTTCGACTTTGATGTCCTAAATGATCCTTTGACTGGTAAAAAAATTAAAATATGATATTAAAAGATCAAGAGACGGTGAAAGTCAAGAGAGATAGAAAAGAAAAGGGATAAAAGAAACAAATACATACATTTTCCTCAGACTGTGACGTATTACTTTCCAAGATTGTTTCCTGGTGTCCTCTAAGTCATCATTCTAATCATCAACGGCCAAAAAAATATATTTTAGACAACAGGGAATTACATAATATATAACTTTGCTTATCATTATACACTTACCGGAAGAACATTATCTGGTATAACATTGTCTCCAAATTGTGATCTTTATTTTTGACAATCTTCCTTTTTTTAGGAGGGACATCTCCATCTGAGCTATCTTCTCCATCTGATGCATTATCTTCTCCTTCTACTGCAGTACACTTTTCGGATACCTCATCATGTGCAGAATGATTAAGCAGTGTAGCATTGTCGCTGCTTCTTTCGTTTCTGTTTTAAGTTCTTCTCAGGTAGCAAGGCATAAATATTCTATAATAATAAAAGAAGTATGAGAGTTATATTATGAGAACAAGCCTGAGTACATTTATGAAAACCCATCACCAAAAGGAAATAGAAAAAAAATCAATCACAAAATTATTATTAAAATTTTAGGATAGGTTGGCGATAGGTCAGATGAATCCAATTCCATATGGAATTTTTGATGACAATACCTCTTTTTTCAAATGGACCAATCTTCTGATCCTAAAATCAATGAGTCAACTAAAATATCGTTCCTAATGGCACTTGCAAGGGTTTCCTGATCTATTAGGAATAATTGTTCTACCTGGGTTATATTGCTGGCTATATATATGGTAAAAAACAAATAAATTTGTTTTAAACAATGAAGTGTTAGAATTAATTATACAAATAATTAATACATGCCGCCGCAAAAGGAAGAAGCAAGGCAACCGTATACCAGCATAATTTACATCATTCATAAAACAAATCATATATATTAACTTACCTTCAAATAAACTATTTAAGCACGTTAATTTCGTGGCGAGAAGAAACTGTGAAACATTTTTTATCACTATCGCATCTACTGTTTTTTTTTTATTATTCATTTTTCATCAATTTTAAAACTTTCTTTTGTTTTTATTCTATCACTCACTTCATTCGCGTTAAACCACCGCATTATTCATAAGCGTCTGTTCAGAAATCTCGTTCTTGTTCTTTCGACCCTATATCTTTGGTTCGAACAAACCGAGGATTTGTGCGACCTCTCAGTTTTAACTCTATGGTAATCTCAACTAAATTTTATGGGTTCCAACAATCAGAATAAAAGTGGTTCAGACAACTTGAGCTTGTTACGTTAGAGCAACATAAGTTCAACGTGGACTAGACCTAAATTTGGGTTGGGACAACCAGAACTAAGAAGGTTGACCTGACTTAAGGGCTGTTTCGTTGCAGCAACCAACACGGTTTTTGAGTGTATATACGGTTTTGTCCGACAATTAGAACGTCCGCCATATTGTTGGAGAGCAGATATTTTTAGGTTGGCTTTTCGCAAAGTCCCTAAAAACCGACAACTTTAGAAAGTTAAAAATTCTTAAATTTACGGACTTTTGGTTTCTTAGGTTGTCGTTTTTAGGGACTTTGCGCAAAATCAACCTAAAAATATATTGTCTCCAACAATATGGCGGACGGTTTCGGAACGTTCTAACTGTCGGATGTTTTTGGAAAAATTTTATACAGTGTTGGTAGGGCCTGGATAAATCGCTAATGGAGACACGACTATGGATTAGGAATTTTTTTTTTTTTTTTTTTAGGAAAATGGATCAGCAATTTATTTATTTTGAGGAAGAATGGATTAGGAATTAATTTTTTTAGAAAAAATGGATCAGGTTTATTTTTTTTAAAAGGAAAAATGGATGACGAATTTATTTGTTTCGGAAAAATGGATGACGAATTAATTTTTTTAGAAAAATGGATGAGGAATTTTTTTTTTGTTTTTTTGAGGAAAAATGGATTAGGAATTTTTTTTTTTTTAGAAAAAATGGATGAGGATTATTTTTTTTTTTTTTAGGAAAATGGATCAGCAATTTATTTATTTGGAAGAAAAATGGATGAGGAATTTATTTGTTTAGGAAAAATGGATTAGGAATTTATTTTCTTTTTAGGACAATGGATCAGCAATTTATTTATTTTGAGGAAGAATGGATTAGGAATTTATTTTCTTTTTAGGACAATGGATCAGCAATTTTATTTATTTTGAGGAAGAATGGATTAGGAATTTATTTTTTTAGAAAAAATGGATCAGGAATTAATTTTTGTAAAGGAAAAATGGACGAGGAATTTATTTTTTTAGGAAAACGGGTTAGAAATTTTTTTTTGGGGAAAAATGGGTTAGAAACTTTTTTTTTTTAGGGAAAATGGTTTAGGAATTCATTTTTTTTTTTTTTGAGAAATGGATTAGGAAAAGTGGTAGGGAATCGTGACAGAATTCCTAGCAAAACAATTTTTTTTTTTTTTTTTTTTTTATATTTTTTTCTCAAAACTGGAAATTGGTAATTATGATTTTTTTAATGTTAAGCAAGGTGCTAATACAAAGAGGAATCAGTTAGGGAAATATATATATATTTTTTTTTTTTTAAGAAAAAATATTTCACCGGCCAAGAAGCGGAGAGTGGGAACGAACCACCGACCTCCCGATATGCGCTCGGTTGCTCTACCTACTGAGCTACCCCGGTATCGGCTGGTCATAACTGATTTTAACATACTTGGCCGGTGAAATATTTTTTCTTATAAAAAAAAAAATATTTCCCTAACTGATTCCTCTTTGTATTAGCACCTTGCTTAACATTAAAAAAAACAATTTTTGTTTACTAACAGAACATTCTAAGTTACTTGTTCCCGATGGTGCCTTTCCTAAACCACGTACGCAAATATTTTGTTTACAAAAAAGAGAAAATACTCGAAGTTATTTTTCCCAAATAATACCTTTTCTAAAAAACGTACACATTTTCCTTTTTTTTTTTTTTTTTTTTTTTTTGCACGTTTTTAAAGTCTAGTCAAGGTCATTGTCTTAAAAAGAGTCAAACGGACCCACATTAATTAATTATAAAACCCGCAATCGTTCACCTTTTTTTTTACGATTAACGCAACAGATATATATTTATTTAAAGCTTCGCTGCACTCATATAAATCTCCTAAAATTCAAGAAAAAGAATTAGAGCGAATATCTTGACCTTCGTCAACATGAGAATAAAAAGAAAATAAGGGATCAAATGACTTTATAATTCTCCTCTTGATATTATACGATGCCGATAAGTCTACAGCACTTGAATCAAAAATACAATAAAGATTTTCTCCCCAGAAAATTCCTGAAATTCCGTAAGAAACCTTGAAAAAATTTCGATTTTATCATGAATCGTTTCAACAGGAAACTCCCCAGCGCGTTGTAGGAAGAATAAAAAAAAAAAGAGAATTTAATTAACGCTTAGGTATGAATACAATAAGGACGTTGGCCATGGCGTTATTAGTATTTCACCGCTTGCCATCCTTTATTTTAGCTACGCTTTCCGATTGAAATGATAACAATGGCGATCAAGTTTGCAAGACAGCTTGCTCCTTTCATTTGAGATAATGGCAACATAAACCTTCATTGTAAAGCTTTAAACCGGAGGAATTTTACCGCTGGCCCGGAAAAATCTTTCGACTCAATTTCAGTGTCTCGGGTCACGGAAAATCCTCTTTCCATTTCGTCTGGATAATTCTGTTATGTCGGGTTTTATTCCTGGTTTTGTTATTACTCCTCTGCAAGTTCCTCGGTTGTTTTTTTTTAGGGGAAAGGGTTTCACTTTTCAAATTGTTAAATTCCTTTTTATGTCTATCGATTCCTTTGGGAAAAGCCTTTTTGGGAATTGAGATAAAACAGCATTGCGGTTGAGGTTTTTAGAATATCGTTTGAATTGTTTTTATAAGATTGCGATTGTGTTATTGAGTATTGATTGGAATGTCTCTTATTTTGGCAATTTTAGGATTTCAAATCGCTTACCCCCAGAATTGGTTCTCTTTGGTGTACTGATAAGCCCGAATTTTTTTTAATTTTTTACTTGACGGGAACTTAAGCTTAAAGTTCCAAAATCACCACGAGAGAAAAAAATCGACAATTTTTTTCCCCCTAAAAAATGTGGTTTACTTTTAAAAAGTTAAATTACTACACGGGAAAAAAAGTTCCGTTCCTATTACTAAATATTAAGTTGGGTCTTGTGACATCTAAACGTTTGAGTTGATAATACTGAAAATTAGGTAATTATTACTAAACGTTATTAATCATTATGAACACGTAGTAATAATTATTAAATTTCAGGTATTATCAACTCAAATGTTTAGATGTCACAGGACCCAACTCAACGTTCAGTAACAGGAACGGAACTTTTTTCCCCGTGTACCTAGTTAAAAAAACTTTTTAATCAAATTAAAAAAATTCGGCTCGAAAAATAGTAATTTTTGCTCGAAAGAAGCAATATTAACTCGAAAAAAGTAACTAGAAAAAATGTTAATTTAACTGAGTTAATTTAACTAGAAAAAATTCTAATTTAACTGAGTTAATTTAACTAGAAAAAATGTTAATTTAACTGGGTTAATTTAACTAGAAAATGTGTTAATTTAAGTTAAATATTAGCACAGGGTTAAAATTGACTTATTTCGAGCCGATTTTACAAGACTATTTTTTTGTGTGTATTTTGAATTGCAAATCGTGAAGTTAAAATGGCGAATTTTTAGGTTTTAAAGCGGATCGAAAATTTTATTTTCAGTATCTGAGCAAAGAAAATATTTTTCATTACTCATAAATAGAAAGAGCCACTTTCCACGCATGCGATCGGAGCAGAAATTGACTTTATCCGCATAGGGCAAAACAATGTTAAACCTGTTTACAAAAGGCTTTGTTTACAATTTATCAAATCATTTTTTATGATTTTTCTGAATAATTAAGCATTGATTCGTTTTATTGAGTATCGATTGTAATGTCCCTTATTTTGGCGATTTTCGAATTTCAAACCGCTTACCCCCAGAATTGGCTCTCTTTGGTGTACTGATAAGCCCATTGATTCGTAATGAAAACTATCTTGTTTAACCTAGGAAGGCAAATGAATTTTCCCTTGAGATTTTTTTAAACAAACCTCAACGGGAAAATTTGTATATTTGTATATTTGTATATTTGAAAATTTGCAAGCGTTACATAAATGTTACACTATTGTCAGTTAACAAGGTACCGAGACCTGGAAGCAAGAGTGGGATAAAGAGGTACTTTTCACCTTTTTTAGCTTATGGCAGTTACTTTTTTATGTTCCATCATGTAATCTTCTATACTATAGTAGCTTTTTTCTAGGAGGTAGCTCTTCAGTTCTTTTTTAAAGGATTTTATTGATTGTATTTGTTTCAGTTTATTTGGGAGTAGGTTATAGAGTTTTGTACCCATGTAGGACGGTTTCTTTTCGTACATGGCCTTTTTATGTTTAGTTAATGTCAACGGGAAAATTCATTTTCCTCCCTAGGTTAACAATATACTATTCCAGCTTTTTTTTTTTTTTTACTTCCAATTCGATGAAGTACTAAATCGAAGTTTCCTAATTTTAAATTTTTAACTTTTTCAAATTTTTAATTTATTATTTTAAACATAAAATTTTTTTATTGCTGTCAACCCTTTTTTTTTCTTTGGTGAAATACTTGATGCCGATGCCGGCTTCGATTCCGACTTTGGAAAATGCGATGCTGATGCCGATTCCGTAATTTTTTTTAACCAATTTCGATGTTGATGCTGATTCCGATTTTTTTTTTTTTTTTTTTTTTTTTTTTTTTTACCGCTGCCGGGATTGGAATGCCGATAAAATGCCACTGGCCTCGCAACCCTGAAAATCTGAAAAATTCTAGGAAAATTCGGGAAATATTATTCAAATTTTTTATTTTTGAATTTATTTAGAGCAAAAAACTATCCCCCGTCCGCATAGATACTCGCGCTATGCGTTAAATCTAAATTGGGCGCCTAGCAATTTCAAGTATACACAACCCGCACCACTTGCGTGCAATTAATATCCCGGATCCCCCTTTTTTTTTTTTTTTTGCAGAACTATTGGGAAAATGAGGTTTTTACATGTTTTCAATGTCGTAGATTTAAAATTTGATGTCAGAATGATGCAATTCCAAACAGAAAAATCAATATGGCTCCAAAAGTACAATTTTTAAAGACAAAATTTCTCTAATTGTTTTGGATTTTAATTTTTTTCAAAATTTTGACTTCAAATTTGAAATCAGCGGTCCAAAACACATAAGTTGGTCAAGTTTCAGCTTATTGCAGTCAATAATAACAAATTTGTGAATTTTTTATGCCGTTATGGCAGGTCGTACTTAAGAATACGCAGTACCCGTGGCAGCAGATAAAGCGTGTTTTTCTTTTCATGGAAAAACGAAGAAAAACCTTGAAAAAAGAAAAACTAAGAAATTTTTGGAATATTTTTCTAAAGATTTCTTAGTTTTTGTTTATTTTAAAGTCTTGAAAAAAATGAAAAATTCGATTTATCTGCTGCCACTGCTCCTGAGTACTCTTTCAGGTATCTACAACAAAAAAATGAAGAGAAGTACCTATATTTTCCATATTTTCTGAAAACTTTAAGAAGTGAGTGTGGATTTCATTTTTTTTCTCAATAGTTGGAATCGGCTGTGGTATCGGCATGGTACTATCGTTTCAGAACTGGCGCTAGCACCAGCGCTGGCACCAAGATTAAAATAAATTATTCAGTCGTGGCACCAGCATCGACGTTGACCTGACCTTACCTTTTTACCTCGGCTTCGACTTCGTCTTGGCTTCGGACCCCTGGACCTAATACATTATTTAACAGTATTTTTTTAAATTTAAACTTCATTTATCGAGCAGGAATGGGCCCGATACCAATGACTCCTTTATGCAGTGCATTATACGTATATAGCATGTACAGTCTTGAAAATATTAAATAAATTCGGATACCTTTTAACTTTTTCTTTTTCTTCAAATTTTTGTCAGGGAAAAAAAAAGAAATAAATCACAATTTATAATAGAAATCAATTGGAACGAAATATTACTGCATTTATCATTTTTCAGACACCCTGTGATATTCCATAGAAAAACAGAAACCGTAAATCTCCATTTTTAAAAAAACCGTGACGGAAAAAAGTCATAAAGATATAAAGTGGAAAGATTTTCGGTTGCCTTCTCCTTGTTGCTTTGCATCTTATTCTCGTTTTCGTCGTTTCAGTCTTCTTCTTTTTTTTTCCCCCTTTTCTTTTTTAAATTTCTTTTCATAACAGATCGTTTTGAAGGGTTGTTTTGATGATCGCTTCATGACTTTTTCACACCCGAAAAATCAAAGGGAGAACTTTTCAAACGTTCCTTTCTTCCCGAAAAACCGTTTAAATCAAAACCGGCGGTGCAAGATTTTAAAATAGGTCAGGAAGATTCACGGCGAAGTTTTGACTTGGTTTGCCTTTGTATATCAGCCCCGAGTAAACATCAGTCTCGGGGAAATATGCAAAATCCATGAATTTTTAAATAGCCGTTTCCTCCCTTGTTGTAATTATATTCTATGGCTCGGATAGTGTCCTGTTGATTCAGCGTCAACGTCAAGTTTTTTTCCCATCTTATTTTCCTTTTTTTTTTTCCTCCTTTTTTTTCCGAAATCAAGAAAGAAGGGAAAAATAGAAAGAAAGGTTTGGAAGTAGTTAGAATGTTGTTTGGCTCGTTAAACACCAAATGGCTCCCCACAACTGGATGGGACTTTGAATAACTCCCCCAGGGAAATCTCCCAAGACTTTCTAGATTTTGTTATATCGGGAAATTGTTTCACCAGTTTCGAGGAAAAAAGTGTTTTTGATAAAAAGCCTATATATATAAAAAAAGAAAAAAAGATCGTTCTTTTTAACTGTATTCCCAAGTCGGTTCGAAATAGCTTATGGAGCTGAATAAAGAAAAAAACGAGTTTTGGCTCTTTTTTTTTATAATTATAAAACGGTTAAGAAAATGTTTTTTTTTTTTCTCTCTTTAAAGGTTTCACATAAGAACTTTTAAATTATTTCTAACGTAAGAAAAAGCTTGCCATAACGGGAATGCTTTAAGATGCTATTATATGCAGAAGAGAATTTTCATGTTTTCCTTTATTACTTTCTTCCGTTTTTTTTTTTTAAATATTGGATTTTTTAGGCTTGAAAGCTGGGAATAAATTGCATTACGAAAATTAATTCAAGATTTTTTGACTCATTTTATTTTAAGATCTTTGACTCAAAATTTTATTTTAATTTTTTTTTTTTTTTTGTATATGCTAAAATTGAAAATCGCTACGAAATCTTTAGGGCGTTGTATGTAGTTGTCAGTCAGTTGTGGTGAGCCGATATCCCAAAAAAAAATGCTTTATAAAATTTTATAACTCTATAACGTTTTGGCCAATTTTCTGGAATTTTTTATGCAAGTTTTAACTTGTCTGAAATTGTATATGCTGCCGCAAAGTAATTTCAGAATCGCAAGCGAAAAACTTGAACTTCTTTTTCCGGCTTCAGTCGAGTTGAAACTTGTACCAGACAAGAATAAGTCCAGACCAGAGAAGAATAAGTTTGTCTGATACAAGTTTTAACTTGTTTGAAGCAGGCCCAAGAAAAAGTGCGTTGTAAAATTCTATAACTCTATAACGTTTTGGCCAATTATAAAATTTTATAACTATTTATAAATTTTTATAATTAAAATTTTTAACTGAGCAATTAATTTTAATGCACTATATTCAGCATATGGGGACTTTATGGGCTCTTTTTTAAATATTTTCCATGACAAAAAAAAGGAAAAAAAAAATTTACAATTTTTTCGAATAGAACCCGAGCGTTGTGAACGACTTACCTTTATCCACTACACCATTTTTCAACTGATTTTTAAAAGCGGCAATATCGTTCTTAAGTTGGCAATTATTTTGACTTATAATATTTTCCAGATTTTTCCGAATTTTCGGTTTATTTCTTGTATTTTTAATTTGACAAAGGCTCAAAAATTAAGAAAAACAGAAATAGAAAAATTCGGGAAGCGTTAGAAGAAAATAAAAAAACTTGGAAAAAAAACTGGAAATAATTTTTGTTATAAAATTTTATAACGAATTTTAAATAGATGTCTTTTTTGGCGGTTTATAAAAGTTTATAATGAAGTTTAAGTTTTTAACATCTCAATTTTATAACACAATTTTTCTTGGGGAAGCCTTTTAAGAATGCTATGAATAGTTTATATACAGCCAATAGAATCCATAGAGAAAACAATAGCTTCAAAAAATGTTTATTTCGGCATCCATAACGTAGGCCCACTTTTTTCGGCTCAAAACGAACAATGTACGTAAATGTGAAAAAACGACATCATTGAAAAAAAATTTTCGTCTGGTACATGAGCCGAGTGGGAATTGAACCCACGTCTTCCGCTTGCCGGGCGGGTGTTTTTTTCTCTAAATAGGGAATCGAGTTCGGCTTTTGTAATATTACAAAAGGCGAGAGAATTTTTTCTCTGAAAAAATGTAAGTAATGTTCCATGTATCATTCTGAGTAAATTGGAGATTTTAATTCCGTGCGTCAGAGGTGAACTAACGTATTTCCATCGTAAATATGATTGGAGATAGTCTGTTTCGAGTGTTTAATGAAAATCACGTGATCATGTGACTGCAGGTTTACACGCTCATACAGGCGTAAACTTGTGGTCACGTGACACTTCCACGAAGCGTCGAAACAGACTAACTCCAATCATGTTAACAATGGTGATACGTTAGTTCACCTCCAACGCACGGAATTTTGTCACTTTTGTGCTTTCATTCATCTTAGAATTTGTTTTTGTTATAAGTATGCAAAATACCATTGCTAGATTATTTTAGTTGAGAAAGAATTTCGTGAGTATAAAATGTTGAAAACCTTAGGGATTCTTGGAGGAATTTGTAACTGGCTGATAAAGATAGTTTTCGTTCATTCGTAAGTGACAACGCATTTTCCATCATTATTAAAAGAAAATAGAGAAAATTTATTAGAGGTGAAAAACTGAAAATACGTGATCTGCTTAACAAGCACTTAGCACTATTGCAACTTTCCGCTGGTATATATCTAAAGAAAGAATTTTATATTTATCATTTTTTTGCTTTTTCATCTTAGAATTCGCTTTCTTATATGCTGAGCATAGAAAACGCGATAACTTTATTACTGTAAGTTGAATAGAGATTTTGTAACTGGAATGTTTGGCTGAATTTTAATGAGAAAATGTTATGGCGTTTTAATTTGAAATAGTTTTGAAATTGTTTCCGCGGGTTTAAATCCCGTAGGTAAAATGGTTGTCGGAGGAACGCCAGGAGGCTCTTTCCCGCATATTTGGAAGAGAGAGAGAGAGAGAAAAAAAAAAGCGTTTCGAAGAAAATAAATAAAAATTTTTAATAACGAAATGAGCAAGACGCAGGTGCTTATCGTTGTGCTAGGTAACACTAAATCTGAATTTTTTTTTTCTTGCTGAGTTTTTTATCTTCATGCTTTCATCTAATCAGATAAACACACAAAACGGCAGCAGCCCATGTGAATGCAATACGAGCCAACTTTGTTATTGATCGCGCACAAAGTGTAACTCACTCGGGGTCAACACTCCCCCCTTCCCCCATGCGTCCCCCCATTTTAACCCATGTTCGGGTTCCCTCTGGGAACCCCATATTTTTTTTCCTCCAAAAATAGGCCTGATGGTTTAAAAAAAAAAAAAAATATTGTCGAACACACTGTAGATTTCACAGCATGGTTTTGTTTATTTATTTATTTTGAAAAAAAAGGAGAAAAAAAATTGTCTTGTGCACTTGAATTTATTAAATATTTGTGTAACTGTTTTTTTTTTCTGGGAAAAAAAATCATAAGATTTAATTTCTAATTTTTTTTATTTTTAAAAAATAGGCCTATAGAGAAGCGAATGACAGGAGTCCCTATTCAAAAATCAATTCAAAGGCTGAAATAAAACACTCAACCCACACGGTTTTCAAATTATTCAGCAGTTTACTTGTTTCATGTTTAGATGATTTAACATAAAGAAATAAAAAAGAGTTCGATTGTGAAAGTTTTTTATTTATTTTTTCATCACATGTTTTAATTTTTTTTTTTTTTCGATCAGGCACTCGGATGAGAATATTTCCACTTGAGCAAAGCTCTCTTCCCTTTTTGCTAGGGCACGTTTTTTTTTTACTCCCTTATTCTCCTCCCCGTATATCTTCCTTTAAAAACTTTTAAAACTTTTCGATCTTTCTTTTTTTTTTTTTTACTGGGAGACTTCCTTTTTCGGGAAGTTAAAATTCTTCGTAACGCTCGTTCCTCCCAAAGAAAGTGAAGTAGGGAGAAAGGATAAAAAAAAAAAAAGGAGACTCTGTTTTGTACAAACTCTTTGGCTGCAAATGTTTCAGAAAATTTTGCGGTTCCGGATTAATTTGATGCTTTTTTTTTTTTTTTTTTTTTTTTTTTTTACAGCCATTTAGATTAGTTGTGTTCTAATTAGATAACGTATCGATTTTATTTTTTGTTTATCAGCGATTTCGTCTTTAGATAATTTGTAAATTAAGCATTTCGGTTGTATGTACGAAAGAATTTCGTGGAAAGTGTAAACATTGCGAAAATGCGAAATAAAGAAATTTCTTTGTACCCTCAGCCATACGAGCAATGCGGGTTGCATACTTTCCCTACGTTTGGAATTCTTATTAAAATTCACTTTTCGTTGAGACGTCTCGGAAAGTCCTTATTACCATTTAAAGGTGGATGATTTCATTGTTCATGCCGGTTTTAGGGAGTAATGTCCCATTTTTGCGCCTCTGTAAAAGTCTTTCTAATAATGTTGAGAATTTGAGGTTATCCGTGTCATTCCCGACTTCTGCGGTTTCGAAGAAGCGGATTCCAGCCTTAATATCTGATTGTGCATGGGATATCATTTTGGGGTTTAGTGAAGGGGGTTTTGGTCATCGGAATACTAAATTACTCTTTATGATTGTTGATTCATAGGATCGAAAATATCACATTTATCTCACGGTTGCTTTTCCTGAAATTATTTGAAAAAAAAAAAAAAATTGGAAGTATAATTTTTTTTGTGCGAAATTGATGAAAAAATTATAAAAACACTGTAGGCGAAAATTTTTTTTTTAAAAATGCAGTGAAAGTAAAAAACAAAAAGATTTGCGGGTCAAACTCGCATCGTGATAAAGTGAAACTTCTTTCGCCAAGTCGGGACATAATTCCTTTAAAAAATAATTTAAGCCGCGTTACGAGTAACGCGTTACGCGACCAAACAATGTTTAAAAATTATGTGCGTAACAAATATTTAAAAAATATAGGTATATCTTTTAAAAATTTTTTATTGGTCTTTCATACATTTTTTAGCTCCTTTGTTTAAAATTTTTTAGCCTCGTAACGCTTAATTCGTAACGCGGCTACGCGGCCAAACAATGTTTAAAAATTATCTGCGTAACAAATAAATTTTAAAAAATTCAAACTTTTAAAAATTTTTTAGCCTTTAAACATTTTTTAAATTTAAAATAATAATATGAGCCGGGTTACGAGTGACGCGTTACCCGGTGGAACACTGTTTAAAACTTATCTCCGTAACAAATAAATTTAAAAAAATTTAAACCTTTCAAAAACTTTTTATTAGTCTTTCAAATATTTTTTAGTCTCGTAACGCTTAACTCGTAACGCGGCTACGCGGCCAAACAATGTTTAAAAATCATCTGCATAACAAATAAATTAAAAAAAAAAAAAAAAAACCTTTAAAAATTTTTTAGCCTTTAAACATTTTTAAAATTTAAAAAAATAATATAAGCCACGTTACGAGTGACGCGTTACGCTGTCGAACACTGTTTAAAAATTATTTCCGTAATATAAATAAATTTAAAAAAATTTAAACCTGTTAAAAACTTTTTATTAGTCTTTCAAACATTTTTTAGCTCTTTTCTTTAATAAATTTTTTAGCCTCGTAACGCGTAACTCGTAACGCGACTACGCGGTCAAACAATGTTTAAAAATGTTCTGCGTAAGAAATAAATTTTAAAAAATTCAAACCTTTAAAAATTTTTTAGCCTTTAAACATTTAAAAAATTTAAAAAAATAATTTAAGCCGCTTTACGAGTGCCGCGTTACGCGGTCGAACACTGTTTAAAACTTATCTCCGTAACAAATAAATTTAAAAAAATTTAAACCTTTCAAAAACTTTTTATTAGTTTTTCAAATATTTTTTAGTCTCGTAACGCTTAACTCGTAACGCGGCTACGCGGCCAAACAATGTTTAAAAATCATCTGCATAACAAATAAATTAAAAAAAAAAAAAAAAACCTTTAAAAATTTTTTAGCCTTTAAACATTTTTAAAATTTAAAAAAATAATATAAGCCACGTTACGAGTGACGCGTTACGCTGTCGAACACTGTTTAAAAATTATTTCCGTAATATAAATAAATTTAAAAAAATTTAAACCTGTTAAAAACTTTTTATTAGTCTTTCAAACATTTTTTAGCTCTTTTCTTTAATAAATTTTTTAGCCTCGTAACGCGTAACTCGTAACGCGACTACGCGGTCAAACAATGTTTAAAAATGTTCTGCGTAAGAAATAAATTTTAAAAAATTCAAACCTTTAAAAATTTTTTAGCCTTTAAACATTTAAAAAATTTAAAAAAATTTAAAAAAATAATTAAGCCGCTTTACGAGTGCCGCGTTACGCGGTCGAACACTGTTTAAAACTTATCTCCGTAACAAATAAATTTAAAAAAATTTAAACCTTTCAAAAACTTTTTATTAGTTTTTCAAATATTTTTTAGTCTCGTAACGCTTAACTCGTAACGCGGCTACGCGGCCAAACAATGTTTAAAAATCATCTGCATAACAAATAAATTTAAAAAAATTCAAACCTTCAAAAATTTTTTAGCCTTTAAACATTTAAAAAATTTAAAAAAATAATTTAAGCCGCGTTACGAGTGACGCGTCAGGACGCGTTACTCGGTCGAACACTGTTTAAAAATTATTTCCGTAATAAATAAATTTTAAAAAATTTAAATCTTTTAAAAACTTTTTATTAGTCTTTCAAACATTTTTTAGCTCTTTTCTTTAATAAATTTTTTAGCCTCGTAACGCTTAACTCGTAACGCGGCTACGCGGTCAAACAATGTTTAAAAATGTTCTGCGTAAGAAATAAATTTTAAAAAATTCAAACCTTTAAAACTTTTTTAGCCTTTAAACATTTAAAAAATTTAAAAAAATAATTTAAGCCGCTTTACGAGTGACGCGTTACGCGGTCGAACAATGTTTAAAAATTATCTGAGTAACAAATAAATTTAAAAAAATTTAAACCTTTAAAAATTTTTTTGCCAATTCACCCTCCTCCGCGATAAGAAGTTTCACTTTAACAAAAATATTGAACCTTATCCGGACGTCAGTTCGATCTATAATTTTTGGGTTTTCCGAACGCGATAATTTTCATGTATTTTTTTAAATAAAATATCAGCCCCTTCAAAAATACGAGTTTGCAACTACTTAATACCGTAAAATAAAAGCCCTGCCATTTGAGCTTTAACACCGGTTATTAGTTGGATCTAGGATATTTCAAAAAAATGTTTTGGCCGAATCCTAAAAAAAATATTTCGTTTAATAAATTTATTAACGCCGTCTGGAAATTGCAATTTTTTCTATTAATAAATTTACTAACGCCATTCCGAAGGGTTAAAATAATAAAAATTATTGGAAATACAGCGAAACAAACCTATATTCGATTCTTTACCATTGGTTGGTAGATCCTAAAAAATCTTAAAAACTTAATTGCCCTATAAACTAAAATTTCTAAGGATTTTTTTATATTGACCCATTGCAGAAACTTCAAAAGTTTTTTTTTTCCCCCCCGATAAAAGAAAAATATACTTTTTGTAGAAAATCCATTAGTTTGAAGAATAAATATAGATGGCTATTTCACCTGGTTAAATCGGTAAATGTCAAGATGTGAAATCATTTTTTACGAGGGAGTAAAGGGCAAGGAAAAGACATCGCTTAATTGGATTTTTTTTTTAACATTCCTTTTCATTTTCTTTCTTAACAGTGATATCTTAGGCGTGTTACCAGACGACAGATAACAAAAAAGAATCTTTTAATTTTATTTCAGAATGATAACATTAAAACAAACAGGCTAAACCAAAGGCCAAATTACTCGAGGCAAAAGAAAACGAGTTCGTTAAATTTTTAAAATTCTAATTTTCGTTTCTTTTTTTCAGAAAACAACCCAAGTCTTTCGCATTCGACCACTGCTTTTATTCCTGCGATCCAGGGGGAGATAATTTTGCTAGTCAAGAAGTCGTATTCAACTGCTTAGGTCGAGATATATTAGACAACGCTTTTAAGGGATATAACGCATGCATTTTTGCATACGGCCAAACAGGTAAAAAAATTGAAGAAAAATATGTGGAAAAGAAAAAGTCTTTTTATGAAAAAAAAAAAAAAAAAAATTCTTTTTGACACTTGAATCAAATTACGATGCTTTTCTGATTTCTATCACTAGCGAAAGGTTTTGAATCACTTTTAATTTCCTTTTTCGCTCTTCGTCTTTTCGCTTTTTTTTGATTTCCTCCCAAGGTGCAAGACATTTTGTTTATGGCGACGCAATAAATCTAAAATTATTTCGAGGAATTTTCGAAGGGGTCGTAAAATGGGTTTCTTTGACTCATTACAACCCATTCATTTTCTTGATTGTAATTTTAAGCTGCGTTCCTCTTCATTAGATTAAAATATGTGTTGGAATTTTCCGTGAAGAGAAAATGCCGTGGAATTATCTTTTTTTTTTTAATTTTAGGCTCAGGAAAGTCCTACACTATGATGGGATCTCTAGACCACAAAGGTATTATTCCGAGATTATGCGATTCGTTATTCGATACAATTTCTAAACAAGAAAGCAGCGAATTAAGTTATAAAGTAGAAGTTGCCTATATGGAGATATACAACGAACGCGTCCATGACCTCCTGGACCCGAAACCGAATAAACAAAGTCTGAAAGTACGGGAGCATAATGTTTTGGGACCGTATGTCGATGGATTGAGTCAGTTGGCTGTGACGTCATTTCAGGTATGATTTTGAACAGGAAAAAAGAACACGCTGTGTGCTCTATAAATTGAAATAATCACGTAGCTTTCCTTCTGAGGTCTCGGGAGGAAAATGAATGCCAATGATTACCGTACCAGGGGGTTACTCTGTACACTTTTTCCGGTTTTTTTACACGAAACGTTATGAAATCGTTAAAGGAAAAAATAGTGCTTTTAATATGTTGTAAAGGGACTCTTCAGCTTTCATTTAATACCCAATTTAATTATTCCTAGTTATTTTAACAATTTAAAAAAAAAAAAATTACGAAATGATGTTTCGTTTTAAAAAAAGGGGTAACTTTGCACACTTATTTTTCCGCGTTAACGTCTCTGTAAATATACCACGAGCGCCAATGAAACGTATCTAAAAAACAAGGATTTTTATAAGGAATCGATTTTTACCCGTCAAAGCAATTAAATTACGTTTACGACTAAGAAATTAATTAATTGCTTTTACCGCAGCAACCACAGAGCAATGAAGAATGTAACTCCCGTGTTAAAATTTCGTTTTGTCCGTGGGGTGTTATGTTATGTTATGTGATCCAACCACCAAGGGGCGCTCCAATGAAGAAAAAAAAAATGGAAAATAGCCCGTCACCCGAGCTACGAACCCGGATTCTCCAGTTCGCGAGCCCTGACTCCTGCTGTCTGCGCTACCTGACTGCGCATCTGGGTTGGAGACTTTAAGGGATCTTAGTTTACACAGTTTTTTTAGTTCTGTAATCCGACCACTTTGGCGCTAGTATCGCACGAAGAAACCGTCCCTTTAACTTGCACCCCCGTGAAAGCAACGTCGACAAGATTAGACAAAATAATACTAATGATTTAATGCGTTTTGAATGTGAATCGTTTATTGCAAAAAGGAGTCTTGTCCGCCATTTTTAAAAAGGGAATACGGTAGTTTGTTTTGATTTTTCAGAATGTAAACAAATATACGTCATCAAAACAAAACAAACTTTTTCCATTTTCTAAAATGGTGGGCAAGACTCCTTTTTGCAATAAACGATTCATATGCAACCAGCAATACAAATGAAATATTCGTCTGCTGTTTTGTTTTTTTGCAAATGGCCGACAATAATAAATTATTTCTTATGTGTACAGCTGCTTCGTATCGCAGTAAAAAGAAACAAAAAGAAAGAGTCTAACCTAATAAATAAGTCCATCGATCGAAGAAAAAACACCAAACCCACCATCAAAATCTACATTTTTATTAAATTTTTTCACAATTTTAATATGGCGTCACAATTTCAATATGGAGTCAATTTCAATATGGCGTCCGTTTAGAAACAATGATCACGTGCATTAGAAACAATGGCTTACCGAGGTATTCGCAAATTTTTTTTTACAAATGTCTTCCTTATTTATTATCGACATAAAGAAGTTCTTTCAATTTTTTTTTCCTTTCAAAACGTAAAATCTTTTTTATCGAGGACATTTTATGCAACTTAATTAGTAAATAATGCTCGAAAATGCCTACGCTTTAATAATCTATAAAAATATCGCCGAATTTCTGAGCCATATTTATGTAATAAATGTTTAATCGAAAAATGCAAAGTTACCCCGTCCAGTGCAAAGTAACCCCGGGTATGGTACCTCCTTTTGTAGGGCCGGATAGAATCCCGCACAATTAATTTGAAATTTTTCACCTTTTTTTGTAGGATATCGATAATCTGATGACGGAGGGGAACAAATCCAGAACCGTTGCTGCGACCAACATGAATTCCGAATCATCCAGAAGTCATGCTGTATTTACCGTCATCCTCACCCAAACGCTAACAGATCTTCGGAGCGGCGTAAGCGGGGAAAAAGTATCGAGAATGTCTTTGGTAGATTTAGCAGGGAGCGAACGTGCTGTTAAAACTGGTGCTGTCGGGGATCGGTTGAAGGAAGGATCGAATATCAACAAGTTAGTCAAGAATTAATCAAAAACGCATTACCATTTTTTTTCCCTCGAACTTTAATCGACGGTTAGGGGTTCAAAATTTTCTTTTCATTTTTCCGCTTTTTAATGTTACTTAGGGGATTTGAAAAAACGTGTGCTCACCTTTTATTTGCCATTTTCGTGACTCGGGAAAATTTCGAGACTTTTTTTTTTTTTTGGAGAGCGTTATTTAATTCACGTTAACGTTTCAGGTCATTAACGACATTAGGACTCGTAATATCAAAGCTAGCAGATCAAGCAAATCCCGCAAATAAAAACAAGGATAAATTTGTTCCTTATCGAGATTCAGTTTTGACTTGGTTGCTCAAGGACAATCTCGGGGGGAACAGCAAAACCGTTATGGTGGCCGCGATCAGTCCTTCGGCGGATAATTACGAGGAAACTTTGTCGACTTTGCGTTATGCGGATAGAGCTAAGAGAATTGTTAATCACGCTGTTGTTAATGAAGATCCTAACGCGAGGTAAGACGAACATTTAATTTCATTTACGTTTTTCTTTGTTAATTTGCTTTGTGCAAATTTTTCTGATTTTTTTTTTCTTTTTTTTTGTTCTTTTTTTGCAGAATAATACGCGAACTTAGGCAAGAAGTTGAAGCGTTGAAAGAAATGCTTAAACAAGCTTGCAGCGTCACGTCCCCGCTCGGCGTGGGTGCACAAAGTAGAAGAGAAGATTTAACTGAAAAATTATCGGAGAGTGAAAAACTAGTCAGAGAAATGTCGCAGACGTGGGAGGAGAAATTGTTAAAAACAGGTATGGTATTTTCAGCACCCAAAAAAATAACTTAAGTATACGTACCTTTTTAAGGAGATTTTGCAGTAATTATCTGCATGCGATAGGGTTTGGAAGGTAATCATAAAAAAATATTTCGTAGGTTTACCTGGAAGCATTTTACGAATATAATTTCCAAACTTTTTTTTTGCCTTTCAGGGATCAATTTAAAATTTTTGAAAAAAAAAGTGAATTGAAAATTGTGGTTTATCCGTAAAATGCTTCAAGTGTTTTCATTTAAAACATATTATTTATGCAAGAAATTTTGCAAAACCAGTGATTAAAATTCGAAATTGTCTTAACCTATCATTAACTGTATGAAACACTCCCAAAAGCAAATTCATAAATCGTTTAAAAATATTAAAAATTCAACCCGTTGAAAAAATTTCCTTATAACCCCGATTTCCTCTTTTTCTTTGGGATCCCATTTCCTTGACCCATAACCCCGAAAAGAAGAAGGAAAAAATCTTAATCCCGTTTTTTTTTTTTTTTTTTTACTTCCCTTTTTTTAGAATTCTCATATTTTCATCCATTCAACCCTTTTTATAGCTCCAACATCATCTTTATCCTCTGATCGATCTATTTAAGTCTAGGAATCGCGTGTCCAATATTTTATTAAGATTATTTCTTCGGAAAAAAAATTTAAGATTCTCCTAGTCTTATCAACCATGACCGTTTAGTTAGTCTAGCACGCGTTGCGCTATTTTTTCCTCCCTTCATTTACGATTGATTTTTTTTTTCTTCTTTTTTTCCCGCAGAACGATTGCAGCAGGAAAGGCAGCAGGCTTTGGAGAAAATGGGCATCAGTGTACAAGACTCAGGGATAATGGTCGAGAAAAACAAGTATTATTTAGTTAATTTAAATGCGGATCCTTCCTTAAATGAATTGCTGGTCTATTATCTTAAGGTAATTTTTTTTTTTTCGTTGTTTTGCGGACTTATAAGATGATAATGGTCGAATTTTTATTTCTTTTTATAGGAAAGAACGTTGGTGGGAAGTAGGAACTGTGATATACAATTATCTGGTCTTGGAATACAACAAGAACATTGCATGATTGAAATAAAAGATGGCACTGTAATCATGACGCCGTTTAACAATGCTCGGTCATTTGTCAACGGCGCATCCGTAGTTAATTCCACAATTTTGCACCATGGTGATCGTATTTTATGGGGGAACCATCACTTTTTTAGGGTTAATTGTCCTAAGTCAAGTAAGCATTATAAGTCAAGTTAGCTTTTTTTTTTTCTTAAAATAAATCGTTTCAAAAATTTATTGAACGATTTTTTTATTTTTTTTCAGCTACTAATTCGGAACCCCAAACACCAGCACAAAACTTGGATTATCATTTTGCCAGAGAGGAATTAATGTTGAACGATTTATCGAATGATCCTATTCAAGCAGCTATTGCCAAATTGGAACGGCAGCACGAAGAGGAGAAACAAGTGGCTTTAGAAAATCAGAGATTAGAATACGAGAGGAAATTTCAACAGTTGAGAAATATTTTATCGCCCTCGACCCCCTACGCACCGTACATGCCATTTGATCCGTTTAGGACGGGGAGGATGACCCCTTGCACGCCTGGAACCGCACAAATGAGAGCTGATAAATGGGCACAAGATTGGGCGGATAGAGCACAAGAAAGGTACTGATTCATTTTTTTGACGTAGGGCTACGTCTTAGGGCGCTAATGATGGTTTTTCGTGTCCGATTGGTGCTTTTGGACACCGAACATAAAAAAAAACTAATATTTCAAAAATTTTGGATAAATTTTTCAAAAACATTTTATCAAAAATTCTTGATGATCCTTAAAAATTTTCAAAAATTTTCAATGAAATTTGTAATAACATTTTGTACAAAATATTGTAAATTTTTGACTAATTTTAAAAAAAAAGGAAAAATTTCTATATAGTTTTTTTGATTTGGATGATTTTTGATAAAATTTTATTTTAAAAGGGGCAACGTGGACTAATATTAGGGCTTGGAGGTTTTAGGGGGATCACTAAAAGAAACAATTGGATGACTTTCAATTATTGAAAATATTTATTTAAATTTCATTGAAAAAAATTTTTTTTTAAAAAACATTTTTTGAATTTTAGCAAAAAGTTTTGGTAGGAATTCTTAAAAGTTTAATTTTTTATTAAAAATTTTGATAATATTTTGTGAAAAAAGGTCATCAACATTTTTTTAAACGAAAATTTTGATGATTTTTCACATTGGATGGATTTTGATGGAATTGCACACTTATATTCTTTTAATCTTTTATTTATTTATTTTTTTTTTGCATACCCATAATTTTTTAGAAAACAAATTTTGGTGAATAAATTCTGGACGTAGTCTTACGCCTCATATCCCCTGACTGTTTTTTAAATGATTTTATTTTAAAAATTTTAATCACTTTATATATTTTTTTTTCAATTCTAGGGATGAAATGTTTAAACGGTCGCTTGGGCAATTAAAGCAGGATATAATTAAGGCGAATGCTTTAGTACAAGAAGCCAATTTCTTAGCTGAGGAACTAAATAAACAAACTAAATTCAGCGTGACGCTACAAATTCCTCCTGCTAATTTAGGACCGAATCGAAAGGTAAGTTCGATTGCAGAAATTTTTTATTATAATGAGATTTACCTAATGGTTTTCCCCTAAAAGCGAATCCTCAAGATTCCGTTGGCTCCTGATAATTTTTCCAATTCCTGATCCGAAATCTTAAAATCCTCTTAAGGTTAGTTTTTTTTCCCATTCAGTTACGATTTTTAAAAAAAAGAATTTTAATTTTTTTTTTTCGTCTTAATTTTTCAGAGGGGAGCTTTCGTGAGCGAACCTGCTATTTTAGTAAAACGGCAAGGAGTCGCCGGAAGTCAAGTTTGGTCAATGGAAAAACTTGAAAATAAATTAATTGATATGAGAGAGCTTTACGACGAATTTGAAAGGAGTGAAATTAATAATCTGGATTCGAATTCCGGGAAAGCTGTGGATCCTTTTTATGAAACTCAAGAAAATCATAATTTGATCGGAGTAGCTAATGTATTTTTAGAAGCACTGTTTCACGATGTTAAATTGGATTACTTTACACCTATTATTAGTCAACAGGGTGAAGTTGCTGGTCGGCTTCAGGTGAATTTTTTGTTTTTTATTAAGAAAATGTTATTTTTCTTATTTATTTATTTATTTATTTTTTTATTTTTTTATTATTATTATTTTTTTCATAGGTTGAATTGAGCAGAGTTGCTGGTAGGTTTCCACAGGATAGAATGTGTGAAGCAGCTTCGGAGCATTCAGAAAATTCAAACGAATCTATGGACGATGACCAAACAGGAACAAGTACAATCGTTTGTAGGGTGACAATCAAACAAGCGTCCGGGTTACCGTTATCTCTTTCCAATTTCGTATTTTGCCATTATCATTTTTGGGGTGATTCCGAACCAATCGTAGTCCCTCCAGTCGTCAGCCCGGAATTACCCGCTACACCGCATCCAGCTTCGATGACGTTTAAATTCGACCACGATAAAGATTTTACAGTGCCAGTTACCGAAGAATTTATTGAACATTGTGCAGGTACGCAAAAAAAAATTTTTTTTTTTTAAATTTATATTTTTTGAAATATAAAAAAGTGACTTCTGTAATTTGATTTTTTTTTTAATTCTTTTCAGAGGGAGCTTTGTCAATCGAAGTTTGGGGCCACCGTTCCGCTGGATTTAGCAGGTTAAAACCAGGCTGGGAAGTGGAGCAACAACAATTAGCGAAAGCTCGTTCATTAGCTGACAGGTGGTCGGAATTAACGAGGAAAATAGAATTGCTCGTGGAAATTCAAGAGTTAACCGAGCAGGGGGAATATTCACCTGTTGAAGTTATTTCGAAACCGGACGTGTTGACCGGAGGCGTTTACCAGTTGCGTCAGGGTCAACAGAGAAGGATACAAGTTAGAGTGAGGCCCGTACAACAAAGCGGAACTTTACCAATCATATGTCAATCCGTAGTTAGCATTGCAATAGGAAGCGTGTGCATCAGATCGAGATTACAAAAAGCTTTGGATTCGTATCAGGACGAGGATCTGGCTAAATTAAGAGAAAAATGGTCGGATGCCTTGATGCGGAGGCGACAGTACCTAGATCAGCAAATACAAAAATTGATTAATAAGCAGGATAAAACCGATCAAGATGTGGAAAGGGAGCAGAGTTTAGTTGACCAGTGGGTCAGTTTGACGGAAGAAAGAAATGCGGTTTTGGTACCTGGAGCGGAATCTGGCATCCCAGGAGCTCCAGCTGATTGGGAACCTCCTGCCGGAATGGAATCCCATGTTCCCGTCCTATTTTTAGATCTCAACGGTAAGCATTTTATTTATTTTTTATTATTATTATTTTTTTCATAGGTTGAATTGAGCAGAGTTGCTGGTAGGTTTCCACAGGATAGAATGTGTGAAGCAGCTTCGGAGCATTCAGAAAATTCAAACGAATCTATGGACGATGACCAAACAGGAACAAGTACAATCGTTTGTAGGGTGACAATCAAACAAGCGTCCGGGTTACCGTTATCTCTTTCCAATTTCGTATTTTGCCATTATCATTTTTGGGGTGATTCCGAACCAATCGTAGTCCCTCCAGTCGTCAGCCCGGAATTACCCGCTACACCGCATCCAGCTTCGATGACGTTTAAATTCGACCACGATAAAGATTTTACAGTGCCAGTTACCGAAGAATTATTGAACATTGTGCAGGTACGCAAAAAAAAATTTTTTTTTTAAATTTATATTTTTTGAAATATAAAAAAGTGACTTCTGTAATTTGATTTTTTTTTTAATTCTTTTCAGAGGGAGCTTTGTCAATCGAAGTTTGGGGCCACCGTTCCGCTGGATTTAGCAGGTTAAAACCAGGCTGGGAAGTGGAGCAACAACAATTAGCGAAAGCTCGTTCATTAGCTGACAGGTGGTCGGAATTAACGAGGAAAATAGAATTGCTCGTGGAAATTCAAGAGTTAACCGAGCAGGGGGAATATTCACCTGTTGAAGTTATTTCGAAACCGGACGTGTTGACCGGAGGCGTTTACCAGTTGCGTCAGGGTCAACAGAGAAGGATACAAGTTAGAGTGAGGCCCGTACAACAAAGCGGAACTTTACCAATCATATGTCAATCCGTAGTTAGCATTGCAATAGGAAGCGTGTGCATCAGATCGAGATTACAAAAAGCTTTGGATTCGTATCAGGACGAGGATCTGGCTAAATTAAGAGAAAAATGGTCGGATGCCTTGATGCGGAGGCGACAGTACCTAGATCAGCAAATACAAAAATTGATTAATAAGCAGGATAAAACCGATCAAGATGTGGAAAGGGAGCAGAGTTTAGTTGACCAGTGGGTCAGTTTGACGGAAGAAAGAAATGCGGTTTTGGTACCTGGAGCGGAATCTGGCATCCCAGGAGCTCCAGCTGATTGGGAACCTCCTGCCGGAATGGAATCCCATGTTCCCGTCCTATTTTTAGATCTCAACGGTAAGCATTTTATTTATTTTTTATTATTTAATTTATTTATTTGAAAAAATTAAATCAAGGGGGTTTTAATTAATGATTTATTTTTCATGTAGCGGATGATCTCTCAATGTCAAAAAATAACGAGGAAGAAGTATCAGTCGCTGGACTTAATTCAATATTGCCTAAGGAGCATGGAAATAAATTCTACAATTTACCCATCATAAAGCATTTAGAAAAAGATGTAAGCGCTGTGGCAGCTTGGGATTCCTCAATACATGACAGCGTTCATCTTAATAAAGTTACCGATCGTAAGTAATCCAAGTTCAGTGCTGTGGTGATGTGGGAATAGTTATCAGGACTCTCAAAAAACTGTTATTTTAATTTTTTTTTTGCAGCGAATGAACGAGTCTACTTGATTCTAAAAACAACAGTTCGACTCAGTCATCCTGCTCCCATGGATTTGGTGCTGCGAAAAAGGCTTAGTCTTAACATTTATAAAAGGCAATCAATAACCGACCGCTTGTTCAAGAAAATAGTAAGGAGCGATATTTTAACTCATTCTGCTGTCACTTATCAAATCGTTTCAAACATACCAAAGGTAATTTTTTTTTTTTTTTTTAAAGAAGCGAAACATAGTAACGAAATAATAATATTTTAACGGTTTTTTTAAAAAATTTAATTTTAGGCAAGCGAAGAGTTGGAAAATCGTGAATCGCTAGCTCAAATTGCAGCTTCCGGTGAAGATTCCTCATTAAGCGACGGAGAAACTTACATAGGTAAAAATATTTTCTGCTAAAAATTCAAAAGGAACGAACCTTTTAATAATAATTTGTTATGAATTATCTTTCAGAAAAATACACGAAAGGAGTCAGCGCTGTGGAAAGCATTTTAACTCTGGACAGATTACGTCAGAGTGTAGCCGTTAAAGAATTATTACAAGCTCAAGGGCAACCTTTGATGAGGAAGACAGCCAGCGTACCGAATTTCTCACAGATGTTAAGCAGATTCGATTCGTCGAGCTTATCCGATTTTCAGGTTTGCAGATCGGAGAGTGTCAACGAATTATGCAACGCAGCTAATTCCGGAGAAGAAACGTCGAGCAGCAAACAATACGGAATCGGTAGGGATTTTTGAAATTTTAATACATTTTTTTCATACATTTCATTTGCCGTTTTTTTTTTGTCAAATGGTTTCGAGATTCTGCACATTTATTTTTTTTATTTATATTTCTTACACCTTCACCTTATAAATCGGTCTTTTAAAACTATTCCGTCTCACTTTTGGATGATCGCCTTTTTTTTTTTTACCCGAAAATAATCGATTTTTTTCCTGACCTTTCTCCGATTTTTATTAATCCCGATCGAGGCGATAAATTTTATCTGTGTGTAGCTGTTAAGGTGAGATTGTTATTTTTTTATTTGTTTTAATTTCTTTTCCAATTTTTTTATATAGTATTTTTAATTAATTTTTTAATACGCTTCATTAGACGTTTATAGATCTCGAAACTCAAGTATAAAGATTTAATGTCACCAGCTTTTTAGTAGAAAAATTACAATTTGAAAAAAAAAATAATTAGATTTTGCATGGAACAAAGTTTTTGTTAGAAAAAAAAAACAGGAAAAAATTTTATTCTGTGCAAATATTCGAATTAGAATTAAGATTTTAAAATTAATAATATTTTTCTTTTTTTAGAAAAATAGGAGGACTTTAATTGGTTGTTTTAATTGTTTTGTTTTTAAATTGAAACTTAGATTAAATGTTATCAAAAGTAAAAATATAACCCGGGTAGACTTATGGAGTGCTAAAATTTTCGGATTTCGAGATCTAAAATTTTAATAATTAATTTCAAGAGTTCAGTTCGGGCAATGTAAATCCTGAAAGCATTTAAAAAATAATTTACCGTGGCTGTGGATTATCATTGCAAAATTTTCTTTTTTCTTTTAAATTTTTATTTTCCTTTATGCTGACTGAAACGCACAGTTTTTGCTTTATCGTTTTTTTTTTCTTTTTTTGTTTTTGTTTTCTCGTCATATGGCACTCCGATTTCATCCCTGGTTGTCGAATAGAGACATCCTCACCAACCGCTTTTTATCTTTTCATCGTTGGCTCAAACAAGATTGAATTTTTATTTTTTTTTTTTGATGGTGCTCCCGCGCTTTTTATTTGCAAAAAAACAAAATGCTTTATGGCACGGTTTTGGCTTTTCCGATAAATGAGAGAAACGATGAAAAGGTTATTTTTTTTTTCATCTTTTTTGCTCAACACATTTCAATTTTGTTTTTCTCATTTGTTTTTGCTGACAATTTTATCAAAGGCTCCATATTAGCGACAGGTAATGTAGGATGGAGTCTTATCGTTGTTATTAATCAATTTTTTTTTGATTTTTGGTTACTTTTTTTTATGTTGAAACTATTATTACTTTTTATTTATCTGTCTCTTTGGTTGCCGCTGCTTTGGGGAAAATTTCTTAAAAGCATTTTCCGGACAAACCAAATGTGTATTTAAAAAAATTTTTTTTTTTTATTTATTTTTTTTTGGTTTGCTCCTTTTCCTTTTAAGGGTCTCTTATGCAGCGTAATAGATTCTAGATTAATTGGAAACCTTTAGAAGGTATCAGTGTCCTTGTTATTTAGTAACCATGACACATTCTAATCGGTTAGCATGAAATGAAAAAGATTTTGAAAAAACAAAAGCGAAATCCTAAATTTTTTTTTTTCTGTTCGCTTTGAAAATGATTTTTCCTTAATTAGAAATGTGCATGGTACTGTAGTCAGTATCAGAATTACGTTGCATGAGGTAACGTAGGTTGATAAGGTAAAGTATGTAAAGTAAAAAAAAAAAAAAAAAAAAAATTGAAACTTAAAAATTTTAAAATTTGGAACAGTAAAAGGTAGACTTGGAGCTGTTCAAGTATTACGGAAGCATTTTTTTTTTTTATTTTTGACCCTCTTTTCCCCTTTGTCAATATTTAGGTCGTGGCGAAACAACCTTCATTTTTTAAGATGCTTACGTAATACTTAAACAGTTCCTTTAAAAGGATATTTTCTGAAAGTGAAATTATCTCAAACGAAATTTGGTAGATAAATTTAAAATTTGTGAACGGTGTTTAATTTTTCCAAACCACCGTAGGATGGCACGGTTTTTTATTTGGGGAATTTTCGAATTTGATATACGTATGGCATCTCCGCAAATTTTTCCTTTTGGGGTAGTAATAAGCCCTGAATTTTTTAAGATTTTTTAAATGACGGGAAAGCTTGCCGCATTGGGCTTCTATTTTGGAAAATTTCCTTAACGGCCAAAAAATCGATAATTTTTTTTCTTGTAAAAAAAAAAACCCCTCATTTCCTATCGGAAATTTTGCGTACATCCCGAATCTGAAGTCCGTTTTTTTAAATATCTGCTTCATTTCTTGAGCTGGAAGCCGAAAATGTTGACAAAAAAAGCCCGTGAAGACTGTGTCAAACAATACTGAATTATTAAATTTTGCTTAAATTTTCGCGTTTAGCTCAAAGGTACTAAGGAATTTTTCCCTTTGCTACTTAAAATTCAAAAATTTGTAAAATAAGGGAAAAGGGACACCCTAGGAGGAAAAAAAAACCTTATTTGCGGTGATGATGCAGGAGGTACAGGATTGGGGATTGATTAGAAATATTTAAAAGAGCCCTAATAATTTGAATACTTTTTTTTATTTTTTAGTATAGAATACCCCCATTTTTTGGGGGGGAAAAAATTTTTAAATTGTAACTGCTTCAGAAATCTCAGTGCGGGAGGTTCATATCTCCTTAGCGTCGTCACTGCTGATTAAATTGATGTATTACAAAAATTTGAGAAGGTTGTACCCAATAAGAAATAGAATCAAAATATTTTAAAAACATTTATAAGATATGGTATTCCAAAAATATTTTAAAAATATTGGTATTCCAAAAATATTTTCAAAATATTATGCTGCTTCTCCATTATGGCTCAAAATTAATTTTCTAGAATTAATTTTCAAAATTTCCGAAAGTACTGTGCTTTAGTTATTCTATGAATTTTCGACCATTTTTAAATCTTGGGTTAGAAATCCATAGAATAACAAAAGCACAGTACTTCCGGGAATTTTGAAAATTAATTTTGAGCCATAATGGAGAAGCGGCATTAGTATTCCAAAAATATTTTCAAAATATTAGTATTCCAAAAACATTATACAAACATTAATAATTTAGAAGTATTTTGAAAATATTTGTATTCCAAAAATATTTTGAAAACATTAGTATTCCAAAAATATTTTGAAAATATTAATATTTCAAAAAGTATTTTGAAAACATTAGTATTCCAAAAATATTTTGAAAATATTTTGAAAATATTAGTATTCCAAAATTGTTTTGAAAATATTAGTATTCCAAAATTGTTTTGAAAATATTAGTATTCCAAACACGTTTTGAAAATATTAGTATTTTAAAAATTTTTTCAAAATATTAGTACACCAAAAATATTTTGAAAATATTAGTACTCCAAAAACATTCTACAAACATTAATATTTTAGAAATATTTTGAAAATATTAATATTCCAAAAAAATTTTGAAAATATTAGTATTCCAAAAATGTTTTCAAAGTATTAGTACTCCAAAAATATTTTAAAATATTTTGATTCAAATTCCCTATTGATTAAGATAATTTTAACGACGAGTGGTAGAAATTGTTGGCGTTGAAATTTTATCAAATTTCGTTTGCGATACCTGCTTTTAGATGCTTTATGAGTGGATATAAATCAGTGTTGAAAATGGAGAACAAATAACCCATCTTTCGGCGATCGAATGATGCACAAGCGAATCGCGAATACATTTAAAATGCATTCTTTCACCCCTTTTAGTTTAGAGAAAATAGCCGTGGATGGTGTTCAAAATCATAAGTTAAATCAGTTCTCCCTGGTAAAGATTTTAAGTAAAAAAAAAAGTGAAAGGCCTGTTTTATTATTAAAACGGTAATGGCTAACATTTAAATTTTTTGATACTTTCAGCTCGGCCAACGTTCCTCAATTTGAATCTCAACTTAAACTCACTCAGACTACAGCCTGGTACTAAACGTAGGTCTAAACTGTCTCTTTGCATTTTTTCCCCTTTATATTTTCTCGATTTTTATAATCCCTTTGTTCTCCGTAGATATTTTTATTTTTTATTTTTGTGAAAGCTGCATGCCTCGTTTTAATTTTTAATGGCGAGGTTTCTCGTTTAAAAAAAAAAAAAAAATTCAAAGCATGACTTCATTATTCTTTTTTTTTTTTTTAATACTTAATCCATCCCATTAGTTCTTTAAAAATCAAGTCATTTGTTTAAGAGCAGCCTGATCCTTAGAATTTCATTAGTAAAATTTTACCTATTGTTTACATTTTTTGCCCAATTTGTAAGTCCCTGCTGTGTGGAATGTTGCAGTTGAGCTAAAAAAAAAAAAAAAAAAAAAAAACTTCGCTTGTCATTTGTTTGAAGGAACGTTTCATTAATAATCGTTATGTTCGGCCATTCAAATATTAAATAAGCAGAATTTTTAAAATGTTGCCCCCCCCCCTCCTCCGGGCTTTGCACTAACGGAGGATTAAAATTTCCTGACGCTCTTCTCCGGCCATTTCCCTTTTTTTTCTGCTTACGAAATATTTGAATGGAGACCTTATTGTGTTTTTTGTTTCTTTTGTAGCAGTTCAGAAATAAAATTTCATATACGAATTAGATTTTATATGATGTTTTAAAACAGTATTATCATGTTTAAAACAGTGTTTCCTTTTAAAGGGCGAATTTAATGCTTTTTATTTTTTTCCAGCTTCGCCGAATCCGAAAATGGGGCCAAGAATGACTACGTTACACGAAGAACACGGCCATTCCATGTCGCCGTTGGAAGACGCAGACGAGGATGAATTGTCTGACAAGGAAAACGAAATGGACAGCTCCGATGGCAATAAAACGCTTACCCCTAAAACGATTGAAAACAGCCCGAAAACCGTGGAACCTGTCGAATCGATCGTTAAAGAGGAGAAGAAAATCGAAACGGACTGCAAGGTCGGGGAGGATTGGAGGGAAAATTCAAGGCACAGGAAAACGACGATGACAAGCTCGAGAACGCTGGATTCTTTAAGTGACATTCAAATTCAGGGGCCCAAAATGGGGACTCCGAGCACTTCATCAAGGTATAAATTTAAAAAAAAATTATTTCAAAAAATGGCGGGCAGTTATTTTACAATTAACGTGACATCGCAGTGGTCGGAATCTCGTTTCATGCCGGAAAAAAGTCAAGAAATGTTTTGTTTAAAAAAAAACAAACGAAAACCATGGATGATTTTTATATCGCAGTCCCCCATTAAGTTTTAGCCAAGATTCTTGAAAAATAAGTTGAACCGCATTGCAGCGCCGCCTTAAAAACCAGAAGTTTTTGTTAATTTTTTTTCCATAAATGCAGCATTGTTTGTTACAGGGCCGAATAAAATAATTCCTTTTTTAAAAACTCTTTGGCAGAGTGTAACAGTGTTTTTCAAAGTTCTTTCTAGTCTCTTGAGTGAGTGCTTTAGGATAATTTTAATTGTGAAAATAAAATTTTTCACTCGGATGCAAGGCTGGAAGTGTTTGTTGTAGGTTGGGTTAGGTTAGGTTAGGTTAGGTTAGGTTAGGTTAGGTTAGGTTAGGTTAGGTTAGGTTAGGTTAGGTTAGGTTAGGTTAGGTTAGGTTAGGTTAGGTTAGGTTAGTTAGGTTAGGTTAGGTTAGGTTAGGTTAGGTTAGGTTAGGTTAGTTAGGTTAGGTTAGGTTAGGTTAGGTTAGGTTAGGTTAGGTTAGGTTAGGTTAGGTTAGGTTAGGTTAGGTTAGGTTGGATTAGGTTTTGTTAGATTTTGTTTTGTTTTCTTTTCTTTTGTGGGAAAGTTTCTTTTGTGCCATTTTCTATGTACATTGAGTATACTCATATAGTTCCAAATACCAAATTCGGCTTTAGTGCTAAATTTTTTTGCATTACATTTAAGCAGGAAAATCGATTTTGACCGCTTGATGTCCACCAAATTGAGTCAGCCATGTTGTATTTTTTAGAAATTAACTTCAAATTCAAACGGAGAACGCTCAAAAACCCCCTTATTCTCAAATTTGTGTTTACTTTTTTACTAAACGACTTTTTTCCAATTAGAAACGAGATTCCAACCTGATACACTATTTAAGCTTAATTGTTGATCCCGAAATTTATGGTCAAAGATTTGTGATATGTCTTTTTTAACCTCTTCTCTTTTTTTTTTCTAGTGGTTATGGTTCCGCCGCTGTGTCCACTTCCAATCTCCTTTCGGAAGATTCCCTTTCAGTTCGGAGCATCAGCGTGGACGAGTCACCCGAAACCGAGACGAAACCATACGTATTAGACGAGGCAATAAAAAATCAAAGCGATCCGTTAAATAAAAAATTAGATGAACCGCAAAGTATTAACAATGCACAATGTAATAATAGTAATAATAATTGTAATATTAATAATCAGCCACAAATAGTCAGTAATTCGCATCGGCATAGTTTCGAAATTCAAAGGATCAGTGATTCGCATCAAACTGTTGATAATGTTAGTACTTTAATGAACGATAGTAACCTTTTGAATAATTATCACTTAGAGCAAAAGAATTTGTTGACTGTGGACGATGGAACGGATGGAGCACCCTCGCCGAAAAGCGTTTCGGGAGACGAAGGTTCTAATGAGGGGACGTCTGTGGTTCCTACAAAGTTACCGCCTGGAAAGGTAAATGCTTTGTAATTATTTATTGATTCTGAATTTTGGTACGGTGTCTAATCTTTGATGGAAATAAGTTGAAATCCATAAAATATTTTGTTGTGCTGGAATATCGCAACCCTTGCCTACTGAGCCAGCAAAAAACGTTGCTGAACAACAAAAAAAAAGATATTGAATTTATTTTTAAAATTTTACTTTTTTTTTAGGTCATTAAAAGAAAAAAGGCTCATGGAAAGAATAATAACTCTGCACATAGAGCTTCGTTTCCTATAGCTGCCCCAGTTTTATCGGATAGTAAATCTGGGAATAAGCTGTTAAATGGAAGCGAGTCTGTAGAGCGACTAGGTAAGATAATTGAGTAAAAATAATTTAGATTTAGTTTAGCTTTATTGGATTTATCAATTTGGGTTTGGAATTGAAGGGAGAAATTGATTTCTGAATTACCGTAACAGGGGGTTACTTTTTACACTTTTTCACATTTTTTTCCAAACACAGATAGAAAATATAGAACAAACTTTATATCTGTTTATACCAACAGGGTATATATAGGGCAAGTGGGAAAAGCAATTTAATTTCAATTTGACCGGTGGACGCAGCAGAATGCATCTTAGTATTTTAGGCTGCGTGATTTTTTATTTTTTTTTGGTATTAAAAACTTAATATTTACATTGTAAAACAAGTTTAGGCAACCAGACTTGAACATAACACTCAAAAATAATCAATAATTCAGAATAAGTTTAATTTTTGAAAAAATTCTTAGCCGTTGTCAAGTATTTTAAAAAAATAAAAGTGTCAAAAGTAACCCCTGTTATGGTATTTATTTGTCGTAGAAAAGCGTTTCAGCAACAATAATAAATTTTTCATTCCTTGGACTGAAAAGTAGACCGTAAAATGTGTTTTCCTCGGTATAAAAAATATTTTTTTCATTTTTCTTCCAAAAATGATTTTCTATGGGTGGAAATATTCCTAGTTTCGCCCAGGATGATATCCTAAAATGTGTTTTAAAAAATGAAATTTATAATAATTTGCATGTTCTTAATAAGAAAAAGTAAAAAAAAAAAAGGATTGGAAGAAAAAAGTTAAATTTGGGTTTAGCTTCAAATAAAATATATTGACTTATTATTAATTTTTTTTTTCTTTTCGCAGATGATGTCGAATCTGTAGTTCCTGATTGGGTAGTAGTAGGTGAAAGTGTTCAAATCCGACCATACAACACCTCCGGAGTTGTGGCTTTCATTGGTCCAACCGAATTCGCTAATGGGGTTTGGGTCGGTGTTGAACTCGATGCTCCAACTGGTAAGTAAATGTTTAAACATTTTGTGATGTCGCGTTTCATCAATAAATAGCTCGAATTTCCCCAAAATTGTTTTAATAAAAAGAAAAACTTAGATGCCCATTGTTCAAAGCACTAGTGGTTCTTTTAAATGTTCAAGATTCGTTTAAAGTGCTTTACAAGCAAAATTAGCTTATTTCCTGTATTTAGCTTAAAAAACAAGTTTAGCTTTTTCTCAGGATTTATTAAGCTTATGAAAAGATCAAGGGTCCGATTCCAATGCCAGTGCCGTTGCCGATACCAGTCGCGGTCGAAAAAATATCTTGGGTCGATGCCGATGCCGATGCCAATGCCGATTTAGGATATTAAAAAAAAATCCGATGCTTTATTATTAATTTGTCGCTGTAACCTCATTTTTAGGTAAAAACGATGGAGTCGTACAAGGGGTTAGATATTTCAGCTGTAAACCAAAGCACGGAATTTTCGTTAGAGCCGATAAATTAATTCAAGATAGAAGAGGCCGAGCCATGAGACAATATAAAAATCAAGATTGTCACTCTGAGCATCAACATATGAGGCGAAGTACAAGTAGAGGTATGCTTCCATCCATGTGCGATTTCATGTTTTTGATCAATTTTTTATTTGTTTATTCATTTTTTTTAGGCGAAGGTTTATCAACATTGCACAGATCTCGAAGTCGAGGAGAGGGAATCAGTTCCGTCGGCCGATCATCACCCAGGTCGAAGTGAAAAATAAATTTCACCCCGGCAGTAACTATATATCCAATCCTAGCATTCGGTTATTAATTCAAATAACCGGCTAAAATAATTTATAATATTTATCGATTTGTAAAAAATAAAATAAAACAAAAAAAATTTAAAAAAAGCAATGGTATGCTATTTGGCTTTTAGAAATTTTTTTAAAGCTGCATAGCATGAAACAATTTAAGGTTGTGGATACTGTTTCGATTTTATTTAGGTGCTAAAAAGAGTGGAAGATTGCGGAAATTTACAAAGCAATCCCTCTGTTTTTTTTTTTTTTTTTTTTTTTTACTGGCCATCGTAAACTGCGACGCTTTCGTTGTAAATATATTATAGAGAGAAAAAAAAAAAGAGAGACATTGTTGTGAAATTTATTTTTCGGAAACCATTACATTCTACCTCATAAAAAAAATTTGCGTTTTAGGATTGATCGCAGTTTGCAGTTTGCATTTAAATTGTTCCATCCTTAGGTATTTTCGAATGCCAAAAAATATAAAATAAAATTGTTAGGTCGGCAGGCAAAGCTTACAAAAAAAAAAAAATATGGGTTTAAATTGTATAAGCGTCGGGCGGCTCTGATCTTCGTACAATTTAATTTCATACAGATTTTTAGTATAAAAAATGCACTTTCGAATTTTTTTTAAAAATTAGAATAATGGAAAATTAACTATCGACTGAAAATTACTTTTACTTTTTTTTATAAAATGGACATAACTGCAATATTGTAAGGTATATTTAAACAAGAATATTTAATCGTTCAGATTTTAAATAATGTAAAAAGAAGAACATCTTGGTTTTAATCAGTATTTTAAATTTTTTTAAAATTTATTTTTACATTCCGTTTTTTTTTTTTTTTCGAAAATGAGATTTAAGTTTTAATTTTAGGAAAAAATGCAACCTTTTAGTGTAAAAATTTGATTTAAGCTCTCCTAAATTTAAAACTTATTTCCTGAAATAAGTTTAATGATTTTAAATTTTTTTAAAAAATCTAATTTTCCATGTACACCAATGTCCACATTTTTTTCATTATCGTATAAATCTAAAAAGTTAATCAGCAAATTTTGTAATAATCTACCTATAAAAATCTATAACTTAATATTCCTAAAAAAAAGAAATCGGCAACTTTTTTGTTGACCTCAACTTTTCACATTTTTTTTTACACATAAGCATTATAGAGGAAAATTATCCTGGGAAAGCTTCTAATATTTAAAATGAACCAAAAAAAAAAAAAAAAAAAAAAATTCAATGCAATTTTTTAACCGAAAAAAATTTAAGGGACATAATTTACAAATAGAAATTAATTCCGGTGAAACCCAAGTAGTTAAATCATCGTATAACACTTTTTAGATAATGTATTTCGTCATTTAATTAGAGTAGCGAAGATCAATCTTATTCATTTCATTAGTAAAATAAAATAAAAAAAAATTTAGTTGGTTATTTTTTTTCTAAAAGAAAAAATTAATAATCTCGTTGCCAAGTTTCGGAAACAAGGTTTTTGAGGTTAATCGCCATTTTTATCGACGAGCTTTTTGTTTTTTTTTTTCATTTTTAAATAAATATACATTCCACTCTGATGTGAGCGTGTAATTGTGGCCGTCATTTTTAAAAGCCAAAGAAAGAATTTTTTTTAAATGAAATGTTTTTTCGTCTTCCAAAAAGAAAATGCAAATAAATTTGTCGATAAAAATAGCTTTTTTTTTTCAAATAAAATGTAATATTTAAATAATATAAATAAATAAAATCCCTCCTTAATTTTTTCAAAATTAAAAAATATTTTTTGAAACAATAATAATTACGAAAAAAAAAGACCGTTTCTGTCCAAATAGTCAACAATAATTTTTGAAACAAAATGTAGTCCATCCTTGAGAAGAAAGTCCATGATTTTTTTTTGTTTTTTTTAATGTTATTAAAAAAATTATTACCTTTCTGTCCATGTAGTTGAAAAGAATCGTAAGTGTCAAAAAAAAGGGAATTCGTCGGAGAATTTATTACACTGAGTCGATAACTGTAAATTTTTAATAATTTTACGGCGAATTTTCCCATTTAAAATTTTATAAAAATCGATTTTATTTAAAATACACTCGAGGTTGTAAAAGCTTAATTTTTTAAAGCAGTTTAAATTTTTGCTTTGGAATTATTAAGACGAGAGGAATGAAAATTTAATTTTTGTTTCTAATTTTTCGCTAAATGCTCATGTTTTAATTTTAAATTTGAAGAAATAAAAGTGTCAAATATTAAAAATAAATTGAAAAATGACATTTTTAATCAGTAAGTCATTTTGCATTCCATTTGATTTGGTCCTGAATTGACGAGGAATAAAAAGAGAATCGGAAAATTATCAATTTTTAATTTTTATTTTAATATGAAAAAATCAATCATGCATTTTTAAGAGAAGACTAAAATCATGTAAATCGTTCGGGAAATAAAGTTTATAATAATCGTGGAAAATATTTTTCTATATTTTTCATACTTAAAAGTTAAATATTTGAGATTTTAATAAGTTCTTTCAATGCAGTTACTTCATTTGGAACCCTCTCCGTTAAAAGCTTTTAGAGAACCGTTTTAAAACCTTGACGACTAATCTGACAGAACGAGCGCTCTGTTTGGGAAAGTCTATGATTTTCCTTAATCTTAAACAATGGGTCTCAACTTTTAAGGTCTTGATATTTTTCCAAAAAAAAAAAAAAAAAGAAAACATAAAATTAGTAGAAAATGGCCTGACTCTCCTTACATGTTTACCGAGCCATAACGTTTTTGTAACAAGCGTTCAGCCTGTCAGTCTGGTGATGGGGCTCTAAACGAGCCTCAATTTTACATTTCCGAACGATATCCTACGGATTTAGTGATAAAAATTTGTAGCGTAGTCCACTTTACTTTTAGGCCTAATTTTATCTGTTAAGTTAAAAAGAGAAGCAGAATTTTTAAAAAAAAAATCTGTATTTGTGGATCATTACTTTTGTTTTAATTCTTGTACTTATTGAACGTTGTTTTCTGTGTAAAGAAAAAAAAAATAAATGTTTTAAATTTGATTTTCTGTTACCGGTAATTTTTAATGACTCCTTAATTCTCAATTCCTGAAGACCCATTTCCTTAACATACAAAACTAAGTTTAAAAAAAAAAAATACAATTTTCTCTTAACATTTTATTGCAATAAAAAAAAGAAAGGGAACATAATTTTTTACTATGTATAATTTTTTTTTTTTTTGAAAAAGACATGGCATATTTCTACTTTCAAAGCAGAATTACAATGTTTGGATTTCACTATGTTTTGAATGATTCTTTATCCAATTTTTTCCACCCATTATAAATTAAAACGGAACTAAGAAATATTAGAATAATATATGAGCCTATTTTCAAACCTTTGCTGTCATTCTTTTTTTTCTCACTTTCCTCAATCATTTTTCTCATTCGCCTCTCCTGCTTTTCCTGTTTTAACTTTTTATCCAGCTCATGGAAAACATTTTCCGAATTTGAAGTTGTATGATAGAATTGAAGTCTAAAACGATGAGTATCAACATGAAGCTCATCACATATTGAATTATCCATTAAACTTAAAATTGGAACACCTGTTTGAAATTAAAAAGACACAAATCAGGTTAAAACTAAATGATTTCTTAATGATTCAGCTAAAACAAATATATTATTTAACAATAATTTTATAATTCTTTTGAAATTAAGATTCGGTGAATTATTCTTTTACTTTACTAGGTATAACAGTATCAAAGCTTTTGTTCATAATATTAATATACATTAAATAGGACACAGCTACAACTCCAAATATTGAAATCGTCAAGCGTTTTGCATTTCGTTTTTCGTCTTCTTGTTGATCAATTTTATTTCTACTTTCCCATCTTTTTGCAACATACAAACCTGATTGTGAAACTTGCTTTTGGGAACTTGACCTTGGAATATTATTACTGATCACATTCCTATTAGCTGAATACATGTTATTTCCTAAAATGAAAAGTATTGTCTAATAAATTCCTTTAAAAATATGATTTTCATTTACAAAATATTTAAAAAAAAAGTACCAATGCAATGATATTTGGATGCTACAAATCTGTTTAGAGATATTTCTTCGCATGGTAAGAATAAACGAGTTGCTGATTTCCACTGCATTGAATTACTAATTGAAGTCCTTAACAAAGCAACAGACATTTTTTTAACTTTTTCTGTAGCACTCAGTTAGTTGAGAATAAAAGGATAAACAATAACCCTACTTTGTCAAGCAAGCAGAAAGCAAGAATCGTTCAATATTATCGAACGATAATACTCCTAGTACATTAGATTCCCGCCACTTTTTTTCTCTAGGATCCATAATACAAGATTTTGAAAACTCAAAACGGTCTTATAGCCTTTGTACTTTTTCGATTTTTGACGCAAAAATCGAAACAGTACAAAGGCTGTAAGAAAAAGTACAAAGGCTATATAGCCTTTGCGGTTTTCCTGGAATATCCGGTCCGGACGTCGTCGGATCGAAAAACTGAGCTCACCATTGAATTCAGAAGCGTCGAAAACCCCTAGAAACCCTAGAACTAGGTCATTTTTCTCGATTTTGGTCAAAATTTAAGGTGCCGTTTTTTTGTGTGGATAAGGGGTTTCCGAGGGTGTAGATTCCGAATATGAAGTCCATTTTGCGATCCGAGCCGGGAGATGCGTTTTTTGTTCAAAAAAATCAAAACTAGCTCCGGTTTTCCGGGAATATCCGCTCCGGACGTCGTCGGATCGAAAAACTGACTTCACCAGTGGATTCAGAAGCGTCGAAAACCCCTAGAATCACCTTTAAACCCGGATTTCGTAGAAGTCGATTTTTTGGTCAAAAATGAAAAAAGTACAAAGTCTTTTCATTTTTCTCGATTTCGGTCAAAATTTAAGGTGCCGTTTTTTTGTGTGGATAAGGGGTTTTCGAGGGTGTAGATTCCGAATATGAAGTCTATTTTTCGATCCGAGTCGATTTGGAGCCGGCAGATGCGTTTTTTGTTCAAAAAAATCGAAACTAGCTTCGGTTTTCCGGGAATATCCGCTCCGGAAGTCGTCGGATCAAAAAACTTGATTTCACCGGTGGATTCAGAAGCGTTGAAATCCCCTAGAACCGCCTTCAAATCCTTATTTTTTGTAATTTGATTTTTGCGTCAAAAATGAAAAAAGTACAAAGGCCAAAATCACAACGAAAATTACAATTTCCTGCCTTTAACGTCAGCGTCAGCTTTTATGGATAACAAATTCGGTAACTATTGGTTTGTACATACTTCAACTTTGCATTTTTATCGATTTCGGTGAAAATTTAAGGTGTCGATTGTATTGGCTCATAAAAGGTTTTCCAGGTCGCTGAATTCCAATGTGAAGTCCATTTTCGGATTATATCGTTTCTTTAGTCGTGGGAGCCATTTTTTGATTCACCTAATAAAGGTTTTTCTGGATTTGCTGCTCAGGAACTCGTCCGATCGAGAAACGGACTTCACCATTGGATAGGATCGGCGCGATGCCGAGAATGCAACCGTTAAAGAGATATTCAGCCCTTAAGTTTTCAAAAATTATTTGAAAAAATTTCGTGACGTCAATAGTTTTTTTACTTTGCTCCAAAACATTTTCGATTTAGTCATTCAATTCCTCTCGTCAAGACGAACAATTTTTCCAATGAGCATGACCCCTAGAACCCAGCCGTTTTTGAGATATTTAGTTTTAAATTTTTCAAAAAATTTTATGAATTTGTCGTATTTTGAAGGTATTTGAAGGCACAGGGCTTACGTAGTTTTAATTGAAATACCTAAGGATTGTTTTGAATAAACTAAAATAAATTATAAAAAATTACATGATAATTTAATTAATACATTAAAAAATTTACAAAAAAATGAAAGATGTTCTTATACATATTAAAAAAAAACTATCCAACACAATAGGAAATCATTGCAGTTCCATTCATCTAAACAATAAAGCTATCATTTTTATCAATACATTAAAAAAAAAAAAAAGAATTCATGTCCTAAAGCTGCACAAATCTGAATGTTTTGCTTCACAAAATCAAAATGTAAATCATTTTTTTTCACTTAAACTAAATTTAATTCTTCTTTGTTTGGCATCCAATGCAAAAGACACTGTAAAACAACTTGAGCTATTTATTTGGAGAAATAAAAAATTGCTCCCTCCCCTTTTTGCCATTTTAATCATAACATAATCCCTACTGCTTTCGATTACTGGTAACTGAACTAAAATAACAAGTTGGTAACTTTTTATTTGAGCATTTTCCTTTTTTTTATCGCCAAAGAAACATTTAAAACGCTAAAATCAAAGATAAATAAAAATATTATTTTCTGGCACTTTTAATATATCAAAAGCAGCAAATTAAAAAAAAAAAAAAAAGAAATTAAATAAATATTCGACTAAAAAAAAAAAAGTGGCTGGCATTTTTAAAATAATTTTTTTTCGTTTTTGTTTTCTTTTAAAAAAAATTATCACAAAATTTATTTTAAGCAAAGATTTTTCGATCAATTAGCTAAAGATTTTTCTGAAGAAATTTTGAAAAAAAAAAATTAAATAAATAAAAAAATAATACCAGGTCTTTTAATGGACTAGCGGAAAAAATAGAATATAGCTGACTGAAGTTTAGTTTTGTTCACTGAGAGCTGACTGATCAAGGAACCTTTACTTTTAATTATTTCAAAATTTATTTAAGTCTAAAAAAATGGTTTATTCTTCTATTATTTCGTTATCCACTCGGCTGTTTCGTACTCCTGTCTTTCCCGTCCATGGATAAACGTCGGGGCATGGTTGGCACGTTCTCATGTATCTGACACCGCTTTTATGCCAGAGATTACATACTTTAGGATTGTTGCATTTTTTAGCTTTTTCCTGGAAAAAAGAAAAAAAAATGAGTCTCTGAGTTTATGGGAACCTAAGTCCTCACCAAAATTGAATTTACTTACAACATTGCATTGGAACGGTGGAAAATTTTCAACTGTGTTCAGTGGCTGCGGATCTCTCACCCACTGGATGGCTTGCCATGAGGTTACTAACCACACTTCTGGCATGTTTACTATAGTGTCCAAGAAAGCAATGAATCCTTCTTTGTGATGCTCGTGTGTGAACCACGCAGCGTGGTAATACAACCCGAAGGGGGCTCTGTTCGTGGTAAAATGTCTTTCGAAATTTTTAATTAACATTTTATAAACTCCGTCCGCTGTCGGGGGATTGGAACATGCGTCACCCATGGAACATCTTCCGCCGTTCAAATCTTGCCACATGACCATAGGAACTTCCCACACTCCTGGATAACTTTTTGTCGGGCACGGGGGAATCATACAATCGTGGAATAACTTATAATCTAAAGTATAAGGCCAGCTTGGAGGTCGGTTTTCGTAAATCGGCATGGATGAGTCGTATGTGAAATTCGAATCGTACAACATTTTGAACATTTTGTTACCGCCAACCTGAAAAATAAAAAAAATTAAAATTAACAAATGAAAAAAAAAAGGGATTTTTTTAAATATTAATTAAGGCTTACAGCTAAGAACGGAGCTCTCATTCCTCTGATATCTTCCAATCTAACACCACCGTACGCTGACAAGATTTCCCGTTGTCCAGCTATTTCCTTCGTCCATTTCTTCTGAGAAAATTGTTCCCCAAAGCTGTGACTAAAAAAAAAAAAAAAAGAATTTATTACGCTTAAAAAGAGGAAATATTTTATAGGAAATATTTGAGATGTCTTACGTGATGGAATGCGAAGCGATTTCGTGACCGTTGTGGTAAAGATTTTGAACTTGTGAATAGTCCGTCCATTCATGCGACACGTAAAAAGTGGCGGAGATCGGGCAGCCATTCGGATTGACTCTTCCTCTTTCGAACAAATCGCTGTACAAACCCTTGTTAAGATCGTTAACGGAATCGTCGAAAGTCAAAAGGACCAATTGAGGGATTTCTTCGGCGCTATAGCCACCTGAAAAAAAGAATAAAATAAATAAATAAATAAATAAATTAATAATAATAATAATAGTAATAATGCACCTAACCTAACCTAACCTAAGGTAACCTAACCTAAGGTAACCTAACCTAACCTAACCTAAGGTAACCTAACCTAACCTAACCTAAGGTAACCTAACCTAACCTAACCTAACCTAACCTAACCTAACCTAATCTAATCTAACCTAACCTAACCTAACTGCTCGATGCAACGTTTGGTAATTTTAGAAACGTGTCGGTTTATCCGCAAATTAAACAACATCTGCGTCCAGATATTTGTATGCGAAAGACCATATACTTACTCCATATAAAGTAAAATTCTGTACCTCAGTGCAGAACTAAACCAAGTTCATTCAAGGATTGCAACTTCTTATTTAAAACCCGACTTTATAAGTATATAACTCAGTATATAACTCAATTAAATGTCTTCTCCACGGCCGTATAGACAGGTCCGGACACCTATTCCATATACATGGGAGATCTTGTCCCGCTTAACTACCCAAAAATTAGTTCTTCCTTTCTACTACCGAAAGAACTACTTGTATGTGAGCTTTTTGATTGGTCGTTGAGATTTGTAAGCAACGATGGCGGTACACGGCGGTATAGACGTGTATACAGCCACTGTTCCAACTTAAACAATTAGACATGTTGCGCTTTTGAAGATCGCAGCGCAATCAATGGCTCGTTTTAGAACTAAAATGTTAGTAATTAAGCGGGACATGAACGGCATGGAAGTTTCCGGACCTGTCTATAAGGCCGTGGTCTTCTGCAAGTTAAACTTTTCTGCTTTGTTAACAACTTAGATAATAGAATCCATAGATCGGACATTCCTATTCTATTTACATTGTTTGTTTTGGTCCGAAAAAATTGAGCCTTCCTCGTGTTTAGCTTATGGATGCCCATATGAACATTTTCTGACGCTATTGTCCTATCTATGGATTCTATTATCTAAAGTAAGGTTAACAAAATAAACTTGCTAGCAGAACGCATAGAATCAGGACTGATAATCGTGGAGCCTGTATACCTTTTGTAAAGTCGGGTTTGAAATAAGAAATCGCAATCCTTGAATGGACTTGGTTCAGTTCTGCACTGAGGCACAGAATTTATATGAGCGGAAATTTTTGGAAAATAATAATTTTATTGCTTTTGTTTAGATTTGTATCAAAGGGAAGCAGTAAGGAAAAAAAAATTATGTTTAAAAATTGATTTGGGCCAGCTGCCGTTTAAAAAAAATCGACCATAAATTAGCGTTTATCAAGAATCGATCTGCTGTAATGATTCTTTGGGACCAGTCAAGTATTTCGGTCAGGGGGAGGGGGTTGATAATTCCAATTCTTACGCCAGCGTAAAATAATCGGGGGGAGAGGGCAAAAATTATAAAATTTATGCTACCGTAATACTTGAATGGCCTTATAAATAAGGAAGACTCATACCTGGAATATCTTTTCCTCCGCAAGAGCAATCCGGAAGTAAGCAAACGTCCTTTCTGCATTTAGCAGCGCTTTTATCAGGAGTCGGTGTGGCGTACAAGTTTTCTGGTCTTCTTGGAGGGAATCGATAAATGTCGACAGGCTCCGAAGGCTTGGCTACGAGGGAAAGGGAAGGTTTGACGAGTCCTGGCCTAACTCCACGGCTGTAAAAAAAAAAAAAAAAAAAAAAAAAAAAAATTGAGTTAAAAAAGCTTCCAAATATATTTTCATTTTCAACATGATTTAATTATTTTGTTCCGAAATTGTCTTACTTTTTATTCATTTAAATAACTTACTTTGTAGCTGGGGTACCTCTATTGGAATTCACTTCATTTCCAGTGCTGTAAGAATTACTTGGTTGCCTGCAACGAATAAAAAAAATTAAATTAAAACGGTTAAAAATGAATTTTAAAAAATACACCCGACACAAATTTTTCAAAACAAACCACTGTACAAAAAAAAAAAAACACAAAAAATGAAACAAACGCTTTTATAAAAACAGACAGAAAATGCAAGGAATTAAAAACCTCACCTCAATAAATACCATCCTGAAATACAAAAAAAAATTGTGTTAAAAAAAAATTACATGATGCAACAAAAAAAAAAAAAAAAAAGAAATTTCCCCGTTCACCATTTCGTTCTGTCTGTCGTCGTCGTCGTCCATTTTCGTCCAAATTTCGTTACAACTTTTTTTTTTCGTAATTTTTTTGATCTCTTCGTCAGTCCGTCAGCAGAGTGTTTTAAAAAATTCATCGTTGGTCAAATTCGTGGATCGTCAGACGGGTGTCATCGCTGTATTAAAACAGAAAGCATTGCTTTTTTTAATTAAAATAAATGCAAAATAAATAATAAAAAAAAAACAGACAACCAAAACACGCACAAAAAAAAATCTAAATCAGGAACACAAAATCGAGCAACGAATCAAAATATTAAAAAGAAAAAAACAAATGAGACCATGCAAAAATTTCTTTTCCTACATATTATTTTTGACAATGGAAACTCCCCTTTTTAATGATAGGATTGGTTATATGCTGTAAATTCGACTTATTTTTGTTCATTTTGAGTCAAAAAAAAAAAAAAAAAAATTTAGTGGATTTTTAGTGAATTTTATTTATCCGTCAGCGTCAATTTCTGACGGTGTTCTCTTTGTAAATTCTATGTCAAAATTGGTCATCTACAAAAAGAAAAAAAAGGAAAAGCAATCTATTTTACTGTTTAAAAATAAATGCTCTGTCTCCGATGGACAGTAAATTCCGTGTGCCGGAGGTGAAATATCGTATCTCCATCGTAAATAAGATTGGAGTTAGTCTGCTTCGACGTTTCATGGAAGTGTCACGTGACCACAAGTTAACAACAATATGAGCGTCTAAATTTGCAGAGGGGGTCGGAGTGGTGATTCATTCAGAATAGCGGCTCGTGATCAGTGAAGTTAAGCAGCATTGATGACGGCCAGCTACTGGATGGGTGACCGCCGACACTCCCGCCCTCTAGCAGGCATTGTAGGATCTACAGTTACAGCCATCTTAACCTCGTTGTAATACGTAGATCCCACAAACGCTAAGATGGATACATACATAAATTGGATATACACATAAAATTGGATCTCTTTATAACGACATTGGACACTCATAAAAAACGAATTCATTCTAAAAGCAAGTAGATGGTCTATGGCATCAAGCCGACCAATTAACCTCTCCTCCTTCTCCCTTTCTCCTCACCTTCCCTCAAAGTAAAAAAAAAAAATAAATTTGCAGTCGCATGATCACGTGACTTTCATAAACACTCGAAACAGACGATTTCCAATCATATTTACGATAGAGATGTTGGTTTACCTCCGACGCACGGAATTGGAGGGTATAATTAATTGTACCACAGAAAATACTGTCTATTTTTGGACCTTTTTCTTCTGCTGCCACGTTTCTTTCGTTTTCATTAATTTAAGTATTCGAAGAAATAATCAAAACAATAAAAAAAAGTGGTAGCAGAAGAAAAAATTCCAAAAATATACACAATTTCCGGTGGTAAAATTAAGTGTACCTTTCGATTAATTGGCCAATGGAGACAGGACAAAAGAAAGTATATCTAATATTTAATAACAAAAAAGCAGGTAAATAAAAATAAAAAATAATTTTCGAAAACGTTTTCAAAAACAAAAAATGCTTTGGTTTTCTGAAATGAAAAATTAATCGTTAAAGTTAGTTGAGAGAACTACACAGCTCTGAAGGATCACACATTTCGTCGATATGTGTACTGTCAAAGGTTGAACTAATAGTGTCAATAACTGACACTATTGGTAACTGACACTGTCAGTTGTTCTGTTAGCAACAACAGTTGTACGTCTACCAGTGTCAAGTCATGTCAGTTGTTGTTCAACTAGCCATACACGTCATTTGTTTACCTAGCAATGTCAGTTGTACAACTAGAAGTGTCAGTTGTTTAGTCAGCAGTATCCGATTGTCATTTGTTCTATTAACAGTGCCAGTTGCGTCAAGTCAGTCTGACAGCTGTCTGCTCAACTGACACTACTACTCTTGAACAACTGACAGATATTAAATTGTCCAACTGACACTAAGCATACTGACAAGTTGTGTGACCTTTCAGGGTTCCGTAGAAAAGTTAGTTCATTAATAAAAAAAACATTTCAAGTGAATTAAAATATAGAGACAGAATATGAAGAAAAAATAAATAAATAAAACGTGCTAAATTTCTTTACAGGAAAAATGAGGAAGGTGGTGTTCTTTTAATTTTAAATCAAAATGAACAAAAAAGCTGATTTTAATTATCAAGGTATGCCACTTTTATTTTTAGTAAAAGCCAAAAATCGTTTCGGATTCTCTTTTGTTATTTACAAAAATCAAAGAAAAAAAAAGCGATTTTTGTGCAAAAATAAATGAATTTTTTTTTTTTTTCAAAAACTGATACGTTTGCAATGGAAAGATGTGTTAAGAGCCCCGAAATAAAATGGTCAAGGTTAGGTTTACATAATTTATTTAATCTTTTTTTTTTTTTTAACACTTCCGGCAAGTCCAAACTTTTTAATTTCTTTTTAAAGCGTTTATTACCTAACGTCGTATCTTGACCAGTTACAAAAAAAAAAAAAAAAAAAATTGATAATCAAACGGCTCGAAGCAATTCTTTCACGGATTTTTTTTTTTTTCACCGTAAACGGTGTAATAATCGATCATTTACAAACGTATCACATTCCCATTTGGAATTATGTGCAAAAAAGTTAATAAAACCGCGTGCTTTCTCAAAAATGCAATTTTTTTTAAAAAAAGAAAATCGTAAATAATGGCCTACCTTGTAGGAAGGTGAGGACCAGGGGTGGTTTCACTGTCAGGAGATGCTGTTGTGGGCCTTAATCTGTCGCAAAAAAAAAGAACAAAAAAAATTCGATTAATTATTTTGACTGATAATATTCATGCTTTTTTTTTTTTTGAAAAAAATAAAAAGTGTGTGTAGTGGGATTTTTGCATTGTGATCGTCCGGGCCACAGCAAGTGAATAAATGATTTAAATTAATATCGAACACAAAAATAATGATCTTGTTAAGTTCTGTACAATTATACACATTGAATTTTGGTGTATGTGACTTACCACTTTATGGTGATCATTTTTTTTTTTAACAACCCCTAACCGTGCATGGTAGAACACATAAAAACATGGTGATTACAGAGTGCAGTGCAATCTTGCTGTCAGCCCTAATGGCTATTTTCATTTGCAGTAATAATTTTAGGCAATTTGATAGTGATGCTAAAAATCGCTTACTTTCTAGAAGAAAAAACTACGGTGCAGATCGACACTACAATTAGGGGTCGTGCATAAATTACGTAAGCATGGGTTAGGCCCTTTTTGCACGCTTTATCCCATTTCGCCTATGCTTAGCTTATGAGCAAGATGTCAAATTTGGACCCCCTCCCCCCCTAAATGTGCTTACGTAATTGATGTACGACCCCTTACTATATTTTTGCTAAGATTCGAAAATCCAGAAATCATATCGTTTACCACTGTTCCAAGTCTTTTTTCTTTATATTCGAAAGAAAAAGTTGTACATACTTCACGTTTCTTAAAAATATGCATGGAGCTCTAGTATTTGTAGAGAACAATGCATCATTTCCAGCTGAAAAATTGGACCCGTAACCAGCAACTTTAGATTTTCATTTACTTGCCAAAGCTGCAAGGCGTCAAATTCGCCACTTTTTCGTGCTTCTACGTATAATCATTTTCGGATTATATCGTTTTCATTTTTGCTATTGCTTAGAAGTAAAGTAACAGATACTTATGGAAAAATCTTCCCCCCCGAAAAAACCTCAAGTCCATGTTTTATTTATCCTTCATGGTCTTAACTGTCATTTGGAGACTTTCCGGGAAAGTACGAGCCTTTCGTTCTGGCAAATTGAACCGCGTGAAAGTAGAGATTGAAAGATAAATCCGTGCGTCGGAGGTGAACCAAAGTATATCCATCGTAAATGTAATTGGAGATAGTTTTTTTCGACTGTTTGACAAACACACAAACACTGTGAAAATCACGTGACTACAAGTTTACGCTCAAGTTGGTGTAAACTTATGGTCACGTGACACTCTCACGAAATGTCAGAAGAAACAGATTAGGTTAGGTTAGGTTGGGTTGGGTTGGGTTGGGTTAGGTTAGGTTAGGTTAGGTTAGGTTAGGTTAGATTAGGTTGGTCCAATCTTATTCATGATGGAGGTACGTTAGCTCACCTCCGACGCACGGAAATAAGAGCAATAAGAAAAGATAAAAGCTGAAAAGTGAAGGAGAAAGCAGAAAGAAAAATAAAAAAAAAAAAAAAGGACGAACAATAATTAGAAGGAAAAATAATGAAAAGAAGAACGAAGAATAAAGAAAAAAGCTACAAGAGAGCAGAAACAAGAGAAGAAATGAAGAAAAAATTGTAGTAAAGGAAGGAAAGGGAATTAGGAGAAAACTGACAAAGAAGAAGAAACGGTGAAGAAAGAAAGCTAGTATGCAGAAAGAATGAAGCATGTAGTGAATGGTAAGAGTTCTGCAGAAGAAATTTGAATAATAAAAAAAAAAAAAAAAAAATTAAGAATAAAGAGAAAAAAAACAAGAAGAAGGAAGAAGAAGTAACAGAAAAAGAGAAAACACGATGAGGAAAAAAGTAGAAAAACAAAGAAAAAATCCCATAAGACAAGAGAGAAAATAAAAAGAAAATTTTACGGGAAAAAAGGGGAAGAGAAATTATTAGAGAAGATAGAGAAATAAGTAATTTGAAAGCAATAAACTCTGCAGATCCATGGAGGAGGGGAGTTATGGGTCAAATGCGGCCTACCTCCTCCCCCCTTTGCACTGTCGCACTAGATAGAATGGATTTTTTTTGGAAAATTACTATAATTACAGAATTTTAATTCTTTGTAAAATTTTGGTTTTTGCCTCAGTCAAACTTTGCTTCGGTCAAATTTTTAGTTTTTATTTTTTCTTCCTCCTCTCCCCTTCCCAGCCCCTAGTGCTTAAAATTCACTAATAAAAACATCTTAAAGGGAAAGAATTAGGGTGAGGGGCCGCCTCCCCCTCCGCCACTGGGAAGTTACAGGATCCACTAGTGTGTGTGATCCAAAATATTGACATCCATATGAATTTGGTCCTGATTCTGATTCTGATTCTTGTAAAAAAAGTTTTTCGGTTTACTCTGCGGTCCCAATTCGCTACTGAACAAACGAAAGAAGCAGAAAATTTATGGAAGTCATCTAATTTTTGGCTTTGGCAGACTTATTGGTTGTTACAAAATTATATTCCCCGGAAAAACTACCATACAGTTAAAACCATAGCCAAATATATTAATTTTTTTAATATTCTTTATACTTTTAATTTCACGCGAGCACTCAACAATAATTCAAAGATATTTCGACTTGTTTAATAAAGAACACTATCCTTTTTTTTCTCACCATCACTACCAAAACGCCTTGGAAAAATTACCCAAAAAACGAAACAAAAAAAGCCAGACGAGTAAACACAAAAAGATGGAAACAAACAAACAGAAAAAAAAAATTATTTTTACCTTAATTTAGAACTGTCAGTCGGTTTAAATTTTCTTCTATATGGCTTGACAGTTGCTCGATTTTCATGTTCTGTATTGTTTTTATACGTCTGTGCCCTGGTAGGAATTAAAATCAACGTTTTTTCTGTGCTTGGCTCCGTCGTCGAATTACCAACAGCCGGATTTATAGGAACAAAAGCAGGCCTTACGTTTGCCTTTTCGAAACCCCTAGGGATCGTGTCGATATTAGTTTCATAAGGTTCAGTCGTCGACACGAACAATCCTAATTTTCCGTCAGGCAGCAACGTGAAATCCTTTGTGTCTTCAATGGTAAATCTAAATCTCGTTTTATTTCTGGTCCCTTCCAAATCGTCGTGAACGATTATGGGTCTAAACGTCGAATGGATTTCGTTTTCTTTGGTGAAACTTATATCTTCCAAATTTTCTACAGGGGTTTGAGTGCTCGGTTTCCTGATCCTTTTCACCTTCGGTAAATTCAACCTTTGATTCCGCAAATCGCTCCTGTGAATTTTGACGACTCTTCTCGGTTTTTTTGGTTCTTCCGCTTCCGTCGTCGGTTGTTCCGACGTGGTTCTTATCCGAATCGGAGGTTTTCTCGTCGTCGGTTCGATGTTAACGTTTGTGGGATGTTCGGGGAGATATATTCCAGATGCTTCTTCGGCTCTGATCGGCGGAGAGGTTCTCACGTCTTCCGAAGAATCGAACCTTTCCGGTACGTATCGATTTTTGTAGTTAAGCGTAGTGTTTTTGAGCTGTTGATTCCTTTCCTCGTTTTCCGGATTCCGACTGAAAGGTGCCGGCGTGGACAAGTGTTTTTCCGTCGTGTGTGACTCCAAATTGACGACCACAAATTTATAAGGGTTCGGATTTTTGATTATTTTTAATTCTTCCGACGACTCTTCCGGCCGCCTTCCTCTGGTCCTGTGCCTTTCTTCCGAGCTGTCAAATTTTTTATGGTCGTTTTCCTGTTTGACTCGAGGATGCCGATCTTGCGAGGTTGCGAAATATTCTTCGCGGACGACTTGCGGCCGTGTGACTTGGTATCTCGATCTCCCTCTTATCTCACCTGAATTATCGCCGTGTAACGGCAAAGGCCTGATGTCCTCGCTCGAGTCTTTCTCAATTTCCACCGTTTCGTTTTCTGGATCCTCGTCTCGTCTTTTATCTTCCGGCTTCTGTATCGGTTCGATCGGTATCGCAGCCGATAATTTTATGTTTCTGACTTCTTCCTTCGGCGTTACTCTCACAAAACTGTTAGCCTGACGTGGTTTGTCCCTAATGTTAAATCCGACTTCGTCGTTATCACCCGCTTGCAACGTGTCTTTCGTTATAATTTTCTCTTCTTTCGACTCGTTCTCCTGTTTCGCAAGCAAAAATCCTCTCGTCGGTTCTTTTGCCTTCGGTTTCTTCGGTTCGATCTCCACGAAATAAGCTAAATAATCGTTCGGGACAGATTCCGAAGTGACCTCTTTGCTCGTGTCCTGTTTTTTCTCCGCTTCCTGTTTTTTATTATAGTCGTCCCGTATGACGATGGGCTCGTGTTGGATCCTTCCGATTTCCGATCTCACGATCGTTTCCGGCGATGCTTTTTCGTTCAAGCGCTCGTTACCCGACGTAACGGAGGTGAAGAAATTAGCTAATATCGAATCGAAATTGTTCAAACTTTTAGCCAGAGATCCTCCGTTCCGCGGCGGGACTAAATTATTCCGATTTGACACGACAGGGAAACTGCTTCGGAATTGAGGGAAACTTTCTAGGTAATAGGCTTTCTCGTTTCTCGGAGGGGTTAGTGACGTTTCCAGGTCTCTTTGGTCTTGTTGAGGTGATTTCGGTGGCGGGACTAGAATGGACGAGGGATTATAATTGTCGGAACGTTTGGTTATCGGCACCGTGTCTGTTTTCGGTGTCGTATTATTTGATATCCTTGAATTAACTACTAAAGACGGCTCTGGCAAAGCGTCCTTCGACGAATTTGTTGATTGCGACCTAAACATTATTAAGAAAAAAAAGTTACTTCTACCCTAAGTTATCTTTCTTAATTCTATACTTACTCCATTAGGATGAATGTATATTCAAAAAAAAAAAATTATAATAAAAAATCGTACAAATTACTCAATGTAATAATATCCGATCATACTTAATAATTGATATACATAGTGCACCTTGTACCCAGTGTGTACAAGTATACCTTGGACCAGTTTTGATCGTTGACTTGTACTAGATTTTATTTAAAGATAAAAAATATTTTTTATTTTTTTTTTAATTTTTTTGCATAATCGTCGAGGAAATAAATTATCGTTCTGACGTGATTTTGGCACCGAAATTAATAGAATTCGGAAAAAATATATAGTGATGAACGATATTTTTTTAAAAGAAAAACACGAAAACTTATATATATGAGTAATTATTATAAAGATGGTGTCAAAGATATATTCATAAAAACATGAACGTAACGACTTCCTGTCCTTATACGAATTTTGCAGGTTTTTTGATTTACATTTTCTTACTAAAATATTATTATTTTTTTTTAAATAAATGAATGAAATTAGATATGTAATATGCAACGGAAAAATATATGACTTTCACCGCTAAATTCATAAGGAGTGATTAAAAACTGCGTTCAGAAACATTCATTTTAAAAAAAATGTATAATTTTTTTTTTTTTGAAAACAAAAGAAATTAAAAACATTTTATGAAGAGATTTTATGAAGTCTCTAGCCAGGACTGGGGTAAGAATGGTTCGATCCCCTGAAAGAAGGTTTCAGCCCCTGTAACTTCTTTTTACCAATGTATTTTTCCTACCAACCTTATTGAAAAAGGTCTGGGTTTGTATTTCAATTTTACGAAATTCCAAAATTGTAAAATAACATGTTTAAACTTGTAAAATCACATTTGGAGTCTGTTTAATTTTGTCAGGAATCAGAGGCGTTATCTGATGAGAAAGAGACGCTGCTTCTAACATCCCCTATTCTTCCCCACAGTAAATATCTGTCCCATAAAAGTTATATAAGTATTATAGAACGAAAGTATATTCAGGTTATGAGCTCTTCTCCATAAAACCACCCCTTTCCCCTCCCCAATAGTATTCAAAAAGACTGAAATGACGCAAATAAAAGGCGTTAATTTATTTTTTTAAAACCGAATATTATTTCTGATATTTGGGCTTCACATCCCTTCACATACCCACACTTCTATTTATGGTACAAATTTCATTTTGCGCGAAAGGCCACCCTCAGAGATCAGACCAAGATAGCAAAGTCTATCCATTCCCGAGGATATCTTCAGGACGTCATGAGGACATTTTATTAGACATCCATTGGATTACCTATGTCTACACTGATCCAAAAATCGCCCTTTGAACGTCCTATGGATGTCCCATGGATTTGGATATCCTGTGGATATCTAATGGACGATCCACACAGGACGTCCAAGGGATTGAAAATGCTATTATCTGGGTATTTATGAACACTGACCGCTAGAGCTCTAACACTTTCAAGATGGCAGCGGACAAAAATTAAATACAACCTTTTGGAACAACACGATTAAATTTGATAATACGATCGCAATGTAATAAAAAATGATGGCAACATATTTAGCTACAAAAATTAAAGCCAATACCTAAAAACATTTTTTCGAATAAGCTTAAATACTAATTTTTTTCTATTATACTGCAGTGGAACCAGGTTATAACTTTCAGAGGACTTTTGGTCCAAAAGGATATAAACGGCCCGACCTGTTTACATTTCGTAAGACCCACCATTTTGACAACTTTTACATACGCTTTGTCAAGAAAGGATTTTCCCGAGGTCCTATAGGGTCCGTTATAACCATGCTCCACCGCGCTTTCTTTCTACTGAATTTACTGTACTTCTACTCCTACAAATTTAAAAGCATTTGTGAAACAGTTCCTGAACGCACCTTTCTACACCCCTTTTTTTAATCTAATTAAAGCATGCATGTGCTACATAAAAAAGATTAAATTACCTGGAAGGAGCTTTCGGTGTAGGCTGAGCAATCTGCTGGTATTGCTGATCATCAATCTATAAGTAAATAAGTAACATGAAAAAAAAGGTATACCGAGAAGCATAAAATTTCGTTGCTCCAAAATTACATCGATCAGTCAATTTTTTTTTTTTTTTTTTTTTTTTTTTTTTAGAAAGAGTAACAACAAAATGGCAACACTGTAATTCTGGAGCAACACTACTCAGAAGTAAGACTAATCGAGTAGTAACTGTTTCGAGGTCGCAGCACAACCTTTCCCGTCTGCATAGCTGACGTCTTCGACGTGCTAAATTTTTAAACAGTTATGTGAATACCTGTACGTTATACTGGTCATTATAATCTTGAAGCGCAGGAGACGGAGAATATAAATCTTGATTATACACATTTCTGTGTTGCTGCTGAGGTTCTTCTTGTTGCTCAATTTCCAAATTTTGTTGTTTGTAAGTGGTTTGTCCTCTGTATTGCTGTGCTATGTTACTGGACGGCGTCGAGCTTGGGGTCTGATATTGTTGCTGCTGACTGTAATCTATAAAACAAAAATATTAAAGTGTAAAAAATTTAGAGTCAAACTTTTGATTTGTTTTCGCTGGCTTGAAAAGAATTTGAGAGTCTCTACTTCTAATACGACTTTTCATGTCCAGGGGGTAATTCAAGTATTAAGTAAACACGTTAATGGGGAAACGGATCTGGAAAATTGTCATTTCAGCATTTTAGCTTACAAGAGAGTCGATAAATTCTTAAGTAAGAGCAAAATAATAGATTTTGAGTAAGGGGGGGGGGGATGGAACTGAAATATTACGTAATAAAGGGGGGAAGGGGTCAAATATTGCCACAATCATACTTGCATAATGAGTGACCGATCCTAAGGCAAGGTGTGGAATACTTAAGAAAAAGAAAATGCAAAAAGGAAGATATGGGTGGCAAAGAGCACCAATTTTTGTTACAAATTTGGGTCTGTTCATCATCGTTTTACTTGGGGGGAAGGGAAAGGATCATCAAATTGATAGATCCGAAGAAAAAGTGCCTTTTTTTTAAGAGTTTAAAAATTTATTTTTTTGTGTCATTGCAAAAACGACCTACCGTATAGCGCCATTCAAGTGCTACGTAAGCATGATTTGGGTGAATTTGGATCCCTTCCCCCCGAGTGTAAGACATTTCGCCATACTTAGCTTATAGCGAAGATGGTTAATTTGAACCCCCTCCCCCCGAAGATGCTTATGTAACACTTGAACGGTCCTATATACGAATTATTACTATATAAATAGATCGTTTATAGGGGGTAGTCATAAACCACTTTAGCATTATTTTAACAATTTTTGCCCCCCTCCTTCCTCATTGTTAGCAAAGGTTAGCATTTCGGGATCCCCCCTCCCTAAAATTACGTTAGATTTCGGTTTACCCTGCCCCCTTAAAAATTTTTTTAAAAAAAATTAATATTAAACATTAAAAAAATCTAAAATTCTTCGGAGCTTAAATGCAAAGGAAAGGTTTTGTTTAAACTTAAGTAAAGCAAATGCGCGAGTAAAATTAAAATCGTTTTTTTTAAAGCGAGTTAGGTTACGTAATTTAAAAAATTTAAACTATTTTCCTTTTTTTGCCTTTATTACATGAGACAAATGCTAGTGTTTAATATGTAAAACCCCTCCCCCCTTGTTAGCAAAAGTTAGCATTTTGAATAACCCCCCCTAACGTGCTAACGTGGTTTATGAGCGACTCTTAGGTGACAAAAAAAAGATAAAGTTTTTAAACTTCTCAAAAAAAAAAAATAAAATAAAATAAAATAAATAACTAAATAAATAAATAAATAAATAAATAGGGACTTTTCCTGCGGAGTTAAAAATGCATAAAAAAGCTGACTTTTTGATGCAACTTCGGGAGGGGGACTTCAAAATCAGAAAAAAAATAACATACCTAATAAATACTTACAAAAAGGGCATGATAATTTTTCTTTGCACTCTTGTATGGGAAAATTCAGGTATATACATGTATAAGCACGGCCTGGAAAATTTTCCAGGCCCCTCCTACACTTTGGTAAACAAAAAAAGGCGTCGTCTAACATCAGAGTAAAATTTTTGAGACCCTCTCCCAAGCTGTTTAATCAACACTTAAATGATCCCCAATCCCTTATCCTCAAGCTTGTCGATTGGGCTAATGCAAGAGGATCTGTTTCCACACTCGAGCACCAGATATTCTACTGCTGGAAGGTGCTTCGGTATCTGATTAAGTTTCGACATAAGCATATTAAACTTACCGTTGCTTCTGTATATATCACCATCATCGTAAACAGCATAATACGGGTCGTATAGATTAGGCTGATACCTCTGGGAAGTATTAAAACGTTCAACCGGTCTTGGAGATGGCGATAACGGAGGCAAAGCTGATGTCACTTGATAATTTTGAACTTGTTCAACCCTAAAAAAAAAACGAAGATACGTTAATTTAGAGGACCGCTCCCTACGATAAACACTTGAAATCGCGAAAAAAAAAACTAATAAATTATGCAAGTCATCACACGTACCTAACTTTATCTTCTGTATCGGTCAAAGTCGGTCGTTTCAATCCTTTTTTCGGTCTTTGGTCAGTCAGTGATTGGACAGGGAAAGGTTTAAAATTTTCGTAATATTCCTCCGGGATTTTCTTCCGGGGAGATTCAATTTGGTTATTGTTAAGGGACGGCCTTTCGGTAGTCGTACGGTAACGAACGGGTTTTTTATTACTGCTATATTTTTCGGTCATTAAATTTACATTATCGTCGGGGACGTAAAACTGTTGATCGTTTATATTAATATCCGCGTTTTTTAACGTCGTCGTTTCGTAATTATCCAATTCGTTTTTCAGGTTATGAAGGCTTAAGGATTCTTTGAAACCTTCCACGTCTTTAAAACCCAACTGCTCCAAGTAATCGAAAAAACTTATGTTGATTCGAGTGTTTTTGTTGTAGCTCGGACTGGATTTCTTGTAGCTCTCCGTCGCGAAGTCGTAGACATCTTTGGTCGTGATAACATCTTTATAATCGTAATCGTTATCTTCGTTCTTGGGCTTTTGTGTGGGTTTAACGAGTTTCTGTTTGTTTTTCGGTACGTGGTAGTTTTGCTCGTTGTTGTACTGATGAATTCCCGTATTTTTTTGTTTGGTTCGATGAACGGTCTGGTCATCGTAGGTGCTCTCTTTCGATAAATCCTTTTGTACTTCTTTGGTATAGGCATCGTAGTAATCGTAATCTTTCACTCGGTTATTTCCGTGCTTTTTCGGTTTCGGTTCCTCGGTCGTCGTACTTGCCGAATAATCGTTCGAGCTGTAATCATAATCCTTAGGCCGATCGATGTACCTGTAGATTTCTGGTTTTTTAGTAGTTTTGCTTATTACTGGTCGGTTCGTTACATACTGAGATTTGTATAATTTTTTAGGCTGAGTCGACTCTTCTCTGTATCGGTTATATTTATCTAATATGGATTCCGTCGTTGTTTGAACTTTCGTCGATTCTCTGAATCGATTTTTCCCCTGATTACTAATCACCGGACTTTCCGTGACCGTTATAGTCGGTTTGTAATTATGAAACTTAACCTCAGGAGTAAGGGGTATCCTCAAAGGAGAATCAGTCGTTGTGGTGGTAGTTCGATAATAATTTTTAAAAGGATTAGGCCTGTCGGTCGTTGCTTCCACCTTAATCGTTTCTTCCGGTGGAAAATAATGCTCCTGAATGTTTTCTTGGGTTATTTCCACATGGTAACGTTTCGGTTTCTCCGTAGAGGGTTTTCGAATGTTCGTTATTTTAATCATCTGTGGGGGTTTCGTGACCGATTCGTAATTTTCCGTTACCGTCTTACCGAAAGGGTTCGGCCTTTGAGGGTTTTGACTGTTGGAATAAACGGGATTGATTATGGGCTCTAAATATTTGTGCATTTTCGTTGGGTTATCAAGCGCTTGTTGTCCCGTGTGTATTTGTTCGATAGGTCGAATCGGTTTAAAATCGGTTTGTATCGTGGACTGAGTCAACTTGATCAGTTCGTCAGTGTGATTTCGGGTGAACAACGGTTTTTTCAAGTCGAAATTTTGTTGCTGATTACGAAATAAATCACCGGGATTTTGTTGGGGATATTTGTTATGTTGCTGAGGGCGATGATAATTTTGGATTTGGTGCGTATGGCGGTTGTTTTGATTCATATCGTGGTAAATTTGAAATTTGTTATCGTTTTGACTAGAATAACTCGTGGGGGTGTTTCCCGGGTTGCGGAAAACGCTTTTTAAAAAAACGTTGTAAGTAGGGTTGGCGTTCACGTATCTAACGTTTTTAGAATCTTGATCAGGAATGTTTGTGGCTGGGATTAAAATGATAGGGATTTTCGTACTTTTCGGCTGATATGCCGCGACCCTTAAAAAATGCAGTGAAAAAAAGAAAAAAAAATTAAATTTACAAAATAGAAATTTTAAGTTCCAATTATCATCATCATATAATTTTTACCTGTACGGTATTTGTCGTTTCTTCCGAGAGTGTTTGCTTATGTCGTTATCCACAATGTCGGTAATGTTAGCTAAACCGAAGTCCATCATATTTGTCAACAAAAAGTCGCTGAGTCAAATCAAAAAATTTCATTAGAGAAAATTAGGAGAAAGAAAGATCAAAAAAAAGAGTAAGGTTATTCATAACGTCGAAATGGTCAAATTAAAAAACTATAAAATGAAAGAACTCATGTCGAATTGTCAATTTCACGGTATAATAAACGAGTCCGAACATTTCATCATTCAAGATCAATTTTCTCCCATAAATTACATACCTATATTGTTCCTGTGGTCTGGGAGCGCTCGGTCTTTGACTACCAAATGAGACAACCGATATTTTATCTTGAGTACCCGGTCCGGTGGGTATTACGTTTTGCGAGTGAACGCTATTTTTCAAAGGTCTCAATCCGTCTCTATCTCGCTGGACTTGACCGACCGTGGAGGGTTGACCTCTGTAAACTCTTTGCTGTCGATCGTTTTCGACTTCTTCCGCAGGTCCTAAATCTTCTTCAGCATACAGTTGTTGCTAAAAAAAAAAGAGAAACAAAAAAAATTAAGTAAAATATCAGTTCAATAAACAAGTCACATGTTTTGAGATTTTCGCTGCAAACTAATGTGTAGTATGCTCTTAGCTAAAAACTAGTGTTTTAACGTGAAAATTTTTTATCAAAAAAAGAAAAACAAAGTCCGGAAAGGTTTTTGTCACGTTATCACTCCTTAAACGATTTTCTATTGGTGTGGCGTCATCTGCCTGTACCGAAGCGAGATATCGAACTCGAAGCGAGACATCGAATTTGAAGCGCAACACGTCTTGTTTGTTTACTTCTTCTGTTGAGGTTACGGTAAAACAATTTTATTTCATTGTGGATATGCCAAAATTACAAGTTTCGACCGGTTTTGAGATGGAGATTCGCAGAATCTACCCGAAATGGATAATTTTGTAGTGGTGGATTGTATACGAACCAAAAGCCTTGTTCCTACGTGTATTTCGTTTCTAATCCATCAATGCCGTTCAGAGTTTCAGAAATGAAGACAACCACTTTTAGGCAGTTCCTTCACGTTCCGTTTTGGCAAGCATTCAAATTCAAAATTTTGTTTTTTTCTTCTCAAAGATTAACAGTTTTTTTTTACTGAGTCAAAATTACGCTTTTTGTCATGTCTCCCCTAGCACAATTAAACGATGGAGTCATCTCAAAACACGTGACTTTTCTACCTTTCCTAAAATACTCACTTGGATTACTTCGGGTTGGCGGACTCTGTTGTTATATTCTTGCTGTCGATTTCTGGATGACTGTCCCTGTGAATTGCTTTGTTGTTGCGGACTGCTCGAAGTGCGGCTTAACAAAATAAGAAAATTGCGTAATGGTGAGCATGGTAATTAAACAGATTTTTATAATATTTAGGTCACAAAATTAATTGCTACAACTCGTAAATTTTTTTTTTTTTACCTGTTCTGAGGTGCTCTCGTCCTTGGATCAGTTACTCGAACTGTACTTATGGTGCCACCGTCAGAGCCGCCAGATTCGGAGCAGCCTACGTTACGAGGCCAATCGCAAGTCTGAAGCTCATGACTTTAAGAAAATATAATAATTTTAGCTAAAAATTTTAATTCGAATTCAACGGATTTCCGGAAACATGATCGTACCTGTACATAAGCCCGCCTGTACATGACTCCAATAAAGCTCCTCCGAAAACGCAAACATAATACTGAGTGCAGTCTGTGGGATGTGGATAGTATCCAAATTCTTCCGGGCAATCAAAATCTATGACTTGACTAACCCCAGCCCCCAGGCCTCTTCTTTGATGAGAAGCTGAAGAACCTGAAACAAAAAACCAAATTTCGAGTTTAATTTTTAAAAAGATTTAAATACAGAAGCAAACAATTAAAAAAATTATAAGAAAAATACGATACACAATTTAAAAATTAGTGCGTACGTTATTTTCTTATGTAATTATGTGGGAGTAGGTCATTTTCAACGGTGAAAGTGTTACTTAATTCTGAAGATTTTTTTTATTTCTTCGTCTAAAATCTTATACATGGTGCAAATTAATTACTCTGGCCTTCGAATCATCAACAAATGAAGACTTTATATGGAAAGATGTTATTAAAAAAAAAAGAATCCCGTTTTATGTTAACCTATAAATAATATGCGAAGAGAGCAAATTTCTCACGCTTCCGGTCTTTAACCATTGCGAATATTTATAAAACAATTATATTGATCAAGGAGGATTAGTTACCCAACTAGACTATCAGTTGCGGTCACGGGGTCTTTAGCGTTTTAATTAACGACCACGTTGTAGGTGTTATTTCATAAAAAAAAAAAATAACAATGAAGATGATCTTCGTTTAAAACTGCGCTTGCTTCACTTCCCATGTCACGTTTCGGAGGAAGGAAAAAATTGAATGTCCTATTTTTCAATGTTTTTCAATAGAATGTCAAAGGCATTTCGATGCTGACGGTGACTAGTAGCTACACTGAAAAAGTGATTAAGTACCTGAATGATTTAAAGCGCTAGTCTTTTATTATCAATTTTTCATCGTTCAACATCGTTAAGGCCATGAAAGACGTGTGGTAGCTGCTATGGAGGAGGACAGTCGGACGTTTCTGCGAAGGAGCCTATTTAGGGCCTATTTAGGGTTTCTGCGAAGGAGTTGTGGCTCGAGTTTTCTCCAGAAATTTCTCGAGATTTATTTCGAGATTTATTTCGCCCAAAAAGGCGAAATAAATTTGTCCAAAAGGTATCACACTGTGCCTGCGTAATTGATAGCACATCAATTTTTTTTTTAAATAGTCAAGTATTTTTAAAAAAGAGGTTTAAATAAAAAACGACAAAGATTTAAAAAAAAATTTAAAAAAAATTTTAGCACATTATGGAGTAATCTCGTGAAATTTTCTCAAGCAAATGAATTCGATCGATAAGAAAAACTTTTTTTTTTTCAACAATAATGAGAAAAACAAAAAAATTTAAATTTGTTTGCTAATCGGTATATTTAAAAAAATCATAATGACCGAATCAAATTTTTTTTTCTCTCTTGTTTTACACAAATCTACCTACTTAATTATTAATATACAATTGAGACATCGAAAAAAAAAGAAAATTTTCTCAGGATGACCAAGGTATTTTAAGAAGAATTACCGCAATCAGCTAATGCAAATATCTAGTAGATGGTAATGTTTTCGTTTAGTTAGATAAGGCTAATTATTGCTTCAACAATATGGTTCTCTATAAGTGTAATATATATACGGTATATATAGCTTCCGTATTTAAAAACGTAATACAGATGACTCTGAGAATGTTGAAAGCGAAATGAAAACCCCATGTAATAATTAAAAAGTCACCCTTCGGGCTAAAGATGTCAACCCGCGAAGACGTACTCAATTAAAATCGAGGATAATTATAAAAAGCGGTGGTTTTAACTTCGATTATATTTTTAATCATGTTTCCAAACAATTCTGAGAATATCCAGCTCGATTTCACGATTTTTTTTTCATTTTCTTTTGTCACCTAATACATGATGAATCGATATTGCAATTAAAAAGAAAAACTTATTTCTCAGTTAGAGTGTATTAGAAAAAAAAAAGTTAAAAAAAAAGTTTTAGAAAAAAGTTTTAAAAGAAACGTTAATGAGAGAACAAAATACGTCAGACAAGCAAAACTAATTGCTACACTTCACAATCTTTCAGACTGCATTATCATAATTGCATGGGAATGAGCTTCATTCAATTTAACTATATATAAGAAAAAAAAGGACTGTGTGAATTATTACCGCATTACGATATTTTCACGTTGTTTTTAAGTTTATTTTTAAAAAACGGTTTAAATGTTGACAAATATAATGTATATTCAATTCATTTTTTTTAAATCAAATTTTTCAGGCTTTGCGGTTATATCACGCGGATACTTCAAATTCACACTGTTGAGTATTTTCGAATCTGTCCGGTGTGTTTATTATGACTTTGAGTGCATGGGAAAATGAATTTTTAATTTTACATGCAATCAGTCTTTTTTTGACGGAACAAGTCTTGCCTTTTTTGGAGGACATCTTTAAACAACTTTCGAGACATCATTAAAAGAAGTCGCGTGAGTTTTGACAATGAAATTTGGCTGCGTAATGGCGACAACGTATCTGCAAAAAAATATGACGCGCGGCTCTCTTGGCTGGGTTCACGGGCTTGAAAAAGAAGAGGTGACATTTAATTATCCCGGCAGCTGAGTTTTGAAAACGGAAATTCAAAGGCATCCAAAATTTCAGAGTTTGAACGAGAGAAAATTTGGGTAACTAAACGCCCGAATTTTTCTGGTTCTATAATTTTCAATTTATGTCATAATAAAGCGTCGCGGTGGTGAAAATTCATATCTCTTAAAATTTCTTCTCTTTAGGATTAGGGTTTATGTTGAGGTGGAATTAAATTAACTTAAGCAAGAAGCATTTGCTCGATTTGAACAAGATAACTGATCTGGCCTCCAAAATAAAATATGTTGATGATGCCACAGAACTTTAATTCGAATGCCTCCCTGTACCTGAATTTCTAAAAAGGAACTCACTAAATGTCGATTGTTTGCCTTGTCTTCTGTGGCTTTACTACAAACGCCGGCAAGATGGAAAATTTAACGCTTCAGTTAAAAAAAGGAAGAAAGTACGCCATGACGTCATGATGTCATGTCTTTTAGACCAAAAATTTATAAAAGAAAAAAAAACGTGTGGCACTGATCTGCATTGAAATCCTGGCGCAGCTGAATCATGTTGGATGTAAATCGGATATATTTTAAGGTACAAAAATAAAGAAATACTCCCTCTGTCCCAAAATACTTTGTGTGTTTCTCATTTTTATTTCCCATTTCGCAAGCTTTTGATTTTTGCCGGAACTGTTTGTACCACTTTACCCACCCACCCAAGCACTATTTCACACCACCCCCCCATCCCCCCCAGGGGTCCCCCCCTTTGGGAAATAAATTACCGAAAAAATGGAAAAAATTAAAAATTTCTATTATTTTCGCCCCGTTTCAGAAACGAAAGCGAAAAATTTGAAAGTGGTCGGAAATGGGAGAGTACATTACCCTAAACAAGAATCCCCCATGAGAAAATTTTTTGCATTTGTCGCAACCCCCCAAAAAAATTAACTATGTCGAGGGTCCGACCAAGGGGGCAAATTTTTAAATCTCGATTAGACGGTCGCGAAACGTTTGTTACGGGGGTTTTTTAGGTCGCTGATTTCGATTCTGAGGTCCGTTTTTAAAAATTCAAGATGGCGGATCCAATATGGCGGACCTTTTCTTAATAAATCGATTGTTTTTCACTAAAACACGTAATCGGGGGGTTATTGAGGCCGCTGATTTCAATTCTGAAATCGGTTTTTGAAAATTCAAGATGGCGGAACCAATATGGCCGACCTTTTTTCAAAAATTCGACTTTCTTTCACATAAGCACGTAATCGGGGGGTTATTGAGGACGCTGATTTTGATTTTGAGGTCGGTTTTTTAAAATTCAAGATGGCGAATCCAATATGGCTGACCTTTTTTCAAAAATTCGATATTTTTCCCACATAAACACTTGTCCGGGGGGTTATTAGGGACGCTGATTTCGATTCTAAGGTCCGTTTTTAAAAATTTAAGATGACGGGTGCAATATGGCGGACGTTCACCGATAACCCCCAATCATGAATTTGACTGATTTAAAAAAAATTTTTTTTGGAGTCGTCCGCCATATTGGATCCGCCATCTTGAACTATTGTAAAAACTAACCTCAGATTCGGAATCAGCGTCCCTAATAACCCCCGGACAAGTGTTTATGTGGGAAAAAAATCGAATTTTTGAAAAAAGGGCAGCCATATTGGATTCGCCATCTTGAATTTTAAAAAACCGACCTCAAAATCAAAATCAGCGTCCTCAATAACCCCCCGATTACGTGCTTATGTGAAAGAAAGTCGAATTTTTGAAAAAAGGTCGGCCATATTGGTTCCGCCATCTTGAATTTTCAAAAACCGATTTCAGAATTGAAATCAGCGGCCTCAATAACCCCCCGATTACGTGTTTTAGTGAAAAACAATCGATTTATTAAGAAAAGGTCCGCCATATTGGATCCGCCATCTTGAATTTTTAAAAACGGACCTCAGAATCGAAATCAGCGACCTAAAAAACCCCCGTAACAAACGTTTCGCGACCGTCTAATCGAGATTTAAAAATTCGCCCCCTTGGTCGGACCCTCGACATAGTTAATTTTTTTGGGGGGTTGCGACAAATGAAAAAAATTTTCTCATGGGGAATTCTTGTTTAGGGTAATGTACTCTCTCATTTCCGACCACTTTCAAATTTTTCGCTTTCATTTCTGAAACGGGGCGAAAATAATAGAAATTTTTAATTTTTTCCATTTTTTCGGTAATTTATTTCCCAAAGGGGGGGACCCCTGGGGGGGATGGGGGGGTGGTGTGAAATAGTGCTTGGGTGGGTGGGTAAAGTGGTACAAACAGTTCCGGCAAAAATCAAAAGCTTGCGAAATGGGAAATAAAAATGAGAAACACACAAAGTATTTTGGGACAGAGGGAGTATTCATTAGATCCTGGAACCTTATTTGACTGACATTCTCGTGAAATAACTCACAAAAAACTGAATCGACAAGGATATCGAACCGCAAAGTGATTATTTAAATATTCGGAAACGGGAGTTTAAATCAGGATCTCTTGGTTACACTCGCGAGACACGATGGCACAATTTTCCGCTCTCTTATGATTGGCAGTAAAGGACTACAAAATTCCAGACGAAGGAAAGCAAGGCCATCCGGAGTAAAAAATTTAGTGAGTAGTGTTCTTCGTACAACTACAAACTCTGTTTTTTGATAAAACTAATAGGAAAAAAGAAACTTCCAGTCCGTCAATTTTTCTGCTTAATGCCTTACCTCTTTTACCACAGTAAATGACTGATCATGATGAATTTTGCATTCAAAAAAAAAAAAAAAAAAAAAAAATTGATAAATTTGGAACATTTTAATTGTTAAAGTAAATTTGGCAATAATGGTTAGAAAAATTCACGAGTTTTTTGCATTTTTCCAATTTTCTATCTTGAAAATCAAATCTTTGAGCCCCCCCCCCCCCCCAGCCCTTCGGTCTGACTGAAGATCTATATAAATCTCTAGGGTAAAATTTTATGAAACTGAAACAGTCGATTTTACTAGCCACGAATCCGCAGCCAAAGGCGATTTTCTGAATTTCGCATTATCTCTGGAAAAGATTTCGCTAATCTATTTTTTTGATTATCTCCCATCATATAAAGAGTAGGTCATTTTGAATGCCTTCAGTGAATGTTGCGTCCTTGTAACTTGTTGGGCTTACTACAAACTGCTGACTTTTCTTTTTTTTTTTTTGGAAAATTAAGACGAATTCCCTAAACCTCGTTCAAAAGGGGGCCGGCATCTGTATTGCCAAGCCCGTTATTACAAAAGTGAACTGAATTTAACTTGAAGCAGGAAGAATGTCTAGACGTATTTAGGTGTGCACAGCCTCCACCCACTACTCGGAAATAAAAAGCGTCAAAAATCGACTCGAAAAGATACTCAACAAAAGAATAAATGAATGAAAAAATATGTGTAATATCACGCAATTCTTCGGCGAAAGGAAACCGCCTCAACTTTTTTTTTTTTTTAAATATGGGCACTATGGTGCACCTGACTACCGAACTACGTCCGTCATAATTCATTAGACTTTATCCGGAAGAGCTTCAACACGCAAACAATCAAACCAGTTGCATTTCGGTTGTCGTACATAATACATCACTCATCTGTCAAACAAAATGACGTGTAATAAATCTTTTTTCGGCACCCGTTATCCCATCAGGGCCAACAATATGTGCGTTAAAAATCGGTGCAATAATATCCTAAATATATATTTTATTAGGAAATCCTGTCATCTTCTCGCCCGGAGAAAAAACGATTTTTAAAATCAGCTGTTTACACTTTCTATTACCTCAAGTGCAAGGAAATGAAGTGGGTGTCTTGTTAGTGAATTAGGAAGGTGCCGCAGAGCTATTGGTGGCTTTGTAGGATGTTATTAAGGAGGATATCGACAATCTTAACCTTGAATTTATTACGTTTCCATTGTATGATGAAATATATTGCACACGTATTTGACTTTTTGCCCTTTTGCACGCACTTTATTACAAAAATTATGTATATCGCAATTTTTTTTTTGTTTTGTTAAATACCACTCCAGGAAATAAAAGATTAGGATCTGGATTGGAAAAAACGGTCATTTTCGCGCTCCAGTTTCAATTATACTCATAACAAACAATATGAGTGACCATACCTTGATTTTTATCGAGCCGGATTTAATCCAGGTCGAATTTAACATATATACGCATGTAGAAAGAAAGAATTTTTTTTAACAACTTCAGAAAAAAATTTCGTAAAAGCGACATTGACCTCATAGAAATCGAGTCAGGTTTTATTATTATTTTTCTTAACGAAAAAAAAACTCGGTTCACCCGCCGGAGAACAATATAAGTGAATGGGTGCATTAAGAGTATTTAAAAATGCAGGAGGTGAGATATTTTGTACGACCTTCTGGAGCAATCGGAATTACTAGACAAGGTAAACGTGTTAGGGAGTTTTCGAGCTCTAAAAAAAAAGCGCGTGCCACGCTTAATCGGGCGGCTACCGGTACTCTTTAAAACCGTAACAGGATTTTAAATAAAATATCGACGATTGCGAAATTTTTTTTCTTATGATATACGGAAGTCCGACGTTCGGCTCATGACATTTTAAAAGAAAAGAGACACGCTATTATTATCGGTCGCTTGCATGAAATGTGGAACCTGTTACAAATGAATCGATACCTTTTTATTTATGAATGGTGGTGAGGAATAAATTAAAAATTTTGGCTAAATGTCAAAAAGCGGGGAAGTGGACGCAGGTTTGATACGAATCAGCAATGAACGTTATCGAGTTCGGCTTCCTGGATTTTCGGTCAAGAATTTAGGTGAGACATCCTACCAGGAAAATTCAGGAGGGATTCAAATTAGGCATAAAAATCTTGCTTAGTTTAGATAGAAATGAGGGATTTCGTTTCAGGAACTTTCATGCTTTTGAACTTGTTTTCATAAGGATTGCTTACTATGGGCTCAGTAAGAGAAGAGTTTTAATGATCAGAGGAAATCGGCAAAAGAATCTACGGCAATCACCCACAAAAAAAGTTCAATAAAATCGACTAGAAATGAGTCAAGTTTGAACATGCTTTTACAATATGTCTGTGTAAAGTTAACTTGTTCCCTAGCAGAGGACCACTCATGATTAGGGTTTCCAATCCCGGTCGGTTTTCCAAAATCAGGATTTTGGGATTGATAATTTTTCAGTCCCGGGATCCCTGGATTGCTTAAAGGCAATGTTTAACTTATGGATTAGTCATTTCAGCCAACTGGTTCTTAATCGTCAATTGTCGAAGATTTAAAAAAAAAAATTGTCGAGATTTTTCTGCAAAATAGAGAGAAGAAAATGGAGAATCAAGATTCTCAAAGATTTAAAAGAAAAAAAAATTGTCGAGATTTTAATTTTGAGAAATTTCTCAAGAATTCTCAAGTTACAACTTGTCGAGCAAAAACCCTACTCGTAGCTTCTCTACGGCTTCATATGGCTCGAAAAATTCAAGCTCAAGCACCAACAGGATGTTTCAACTCAAAGTAGGAATGGCAAACCAGCAAGTGATAATAGCTAGAACAGTAGGATGCCCGTTATGAGGAGGCGTAAATAATTTTTGTGGTGACCCCCCCCCAACCTCTCTCAAAAGTCTCCAAAAAAATCAAAAATATTGTGTGCAAAATCTGAGCTCTGCATCTCTACTATAACACGTGCCTAAAACCACTTCGATTTTCTATTTTAAAATACACAGGAATTTTTCAATGTTTACAGCATATTTTTTTTTCTGCAAAATAGATATATGGGAATTTGATCATTGGGCCAGGTACTACTTATTGGGAGTCCTAAGCATGGAAATTTTGGCCGATGCTGGCATCGGCATCAGCATCGACCCGAGATAACGAAGACAGATCGACCCGAAAAACGAAGACAATATATCTTAAGAAAAGAAAAACAAATTTTTGAAATTTTTTTTCTGAAGATTTCTTAGTTTCTGTTTTTCTTAAAGATTTGTCTTCGTTTTTCCGTAAAAAGAAAAATACGATTTATCTGCTGCCACGGATACTGAGAACTCTTAATTTGCATTCGAGTTATAAAATGTATTAGTTGTCCACACGGCCGTATAGCCAGGTCCGGAAACTCCTACCCCTTATACAAGGGAGGTCCTGCCCCGCTTAACTACGCAAAAAAATTAGTTCAAACTTTCTACCACCGCAAGCGCTACTTGTACGCGAGACGCTTTTTGATTGGTCGTTGAGATTTGTAAACAACGATGGCGGAGCACGGCCGTATAGACGTCTATACGGCCGTAATCCCAACTTAAACGATTTGAGACATGTTGCGTCTCTCAAGATCGCAGCGCCATCATTGGCCCGTTTTAGAACTAAAATGTGCGTAGTTAAGCGGGACATAAACGGCATGGGAAGTTTCCGGACCTGTGTATAAGGCCGTGGTTGTTCGAAGGTATTAAGCAAATACTCCGATCTAAAGAATGACTGATCAGGAAGGATATTTTAAAAAGCGCACCGAATTTTTCTTCAGATTCTCCACGCTATTCCCGAAGCCTGTAATTATTTCAAAACTAATGTTGACATATCCATGACACCTATATCATATGCATGTTCCCTTCTCACACATATACATATATTTTTTTTTATCGAACACACTTACGACTGAGTAGCCCAAAGGTAAACCGACTTTTAAAAAATAGTCGGCTACTCAACAGATGGTTAACAGTAATAAATTGAATAATCGACACGTTGCAGAGTTCGTAAGCTATACAAAACCCTCGGGGAGCTTAATAAGAACTTGATATACTTTCCATTGCATAACCCGAAAAAATATATATATATTTTTTTTCTCATTGTTTATTGTGATAAATGACAGCGTTTTTAATATCGATATTAAAATGCGACCTTTATTAATATCGGGGGCGTATTTTTTTTTATATCCTCTGATACGTTTTCTATATTTATTTTTCCATTTTAAATCCGTAGCCATGGCTCCTATCTCTCGGCTCTTAAGTTCCGTTTAATTGTTGTTTTTCAACAATCTCTCCCGTATTTTTTAAAAGCCTTTGTCAGTAGGAAGGAGGATATAAAAATTATAAAAACTCAAGGTAAAACCACACCCAAACGGATTTTTTTTTTTTTTTTTTACCCTGATTTCAAAAAATAATTGAGATTATGTAGGGTGAATGTCGAAAAAATACTGAGCATCCCTAATTTAAATTTTATAAAAAAAAAGCCTAAAAAAGAAAAGAAAAATCGTGGGTAATTGACATTTTCATCAGTCAGACCTTGGCGTCTCGGGGAATATAACAGACCTTTCTCGTGATTTGTTTTTTTGCAACAAGGTTACATTATCAACAAACACAATCATCACTTCAATTTTTAATGGTCAAGATGTGTTTAAAATCCGGCACCGATCCGAAAGTTTTTTTTTTTATTTGCGTAACGAGCTGCGCGAAAAAAAAAGAACTTTTAAATTAAGTGAAAAAAAAAATGCAGACAGAAAAAAAAAATTTGCAACAATAAAAAAAAAGTGATTGAGCGATGACTGACCGAAAAAAAAATTACGTCACAATTTGCATTCATATTCCGAACGGTATGAGTGTGGCACACTGTATTTTTGATAATGAGCGATAATATTCATTCATGATAAAATAATTAAATACCGATAATGGACGTTAGGAGAAAAAAAAACTGGTTTTGCGGTACGGGAATACGCCCGTGCCGGTATTTAATCGGCCATAATAAAAAACCTCGTATTTAAACTTATTAGCCCTGGTTTAATATAATTTTTTTTTTTTTTTTTTCAAAGTCATGACAATGCTTGAATGAACAAAACTGCAGTTGCATTTTGTGAGAAAGTTCAACGGTCAGAAAACTCCAAAAAGCGAATTTTTTTTTTTCGTACTCTACATCCTATCGATCAGACGTGAAAGTAATAAATAGGTCCTATTGTTTTACGCGTTATTTGCAGTGGAAAAACTACCGCGTTTTAATATTTGCAATTCTGGTATTGTATATATTTACTTTCGTTTAAAAAAAAGTGAAATCTTACTAAACAAAAGATTAATTAGACTTAACATTAGATCGTTACTATTGTAAAAATCGTGGGCGAAATATGATAATATACTTGTTCATTTTTTTCGAAGATAAAATGGATCTGATTGATTATTTTATGGTCGTCCTAAATTGACTTGCTTATGTCGATTATTACCATATATTTTTTTTTCGTTTAAATTGATGGGTTTGTACACAAAAAATTAGTCATACCACGCGGAAACGTTTTTATTTAAATTAATATTTTTTTTAATTTCTTTTATTTGTTTGGATATGAAAACATATATTCCGCGTCTATAAGAATTTCATAATCGTCTTTTTTTTTTTTTTTTTTTTTTTGCAGCCGATTAGGCAACGGAGATTTGGACGTAGAAATGAGAAAAATGTGGAGAAAATAGAAAATAAATTAAGGACGAAAAGGAACAATCTATTTCATCTATTAATAAAGCTGCTGCTGAAGAAGAGGAGAAAGAAGTGGAAGAAGAGGAAGGTAAAAAGAAGGAGAAAAGTGAAAGACAAAAAATATAAAAAACGAGATAAAAAATTGTAACGATTCAACTTTTTGGCCCTGAAAATTTTTTTTTTTACATCCCGAAAATTCCCCATTTTTTTTATTTTATTTTTCTTTCTTTCAAAATGTTTAATTTTTTTAAAACAAACATACCCTTCTTCCATTATGTTTCCATGTCCTCCTTTGCAAATGCGTTTTAAAATTTAAATCCCGAGAAATGTCAAATCGGCATCTTTCTATTAAAATCATTTTTGTTTTTATCTACCAAAACTTGTCGAGACTTGTAAATTCTCAGAGAACTTAGAAGACACCTGCATCAAAACCACGGGAAAGAAGCGTAGTAAGTCGAGAATCCCCGAAGCCCTCCGAAACCCCTTTCGCCCCTTTAACCCTTACAATACGGCGCGCTCAAATATGAGCGCAAAAAAAATTTTCCGTTCCGTACGGCGCGCTCAAATATGAGTTTTGAATGTTTTTAATTTTTAAATTGTTTTAAATCAATACAGCCCTGTGTGTTTTATGTAGGGAGCCTTTCTCTTTCTTACAAGCTTCATTCCGAAACCAGATATGTCCATAAACATTGCTCGTTTATGTCCGAACCGGCATTCATATTCACGTTGTTTGAGCTCTTGAATACGATAATATAAATTACTTTATGGGTGAGCGTACTTGTTGTGATTCCTGGTTTGAGAAAACTAATAAGCAGGAAAATTTGAAAAAAATTTGAAGTTGGCATTGAAAATATAAGAACTTAAAGCATCCAAAGGCTCAAATCTGAGTTGAACCTAACGAAAATCCACGAAAAATGGTTTTTATAATTTTTTCCTATACTTAGCTTATGGGTGGGAATTTTTTTTTCTATCTGTATGGCCTTGCTCGCTACTCCTAATATAACGTATTTATGAAGCTTTTACTAAAATTTTAAAAAAATAAAAAATTAGCCGTACTGAACGGGTAATTTAAAAATTCGAAAGCCGTTCTCAAAAGGTTAAAAATTTGTATGTCATGTGTTTTGATTGGTTCCCGAGGTCGCATGATCAACCCCTGCACTGGTGCCCTTCTTTTATTTTATTTTATTTTACTTTTATTTCCGACCCAAAAACAGCTACCTTACAAAATCTAAAAACAAAAAGCCAAGAGCTAAAAAACTAAAAAGGCGAAGAGCTAAAAGCTAACAATGTACCTTTCTGAGCCTTTTGAGCTGGCTACAGTCCTGAGGGAAAGTAATGAACAAAGGTTACGAAAATGAAGATAAAAATTAAGAAAGTTTATACTCCAAAATGACGAGAAAAATTCCTAGAAGGAAAAAGGAAGAAACAATGAAGAAAAACCAGAAAAAGACAAAATAAGACAAAAAAAAAATATTGATAAAACCGACAATGACGAAAACTAGAAAATGAAAATGGCATTGAAGGAAAAGATGAAAATAATAAGGAAAACAAGAGGCAATGAACTACAAGTGATTAAACTGAACTCACTGGACGCAGAAAAAAAAAGGAATAATTAAATAGAAACGAACATAACATGGAGGCTAACGTGTTGAGTTACACGGAGGAAAAGTGGAAATTTTACTCTTGGTTATCGGTCAGTTAATTCTGGAAGCAAGACAAATTAAAAAAAAAAAAACTTTGTTTGCGGTAAATTGAGTAATCCAATCTTGTCTACCTTCTTTTTTTTTCAGCTGCCTGAGATGCTGCGAGTCGCTGCGGAGATAAATCAATTTCTCCTTTTTTTTTTTTTTTAACTTCTTTTCCCCTTTAATCCGGCACTTCCATTTTTTTCGTCTAACCGCAAAACGGTCTGTTTATTCTTGTAAAAACACTTCGAAATGACGGCATTAAAATAGTTAGCAGAGGGAGTGCTAACAAACAAACAAACAGGTCAGGTTTCAACTTGCCTGGAATGAATGAAGGAATGACATGAAAAATATCTGGAAACGTCTGGAAAATGTCTGGAATGAATGAATGAAAAATAATTTCAAAAAAATTTGCGTTCGGAAAACTTTGATTTTGTTTTTCAGGTTCACGTTTGCTTGGAGCAAGTTGAAACTTGCACCAAAAATACAAGAAAAAGTAAAAGGAGTTCGTTAGATACCTAAAATTTGAATTTTTCCCCAGTGTTGGACAAAACAGCCATTCCTTCCGGTATTTAATGAAGTCTCCTCTTAAAAAGTTTAAAACTTTTTTTTTTTTTTTTTTTTTTCAACTCAAAGCGATTTTAAAATTAGCAACAAGTTGACAAACAGGGCATATTTAGTATTTAAATTTTCTTCAATAATAATAAGGATGCAAATATTACATCATTATACTTAAAAACCCAAAAAGATTATCTATAAATTCAATTAGTATAATAATAAACTACAGTAACTCGTTTATGATAGGTGTCTCCGGGGCTTTTTGTATTTAGTTGAAATACAAAATTTACTTGTTGTTACCGCGAAATATTTAACATAAAAAATTCGTGCTCCTTTTTTTTTCCTTTAAACCGTATCAGATAATACGTTTGAGCGTTTCATTATAGGCCTTTATAAAAAAAATCATAATAACCAGTATTAATGCATCATTAGTATATAATTTAGCCTTAGGAATATGAAAATTTCTTTTTTAAGAAAAAACCTAAAACCAAAGGCAGAAATCGGATATTACAATTTTCGTACCTATAAAACATATAGTTAAAGAAATTACAATGACACTCTACTATTTATCTTGAAAGCGTGATTTAAAAGATTAAATTATAATCGAGACATGATTAAAAGATTCGTTTATTTTCCCCCCGAAAATATTTAATTAATTAATTGATTAACTGGTTTAGGCTATCCAAATAAACGATAGAACTAATTTAAGAACTGATTTATTGAATCGATTGGAAACTATCGAATAAATTGATATATCACGACTAATTCTTAACGAAAAGGTTATTTATTCTTTTTAATTTTAAAGCGGAGGAATCGGTGTTGCTCAATTTTAATTACCTTTTTATAAAAGAAAAATATAAAGTAAAACGACGGATGAATCTATCTATAAGCCGGATTTTCCCTCTTTATTTTTATAACTAGAGAGAAAAAAAAAATGATTAATCGGTGGTGTTAAAAAGTTTGTGTACAAGGATGTTTCGATTATGTTCCCGAGTTACATCACAAAGGTCTCATCGGACACGAGGGACATAATCATGTACCAAACAATCAAGGTTACAATTATTTTGTACTTTCTTTAAAATGCAATCCTTTTTTATTTTGAAGAAGGGGAAGGATAATCCATAAGAGTTAAACCATTTATATTTAATTAAACTCACACATGATAAAATATCAAAAGATGACTAAACACTGATCCCTGCATGCGAATATTTTCAATGACCCAAACGCATTTAAGCAAAATTAAAATCCGCCCATGGTTACGTGAAATATGATTTTAAAATTTAAACGTACGTGACTTATTTTTTTTTTATTTCTCTTTTCTTCAACGTGTCCCCTTAAATCCATGCAAACTAAAAAAGGATCAATCAAAAATTGTAATTTATTTCAAATCAATTGGAATATGTGTTTTAGGACGTCATGGTAAGTCCTAATTATGGTCGGAGTGAAAAAAAGCCAAGGATATGTCAAGAATATATCATGTTTAAAAAAAATAATTTGATTTTTTTTTTTTTATAAATAAGAAACGGTCTCGACGATGATAATTACCTAAAACGAAATCAAAATTAAGTATTACGTGTTGAAAAGATATTCAACTTACTGGTGTTATCTTTTCTAATTTACGTTTTTACAGTATCATTAACTTCATATTTTTTTCATCACCATTAAAAATGTTGAAAAATATAAGGTTGGTAACGTCTTTATTATAAAAGATATGAAAATGATCACAATTGTCTAATTATTAATAAGATCTCGCGTTTAGTTCTTTTAATAGCGTCCTACATTTTTTTTAATATGCCATGATAATGACGATTCTTTTTTTTTTTTTTTTTTTTTTGGACGGTAAATTTTTTTGTTACGATTAGGGTGAGATAGAAAAAATGCTATTGTGATGAATATATAATATGTGAAGAATAAAACTACAGACAGAACCGTACGCCTTGTACTTCTTGACAAGTTTCAACTTGCAATTATACTTCTTGGCAAGTTTCAACTTGCAAATCACTTGACAAGTTTGAACTTGTAATTATACTTCTTGACTAGTTTCAACTTGAAAGTATACTTTCAAAATTTGCCACTTGGAAGTTAAACAAGAATAGACCTGAAGCAGACTTGTAACTACTTGAAAATTTCGCCAGTAAAAGTTTCTTCTGAGGAAATTGAATGTGTTCTTTAAACTTTGGATTAATTTTCAGTATTCAGCATAAACCTCACCCAGAACACTGAAAAAAGCAAAACTAAAATCACCAGAAGGCTTGTTAAATATTATTAAGCTGAGCCTTAGCTCACAAAGGGTTACTCAAATATTACGTTCTCATAATTTCAGTAATTCTTGACCCACTTTCGTCAGAAAATTTAGGTCTTTTCTTGTGGAGATTTAACGTGGGCGTCAGCATTGAATAGATTCCCCCACTGTCGTAATATTTAACCCTTATGATCATCAGTTCGGAGACTCCCCCCTCCCCCTCCTTTGAGGTGCTGACGTTATATTTAAACGACCCACAAGACTCAGACTAAAATTTCCTAAAAATAAACAATCGTGCTATCTATGATTGGGTACGGAAATGATCTAGACCAGCCTTTCTGGTTGCAAACGCAGCCAGTCCCCGAAACTGTCATAAAGACAGACAGGTCTTACGTTCAACTTCGTCTGAAAATTTCAAAAGGGCCGGGCAGCGGACTTTCGTGATTGCAAAAAAGGCGGGTAGCACCAAGGTCGTTAAAAGTAAAAAAAAAAAAAAAAAAAAAAAAATTTTGAGCTCAGCTATAATTAATACATATCAATCAAGTAAAAATCAAACTTTGCAAATGTCTGGGAAGACCAACCATGGCGCAAACGTCACCTTCATCGTTGTCATCAGTTGTGATGTGATCATCAGTCTTCTCACCTTGAGGCATACCGATTTCTTACGGAAACGTCATTGTGACTCAATTTTGATCACACGATTAACTTGATGGATCAAGTAAATTTTTGATAAATACCTGGATATCATGGACAACTTAAATTAGTCTTAGAACAAACACTATCACATAGGATATGTCCTTATACTGTTTTTAGTCTTTAAGGTTCTCTCAAATAGGACAGTCGCCAACGCAAATCGTATAGTTGGTCACGTGGCTAACTGTTTTGCAGCGCTGCTGCTACAGAGCCAGCTTTCGAGAAGCACAAGTTCTTATTATCTCGTGTTGCACATAAGGGAGCGCACATTCACTGCTAAAAATTCTTTACCACTATCACGGCCGTATAGACAGGTCCAGAAACTCCTATCCCTTTTACACGGGAGATCTTATCCCGCTTAATTACGCAAAAATTAGTTCTTCCTTTCTACCACCGTAAGCGCTACTTGTAGGCGAGACGCTTTTTGATTGGTCGTTGAGATTTGTAAACAACGATGGCGGCGCACGGCCGCATAAGCGTCTATACGGGAAATTTCCGGACCTGCCTATAAGGTCGTGACCACTATTCGCAAAAACAAATATTTCTGAAAATGAGCCAACACTTGACCACGTGAGGTGTACAGACATTTGTTCACGTGAAAAGTCAAGACACCGAAACCCCACGTCATTTGTCCAAAATCAAACAGGAGGGACTCTGTCGGTGTCAGAGACAAGTCGGCGCAGCTATACAGCATTAAAACATAATTAAAATGTGCAGCAAAGTCCATACAAGCACTCAGTTTATTCAAGTAGTTGTTGCATATGATGCAAATGACTTTCATTTTAGCTGAAAGTACCATACAAGTATAATAACTCCCAATTCAACAGCAGCTGATAACAAAAAGTTTTTTTTTCGGAAAAAAATAAGAAATAATGAATGGCAGGTTGATTCTTGTCTATCTATGCGCATAAATCTATATCGAATAATTTTTACGTATATTATGTAAATCACAACATGAAAAAAGTTATGCCATTTTTAATGTTGTGGGTGGAGTCCGGATAAAAGAAAATTTCATTTTCGAGAAAAAAAAAACGATATTGTATATCAAAAATACGTGCACGACATTAACAGGTCCTAATATAAGAATCGTGCGAAATGATTACATTACACCTTCAACAATTTTAAAATTAAGGTGCGTATTAATAACCATTGTCCCGACTCACGAAATCGAATCTAGGTTTACATCTCCTTTTTAACCGGAGCGTTATTCACGGCACAAGGTGATGATATTAGGTTTTTTTGCATATTTGTCTATAAAAAGCCTTGTTGACTCCGCTTATTATTCGGTTAAGTAAGCTTAATCGAAGAAAAATTTAATAATTGCCTTACATGATTCTGCTTAAACGGATATAAAACTGCAATTAACGAGCCGTACTTCAGCGGGTAAAAAAAAAATCCTATTACCAAATCGTGATGAATGGCTCTGTTTACATGGGTCATGACAAATCAACTCGGAAACATAATTGCGAGCGCGGTTTTTTTAAGTTTACCCGTATAAGAGTAACGCCCAATTTTTTTTTTTTTTTTCTCCTAAATGGTATATGACTTAAAAAACCGCAATGGTACTCGCACGCGGATTTCGCGACCATGAATGAATTTGCTCCGAATTTCAAACAATAAAGGAAGGATATCAATCGAAAAGATTAACAACGCAGAGCTTAGGGTCAAGATCACAGAAAGTGAAATCTTAACAGACATTGAGGTATTTTTGTATTATGTAATTGTTCCGTACTTCACATTTTTATCTCACCAGTTCATCAAAAAAATAAGCATTAATTTTTTTCGGTGCAATGTTTTTTTTTTTCATTTAGTTAAACGCCACACGCGTGAGGCGTTAGTGTGCGCGCGACGGATTTATGAAAGATTAAGGTCACACAAATGAATTTTTTAAAACAAAAAGGAAAAAAAAAAAATCTTACATAAAGGATCAAATCGATCTTTAAAGTCTCCATAAATGGTTGCATGCGATTTCTTGCATTGCGCCATTCATAATCGTTCGGATCGGGACATGCAAAGGGATTTAAAATTGTGGGTGAACAGAAATATTAGTCAAAAAAATAAAACAAAATGATAATGAACTAATCAGAGCAGTCAAGAAACGCCTTAGTTTAAAATAAAAAATAAAAATTATTAGATTTATGTCCGACTTGTATCCGGGGGGGATATTTACTCGCACATGCCAAATTCCTAATTAAAAGGAAACAATGGGTAGATAGATAAACGCCGGTGATAATGGAAAAAAATAAAATGTAGGTAGCTTGATATCGAACAACGTTTTACTATTATAAATATTTTATAAATAAATAAATAGAAATTATGAAAATGGTTAATGAAAGTTATTCAAATGCATGTAATCTAATTTCTGATTGTGCAAGTATTAAAATGATGGATTTGAATTTAATGAATATTGTGCCCCGACGATATTTTATTCCCATTTTCTAAGTTGTTGCAAGGTCTTAAAGCATTGATTGGTAATGAGTAAATCGGGTTTTTGTTTAATCTCTTCTGTCAGAGATTTTTTTCATAACATCAATCTAACTTAATTCGAATAGGCTTTTACCGTTTTGCCTTCTATATAGAGAACGCCCTGTAATCAAAGATTGGCAAACTCCAGGATAGGGCACTGTGAACTTTCTTGGAGATTTTGAAAAATGATCTTTGGATTTCTTGGAAAAAAGAAGTGCCGAAAAATGGTAAAATGTGATGGGTATGTGATGTACTTTAGTGTTAATGCTTAAAAAAACCGGACGATTTGGATGCACGCGACACTAAGATCCATATACCTCAGACAGAAAAACACTGACTAAATCTGAGAAGTTTCTAAAAATATTTACTGGATAACGAAACCAGCGAGTCCAATACATGCAGCTTAGGTTGGATCACTTAATTTTTTTTGTGAAGATATAAATTGGCAATCAATTCAATAAGAGTCTTGCACAATACATGCAGTCTTCGTCTTTGTGCATTACATTTGCATCTGCATATTTCGGCATCACTTCCATTTCGACTCTACTGCTTCTCTGGGGAATACCTCGAGCTCAAAGCTCTTAAGATTCAATCCTTTATTGAGTTCAAACCCGCATTAGATTCCTGGCAGAAACGGAACATGTACCGAATTCGATTCCAGCTCCAAACGCATTTCACTAAAAAACGTTTCTGTTTTTTCTCAAGCCAGAACTTGCCTAACACATTCCCTAACTTCAAACATTAGGATACGTACAAAACGGTCATAGTGTTTGTTTTCAGAAAATTTAAAAAGGCTTTTTGCACCAAACGCGGAACATACATACGTAACTCTGTCACCGGGAAACATTCAACATCAATATTTTATGCAAGCGAATGCATTACCACTTACGTCTTACCCAACCAAAATAGACTAATTTTTTTTATCAGTCAGAGGAAATGATTGTTTAATAACCTAACCTTTTCAAAAATACCATATACACAAATTACATCATCAATGAAAAGAAGAAAAACACCGAACATCCGTCATATACCAAACTGCAACATTTTCGATTTGGTATATCCGCGCAAAGTCGTAATGACGAAATTATTTTTTTTTAAATTGAATGTGACGCAATTTCTCACGGAACTTTAAATTTCGCTGTCATCAATCACATCTTTTTTTTCCATTTCATTTTCCTCTTCTGATCCTCTTCGTTTCATTTCTTGTTCGAACTGGCCTCGCTTTCGTCTTTTACGATTAGTTCCAGATCATTCTTTATTTATCAAAAATGTTCTTGTTTTTTCTTTTCGTGAAATTTTGTCACTTTTTCCAATGTTTACACGTCATGAAAATGTCAGGTTTTGATTTGACGAATAAAATGGTTTTGGTTTCCATGTGGCACGCATTTTATAATTACTTGTTCTTGCTCAACTAGAAATTATAGAAGTTTTCCTTTAAAGAAAAAAAAAATAATAATTAACCTGTAAAACGAAAAATTTTACGTTTTGAAAACGATTATGCCCCGTGCCTCGCAGCTCGCAGGAGGCCTCGCGTGCTGGACCTGCGGTCTGAATAATGGATTTATTTAAGTCAAGCTTGATTGGGAGATGCCGCAAGTTCTTATCATCGCGAGTACCAAAAGATGTAATAAGGTAATAAATTTTCATTCAACAAGAGAACGACGGGAATTGAGTCAGAGGGTTTTTTTTCTCATAGAAATATCATCGCACCTTTTTTTTTCGGGGGATTTTTTTACCTTTCCAACAATTTCGAAAAAGGTCGTCTGACATAAGAAACCGACCTTTTGAACTCTTCTTTTTGCTCGGCTGAGTTCGATAACCATCATCCGTGCAAGGACGAATAATATACTTTCAGTATCTTACATCATTTTTTTCATCCATTTTTTTCTTGGAACGGAAAAGATGAAAGCGTTAGAAATGAATCAACGGATGTGGAATTTTAAATTTGAATAAGTTCGGTAAAAAATGTCAAACAAACGCTTCTTTCATCAGGTTGCAAAGTATTCCTGCGATTTTTGAATTTTAACTACCTTCCAAACTCGGGTGTTCAGCTTAATCCTAAAAATTCTAAGCTGCAGGATCGACAGGAAAAAAATTAGTAAAGGAAAAAGCCATCGCTCTATATGAAACACAACATCGAGTCTTTGTTCTTTTGGGGCTCTTTCGGATGCCTGCGATGAAAACTTCTTCAGGTTTTTTGATTGACAGTCGCCTACGCTTCGAATCAAAGCATGAGATGTTAAAAACTCATATAAAATGATTACAATCGTAATCACAATTAACAATAACTTAGGCTTAGGCAAGGATCCTAGCCAGCAGCAAGTATTTACGCCCCTGGAAAACAGATAATAGGCGCTGATATGAACTTTATATTGATGGTGATTCACGGTGTTAGTTTTTACATTTATAAACTTGTACACAATTCATATTAGTCTTGAAACAAATCGCCTTCTTATTAGTTTTAATAATGAAAACCATTGGTAATTTAGGAAAAATTTGGAAATTCCCTGCAGTAAATTAATCAAAGTAAGAGTCTTCTAGAGTCTAATCTAATATTGGTCTACCAAAAAGCATTCTGATTCATTCATGAACCCGAATATTTTTAAAATTTTAAACAGGGGTCCGAAGCTTGAAAATTTTTTTAATGTCCGAAATCGGCATCTGCATCGGATTCCGGAATCAGCACTACAAAATTGTTAATGCTGGCATCGTCATCGGAATCGGAATCGGACCCCTGATTTTTAACTACATTTTTAGTACCAGGAAACCTCTTGATATTGTCAAGCCTCCATAAAGAGCCGAAAAATAAAAATAAAAATTATTTTTACCTAAAAATTGTCGTTTCGTATTCGTATTTCTAAGTAAATTTCAGAAATAAAGTCAGAAAAAAATCGTCAAATCCTGTCTTCGTTTTCGGAATTGAAATAAAAATCCGAATAGGAAACGACTGTTTTTGGGTAAAAACCAATTCTTTTATCTTTCTGCTTATTATAAAAATTTAAAATATAGTAGCCTGGTAGTTTCCCAGGCCTGAAAACATTTCAAAAATTAGAGTTTATTCTAATGGAGGAATGTCCACTTTTCCGCCCTATTCCAGTTAGAAACTTCGAAATGTTGGCAATTGGAACAACCCAACTAGGACTGTTCGATATTCGGGTATTTGGCTCGGTTTCGGTTCTACAAATTGGGCTCGGTTCTAAAACTCGGGTTCGGGTCTAATTTGGGTCTAGATCCAAACTACTCGGGCTCGATTCCGTTCGGGTCCGGACCCGAAAATGAAGAAGTCGAGTTCGACTTTGGACACGAAGCTACCCGTTTAAAAAATTGTTTTGCTTAAAAAAAAACGATGAAGATTAACATTAGCGAACGATTACGGAATGATCAGCAGTGGCGACATGATCATTACACCGCAAAAGTGAAGAGAACGGGTAGCTGAAGTCAAACCCTACTTATTTTTTCGGACAGGAATCGAAAATACCGGACCCGAACGGAATCGAACCCGAGTACTTCGGGTCTAGACCCTGGTAAGACCCGAACTCCAGTTTTAGATCCGAGCCCGAATTTTAGAACCGAAACCGAGCTAAATACCCGAATATCGGACAGCTCTAAACTCTACTACACCATACAAGATACCACCCTGCTATTTTATTTCACGTACAACTCGTAAAAAGATTGTTAGATCTCTATAAGGTAGTATTTTTCGGGGATTTCAAGTCTCCGAGAATTCCGGAATCTCGATAGGACCCCTGACATCTGAAATCGGGAATTGTTCGAATCTCGACAATTCTCGAGAAAACATTTTCAGGAAGTCAAGCTTGGGTCCTGAGAATTCTTCCTTGGCTCCTGAATGCGAGAATTTTCTGGACTGACCGATTTACCCGATAGTTGAAATATTTCTCTTTGGACAGAAAATAAAGAAGTGGTCCTCAGAGAGACCAACCGTAAGCTCAATTCGACATCCCAATCATGCAGCGACTTATCCAGCCCGAGCTTAAGAAAGGTTCAATGTCACTTTTCCCCCCTTATTACGCTGCTGCGTTGCTAATTAACCAACCACACAATCAGATCTACATTTCAAGAATCCTCTTACAGAACTAAGTCATTTTCAACCAAGAAAACAAAATCGCTAAAAATAAATCGTGTTTCATGTTCCAAAAAGAATGAAGAATCATTAAGGAAGCACCAGCCTTCTTTTCTTTTCTTTTTGCTTCCATCTGACAATGACTTAAAATTAAATCTTCTCTTGATACAAGATCGCTGTGCTACTCGTTTTATTCTAAATCGGATTGAACGCTCTTATCAAAGACACAAATCACGTTATCTCAGAAATTAAAAAGGGTTTTACAACTCAAGAGATTTTTTTTTACGACCAACCAAAACCAGATCAAAAGCACTAACCGAAGAATCTCCTGAGATTGCGACGGGTTTGCTGACAACCTCCATCTGATTATTACGTTTTTTATGTCTACGACCTGATCCTAACTTTAGGGTCGACTTTTCACAAAAAAAAGACTACATGAAAAACAATTTTAAAGTTCTAATCGGGAGATTCCAAGAAACAACTTCTTCCCGATCATTAAATTAGATTTTTTTTTTTTTTTAGACAACACGCAATCAAAAATCGATGAATCTTCCTTCGCTTGTAAACTTCTGCAACAAATCGGTGGGACCACTTTGATTAAGAGAAAAATTACATAAAAAATCAAAGGCCGAAACCAACCTTAGTCATAACCTTATAACTCAAAAATGAGACAGTTTAACATGAAAACCGCTTCGGGCCCGTCAAGAAAAACCGAATGGATATATTTTTTTTTCACAATTCTTTCAATAAGATTGTCCGAACTCGAAGATCTGCTTTTTTTTTCCTCTCTTTTTTCATTTTGATAATGCCACTTCATTAATCGTGAGGGTCAACAACACCTTACAAACTTGACGTCTTCGTGCAGTTAAGAACTGCGCTTCATGAAATTTTTGTTTTAATTTATGTTAATAACAACGAAATCAACCTTAAACAACTATAAAATATAGACACTGAAAAATAAATTGATATTATTTTTGAAAGAGAAGACGTTTCACATGTCAACATTACATAATTTTTTTTTCTCGCTCCGTTGCCGTAGCCACCAGATCAAGGAAAACTCCAAAGATTTAAATAAAAAAAAAAAAAATTAATCCCCCATGCTAAGAATTTATATTTGCTTTTTAATCCTTTTTTTTTTACTATTTCATCTTCAGGAAATGATTCGGCTAATGGGAGCAAGATCGATATCCATCATCTTTTTTAAAGGATTTTAATTTTAAAAAAATTAATCGTCCTTGGTCATCTTTAGATTGATGAGTTCATTAAATATGGAATCTAAATATGAACAAACGCGAAAATGATGAATGTTTTTTATCCGATCTTGACCCGATCAATCAATTTCAAATAGTTATTAACTGACTATTGTAATTAATAACTCTCTCGCCCATTAGCACCTCAGGTTGGTGCATGCATGCCGCACGATAACGATTATTATGTAACTATTTTTTTTTTTTTTCGCGAAGGGGTCTTCGATCTTTATATTATAATTTTTTTTTTTTTTCGAAAAATTTGTCAATATTGATATTTACCGGCAAGGAGTTAGAAAAAGATCAAGGTGAAAAAAATAATAAATAAAAAAATAATAATCCGAGTTGCGGAAAAAGTCTGATCTTGATCCACCCACAGTTGAGGGACGCTCACATAATTAAATTGCGAATATATTTCTTCTGATTTATCAGGATTTCATCCACCAAATTACGCTTTAACGAGTAAACGAAAAAGAGAGCCTTGATTAATCGATAATCTATCGACCTGAAAAAAACCTTGGTATAATAAATTTTCTTTTCATTTCTTGCATATTTAAATTTTTTATTTGATTATCAAGTGACACTTCGGAATGGATTTCATGCAATCACGAAAAGCTTTTTATAAAAAAATAAAAAAAAATCAAATCAAAATCGAAGTACTATGATATTAAAAATCAATAATAGTTTCCGTATCATTGAAATCACGGCAAAATAATCTATTTGAAATTGTAGTAATTAAACTCGGCGGGGAAAAAGTGACAGTTTAATCATTCGCAAAAGCTATCATTAGATTGAAATAGGTCCTTGGGATTTTTTACTTCAGACACTCGATATTTTTGCCTTTCTGCAGTGTAAACAAAACAAAAAAAAAAAAAAGTTTTTAAAGAGAATCAAAATGACAACGATTTATAAGGTTAAACGTCTAAAAATATTTCAAAAGAAAAAAAAAATTTAGCGCCATTTTCTTGTTTTGTTTGGAAAGTTACATTTCGAATCGCGAATATTTATAATTGGAAAAAATAAAATGCAAATTAATTGTACAACTTTTCAGCAAGGGAAATTTTTTTTTCCCAACCGACTAATTGGGAATGTTAAGCAATCCATTTAATGCATCAAGCATGAAATAATTGCAGTGCCTATATTTAAATATGTTTAGTAACTTTTTGTTTGAGATGAGATAATGAGAAAAGACACTCTTTACTTTAATGGTACATCCATTTTTTTTTTTCGTTTTTAAAATTATTAATTGTATTTATATTTACAAACCGTATAGAAAAATGGTGTTGGTTCGATTCATTTATTTCTTGTAAGTCGTAAATGTTTCTATTTTTTTTTTTTTTTTTTTTTTAAATTGAAAAATGATTGCTCTTACGTAACTAAAAGCATTGTTTGTGTTTTCAAAAAAAAAATATAAAAGTTTAACGCGTGTTTAAAAAAATGAAATAAAGAAAAATTACGTCCAATTTACGGAGTTTTCGGTTAATTTTAAATTGAAAAATAAAGCAATTAAATTATTTTCTTCGGGTATTTCCAAATTTTCTTAAATTAGTCGGGATTATATTGAATTTCGGAAAAAAAGCAATGCAATCCGCAGAAGTCAAGGAATTCGGTTGCGCACTTCGTAAAGAGATCGTCCATTAATTACAAGAGCACAAAAAAGGCTGATTTTGCCCCCCCCCCCCTCCCTTCCCTTACCCGGATACACTCAGAAAAGAAAATGGCTCATGCGAAAACAATAAAAATATTTGGTCAAGAAACAACCTGTCCGTTGCCATGAAAAATTCTATTTTGCTACGAAAAATTCCGGTTTTGTTGCAAGGCAAGACAAAACATGTTCAAGACATCTCCTTTTTCTGAGGGCAGAAAGCAAAAATAGGGTTTTTTTTGTGGAAAATGAATAGGGTTGTTTCACATATAATTAAATTAAACTTTTTAAATCATTTAGAAAATTTGAGGGAAAAATAAGAACGCATTTTTCGTCGGAATTTCTTTGATTCAACGTGCCATTAGCTCATGACAGTTAAAAAAATTTTGGTAAAAAATTTATGCATTTGAAACGATTTCAAAAAGCGGGACGGCCAAAATGACGTCGATTTGTTTTTATCGTTCTGTTATTCGCAGGCAGTGTCTGATTAATTTATCATTAGGCACTGCCTGCGAATAACAGAGCGATAAAAATAAATCGACGCCATTTTGGCCGTCCCGCTTTTTTAAATCGTTTCAAATTCGTCAATTTTTTACCAAAATTTTTTCGATTTTCATGAGATAATAACATGTTGAAGCAAAGAAATTCCGTCGAAAAATGAGTTCTCATTTTTTCCTCAAATTTTCTCTATGGTTCAAAAAATTTAATTTAATTACGTGACCACGTATTTTACATAAGCTAAACATAGGTTTCAACTAAAATTTTCTACCCAGCATATAAGGGAACACCCAAAAATTTCGGTGCTATTCTAAAATAGCAGAATACGTCCCTTCATTTTAATGCTAAAAACCAGTCTTTCAATAATTTTTTCAAATTTTTATTTCCAGAAGCAAGCAAGATTTAATAAGCGCCATTTTTTGCCTAAAATAATTAAAAATGGCCGAATTTAAAAAAAAAATTAAAACACGCTTACTATCCCTTAAAGAACACTACAAAACGAGGTTTTCACAAAATTTTCGGGAATTTATCTTTTAAAATGACGTAGAAAAAAAAACCAAATGATTCCTGCCTAAAAAAACTTTTTTTCCCGCCAAAAATGTGACAATGATGTGTGTGACCTCTAAACCTTTTCTTTTTAAATCTAATAAAAATTCAGGTGTTTTAAATAATGCGTAATGCAAATTTTAAATTTGAAGAGATCGATTTTTTTTGGACCACCCTATTTTTTCAACATTTTTTTGACCACCAAAATTTTTTTTTCAAATTTTTTTGACCACCAAAATTTTTTTTTAATTTTTTTGACCACCAAATTTTTTTTAAAATTTTTTTGACCACTATAAAATGGGCCTATAATAGAGATACTCTAAGGGGTTGTGGCCAAAGATCTACCGGAAAATTTAAGCGTGCAAAACAGGAAGGTCCATTTATTCGAAACTTTAGAGTACCACCTAAAAATACCGACTCCGACCGCCGAATTTCGAAATAATTTTCATAAACACACCGCTGGGAAACAATAACTTAATGGATATATCATCGTATTACTTCACGTGTTAAATATTTTTACGGGGCTCTATTATCATTTCATGTCAATTTATAAAAGTAAACAATCGGTGCCTCGCCTTATATCCACATTAAAAAATCATAAATGTGATCTAATTAATAATTTCGGGGGCAGAGTAAGGAACAGAAAAAAAAATGACGAAACAATTTTTTATTTGATAGCTCAAGGACAAGGAAAGTAACGCTTTCAAAGCAAATTAAAAGAAAGAAAAAAAAAAAAAAAGAAAGATTAAAATTAGTGATCATGAAACAGAAATATATATATCATAACAGAAATGAAGGTAACGCAAAATGAGTTCGTTTGAAAATAAAGGTCGAAAAAGAACTGACCTTTGTGGTACTCCCACATGTTAAAACAATTAGACTTATATATTACTCTTTTTTTCTTACGTATTTTTTTTTTCCTAAAATATTTATTAACTTAGTTAATAGCCATCTTATTGCCGGTTGAAATAAACACGTCATGTGCTCGTGCTTTTGTTTTTTTTTTTTTTTTTTTCTCTCTTCTTTCCTCACCGCAAAATGCGAGGATAATTATTTTCAGACAATGAAAAACTACAATTTAATCATAGGAGTGGCCAATCGACAAGAATGACTGGTCGATCGATTATAATAAAAAAAATTGCAAAAAAATCCGCAAAACGGTCTTTTAAATTTTTTTTGTTAAAAAAAAAAAAAAAAAAAAAAAAAAACAACGAAGGTGCTTCTGTATAACAAAATCAATCACACGGAGCAATTATATAAGGTAATTAATTTGTTGCGTTAGTTAATGTAGTTCATTCGTTCGCTAATTAAAAATTTAAAAATATAAAATTTTGCAACCCGTTTGGGTTCTGCTATAAAAATTTTTGTTAAATAATTTGAATAAATTTCATTGTCTTTATTTCAATAACGAAATCGTTTTGTATTCTTACCCAAATCTTGTATATAGATGAGAAGGATAATATAATGGAGTTATCCCACTTACCTAAAACAAAAATAGAAAAAAAAATTAATACACATGAAGAGTAAAATAAAAAAAATAAAAAGTACATTTGTTAGCTGTCAAAATATTAAGCAAATTTTTTTTTTTTTTTTTTTTTTTTTTTTGTCCAGTAAATTTGACCGGATTATTATACTAATGATGATATCGTTCATTTTCTCTCACTATAAAGATTACCGGTAATTATAACAGTTTTACGTGATGTCAGGCTGCATAAAAGCCTTGAGCAACACATATTAAAAATGCTTTCTTTTTTTTTTTCGTTTCACTGATTTTCGCGACATATATTCTTCCCACTATCCTAAAAATTTTAATTTATTTTCGAATAAATTTTTCAAAGATTTTACAACAGGTATTGTCGATGATGATGATGTGCCATTAAAAGTCTTGTAATTATTATTTCATTACAAAAGGCTACTTCATTATTTTTATTATTAATAAAAAAAAAATAATTTAAGTACGGATTAAAAATTCAATAACGATTGAGGCAGTTTTTAATGTTAGTAGCTAGGAAATTTATGTCGCAGTCGATGAAAAAAAAAAAAAAGAAAAGAATGGGGAAATGAAAGATGATTATGTACCGATGAGTTTATAAAGTGTTATATCATCGGCAATTAAATTTTCTGCAAATTTATTAATTTGTACTTGTAATGATAGTAAAAATTAGGGTTGCGATAAAAAAAAAATTTTACGATGTCTATTTTTGGGAATAATATATGCGGTCTAATATTCTTTCAGTTTCTGAAATGCCTAATTTCGTTAAATCAGTAAGTGCTGTAAATGGGATTAGCAAAAAGGAAGACAAAAACGAATATATTGGCAACAAGGCCAACGAGACCAGACGGGAAGACAAAAATTTAGTATGTAGCTCATAATAATATAGAGCGTAGCAAAAAAAGTAGTTTTTGAAGACTAAATATAACTTTAATAATAATAAATTGACGCCTTTGCAGCTTGATATTACAGGACCAGATTCCATATCCTTATACACATCACGATTATTTTCCTACCTAGAAGCAGTCATTTTTTTCTTTTCAAATTACAAATTTAGCGTAGATAAAGTATATTGAACATGGAAACCGTTTATCTTTATAATATCAGGTAGCTGATCAAAAAAAAATGCAACTACTGTTGTTTACAAGAAATTGAAAGTTTAGGTAATGACCCTATAGATATCAGAGTGGTCTAGGACTAGAACCTGTCCCAGGTTTCATCTTCTCAGGCGACAAAGTATGAGCCGTCCAGCAGTCAAGATTTATAAAAACCTACTAATCTAGGCGACTGAATTTTGTACTGAACACTAGGGCGGGTCGAAAATCAAAAATGTTGGATTTTCAAAATTCCTGATAGCGCAATTGTTGTGGTTTATCTACTGCAAAAAATTTTTCCTTTTCGAATTTTTTTTTAAACGGCGTCTTGAGGGTGCGCAAGAGGGTCAAAGTTTTGGAAAATCCCATAAAAGATAAAAATTTGACTTTTAGATTTTTGTGAAAAAAGGACCTTTTCTTATCGGATTTTTAACGTCTATTTCGGTTTGCGTCTAGCTAGCTATTTCTGTTCCTGAGTTATTCCAAAAAATATGATAAAAACATTGAAATTTTAGAGTTTTGACATTTCTATGGCGAACTTGGCCTGTATCTCAAGAACAGAAAAAGCTAGACGCAAACGGATTTCATTTTCGAAATCTCCGTTGAAAATCCGATACGAAACGGTACTTTTTTCACAAAAATCCAAAAGTCAAATTTTCAACTTTTGCCCTCTTGCGCCCCCCAAGACGCCGTTTAAAAAAAATTTCGAAAAGGAAAAAAGTTTTGAAAATGGTAAGCCACAGTGACTGTGCTATCAGGCATTTTGAAATTCCAAAAGTTTTGATTTTCGACCCACCCTACTGTACAGCCTAAGGTATCCCTTATTTCCCAAACTTTGGAATTTTAAATGTCTCAGCCTTGAAATCCTTAACCTTTTAAAGTCCGTTTAGGGGCCTTTAAGGAGGTTTAATCCCTAGTCCCCAGTCCCCATAATGAACCTTAATTATTTTTAGATTTTTTACTCGACAAAAAAGCTTTAGCTTAAAGATCAGCCAATTTCATCAAGGACCAAAAAGTGTGCGATTTTTTCCCCTCGATAAACAGACGTTTCCTATGGAAATTTTGCGCAGATAACGAATCTAGTCAGCTGATTTACTATCTAATCCGGCTTTTAAGCTGGAAGCCAAAATATTTGCAAAAAACTGAGGACTTAGCATTTTTTACTACCTTTTTCGCCATGTTTTGACTTTCAGCTCAAAATCAAGGGACTTCAGATTCGTGATCTTCGCCAAGTTGTCGATATAAAACGACTGTTATTTCATCGAAAACAAATATCGACTTTTTGGTCCTTAAGAGACTTTTCCGACCTTACGTCAGGACACTTTCTCGTCGAGTAAAAAATTTGAAAAAAAAATTAGGCTTCATACGGGGACCAGGGACCAGGAACCACGGATTCGGATATGAGACACTTGAAATCCAAAAGTTCGCGAAATGAGGGACTCCCAAATTGCACACCTCTGTAACTGTAAAGTTCATTAACAATAGCTTTGAGCCTGGGAGCTATTTTTGGCCAGTTTGAAGCCAGCAAAGAAATCTCCATCTCTTACATAATACATTTATGTACTCTACTATTGCCGGATAGAAATTACAATTTATCCTTGCCTCTTTTTTTTCCACGCATGATCATTGATCGTATGCGTGAAACCGCAGACTTCCATGAAACTTCCATCTCTTATATCTCCATATTACCATCGAAAAGCCATAAATAACCGACATAAATATTCCAAAAGTTTCGCTTCGTAAGTACTTTCATTTACCCCGTGACGCACATTCTGTTTCTTTGCATATTTAGTAACCCGAATCGGCTTTTCCTACAAACATGTTCTGAGCATTAGGACAACGTTATTAAAAGCCAAAGCAGACGATAAACAAAATTTCCAAAAAATAACTTTGCAAGTATTATCGCAAAATCTACTATCAACCGCCCGATTTTACGCCGAAAGAACGAGGCAAACCTTTATAACGCAACAATTTGTAAATTATATCATTCCAAATTATACTCCTTTACTCATAAACACTTCCAACGATTTATCAAATTGCTTCAAGTTAAAAAAATCTCTATAATTCTTCAAAATAAACTGCTAGGCCATTAGCAAAACAACACCTGTCTATTTCTTTTCGGATAAAGTCTTTCTCATAATTAAGATATTTTCAAATGACCAAAAAATCCGCTACTCTGAACAAGAAAAAATAAACTTCATAAAATATTGAAATAAAAATTTTACGACTTGAAAAAAAACTAAATAAGGAAAATGAAAAAACCCCGAATTATTTAATGCAAATAAATTTACAAAAATTAAACCAGATTATATTTATAAAAAAAATGAACTAGCTACCAATTTTCTGAGAGAAGATTAAATAATCCAATAAATTTTTATTTTTACAATAGCTTCGAGGGATTCAAGATGTTTTTCGTGTTGTTTAATGTTTATATTTAAAAAACACTTAACGGAAGTTTTTTTAACAAAAAAAATCTGTTTTTTGTATAAAAAAAAAAAACCTTTCTCTAAATCTGCTACCTAACAATGCATTATAATATTGTGCATTTTCACACCTACACACGTTTACCTCAACTGAGGTACTGGTACTGTAATTATGCAATTCCGAAGGAAAAGGTTAACGCACCCTTAAATTACATTTCTCTTATTTTAATTTGCGAAAAAAAAAATAATATATTTAACTGCATCAATAGTTTATTGCGGAATGGTGTTATGCCCTCTGACCGCGTGATATTATGCACAATGTTTCATAAATATCGGTTGAACGGTTCAAAGGTGATTAAAATCTCGAATCCGGTAATTATCGGGACTATATTCTCCCCCCATTCCTCCAAGTTGATGAAAATAAATAAGAAAAAAAAAATAACTCCACGGTTTTTGGTTTTCATAACCACACATGCGCCATTCGACCGCAACACAGTCTTAACCATTACCGTTTTTTTTTGTCACAAATGATTGACATTGAGACTAATGCAAAAGAATGTCATTGTAAAACCAACCAGAATTACTTCATTACATTAAACTTCACACCTGAATCGGTAGAATTTTTTTTAATGAGATAAAAATGAAATTGGAGACTTTTTTTTTTCTAGTCGCTGTTATTCAACCTGAAAATCACTTTCCATTGTTTCAGAAGGTCAATTTTTTAAAGTCTTTTGTTTATATGTTTGGATAGCATTAAATTAATTTTTTTTTTCTTCGGGAAGAAAAAAACCCGTTTTTTTGGGGTTTTTGATGCAGGCAGTGGAGCTACTGATTACTAGACGATCGAAAAAAATCAAAAAACGAGTGAAATTGTTTGAGAGATGTCCGAAACAACGGCTGATTAATCGGAGACTGAGTCATAAGCAGTGCAGAAGTTGCGACTGTGCATTTGAAATACTGCAACTACTCTAACCAGTTCAGTTGCGGATTGAAAAAGACCTGGTTTCTTAGACCCTAAAGCACTTCTTCCTCTAATAACTAGACCTAAATCTTCATTTATTTCTCAGTTTGTACCTTAAGGTATAAAATGTACAACTGCTGAATGGTAGACTGATAGGAATTTATGAACAAGAACCTGGGATGCACATCTAAAGAAATATACGATAGATACGAGAGACCTATTCTATCTTATTTTCAAAGATTTTACATGAAATTCCATCTAATTTGAAGATAGTCATAAATACACACTATCACAAGCCATGGCCGTAAGACAAGTCCGGTCAGGTATAGACAGGAAACTTCTCCCATGCTTAACTACGCACATTTTAGTTCTAAAACTGTAGACGTCTAAACGACCGTGCGCCGCCATCGTTGTTTACAAATCTCAACGACCAATCAAAAAGCATCTCGTGTACAAGTAGCGCTTTACGGTGGTAGAAAGGAAGAATTAATTTTCGTGTAGTTAAGAGGGACAAGATCTCCCACGTATAAGGGGTAGGAATTAACTTCGCAAGTTAAAGCAATAGTATTCTGGAGCATAACTTCCTTTGTTTTCACAAGGCACCTCCAGCTGAGAACCGACACGTCTGGAGATTAAGAGTTCAAGCCATCTCATCTTATCTCATCTCATCTCATCTCATATCATTTGATAAGAAAGTCCTAATAATTTTTATATAAACAAAAATGATTTAACGAAAAACCACAAAATTGATGCAACAAGCATATTATGTTTCGGTACCAGACAAACCGCACGAGAATCTCGATGCGGTTTTTATCTTCAATCAAACCGAGAAAAAAAAAACTCCCTTTTTTGAGGTCGTTTGCACATACAAAATTTACGTGTTTTACTAAGCATCCAAAAAAGATTTTTAGGGAAGTCATTATGGAAGTTTACAATTCACTAATTGATTTGTAACACTGGATTATATTATAAACACGGAAGAATAGACCACACCTAAAATATATTAGACGGAATTTGATGAGTTTGATACATAGGAATATCAAACCAAGGCCGATCAGTTATGTTTTTTTTTTTTTTTTTTTTTTTCTAAGGTTATCGACAGGACGGTTGGAGAAAGAGAAATTCTTCAAAAATTATTCCGATGTGACATCAGATCACGCAACACAAAATAATTATTTCTTTTAAAAAACGAAAATTTTAAATCATACATTGTATCGCTAAATATTATATTTTCGTTTAAGGTTTCTTAAAACTACTAATTAGATAATCAGATTCACTTTCTGCATTAATAAATGGTGTTGAACGCGTTTAATTATGTCGAATTACTTTGCTGGCACATATCGCGCTGCTACTTGACCGCTTGTATATTGTATATACATGTACGGTTATTTATAACACCTCAATTATGTAATTAATTATTTTTTTTCTTTTTATTTCTCTTATGTATGATTTGCTTATAAAGAAGGCGGACGATTTTTTAAAGACCTTTCACCTTGTATAAAGCATTGTTGTGAATTTAATGCAGGGATTCCATTGTGTTTAAATTCATGTTTTCAATGTTTCTAAATTGCAGACTGAGTGGCAGGTAAAGTGTAAAGGTCTCTAAAGCTCATTCAGGGGGTATTGCGGTATGGCGTAATTTTTGACAATATAGATATCTTTTAAATGTCTTGGAGCAGTCATTTTTTTTATTGAAGTTATTTTTCAATGACATTTGTAATTCGGTTGATTTGCCTTTTTTGGGTTTGTGGCGATTTTTTCGGAACGATTGATGAACATTAGTTATACTCCAGTTTGTGGCTACTTAAATCTGTTTTAAATTACACGTGGATGATGAAGGTGTAATTTAAAGATTCATCTTACAAAAGTGATGAGTTGGACTGAGGCAATTTACAAATGACAGTAGGGAACTATGTGCCGGCATCAAAGACAAACTTAAATTTTTTACTTCTGTTAAGTTTGCTCCTTCCAGCTTCCAAAAGTGTCAGATGCAAAAATCTGAAATTTTTGCTGCAGATGCTTATTCGGGGATTTCCTAAATAGAATTTTGGTGTTTGGCTCCTAAATATAATCTTGGCGAAGGCGGGCCCGTAGCCAGAACGAAGAGCCAGGGGGGGCAGTAGGGCTTGTTAAGAGGGGCAATAGACCTTCATTCCCTATACCTGTCATGTTTGACCAATTCACTCCAGGGGGGGCACCGAGTCAGCCCAGGGGGGGCAACGCCCCCCTGGCCCCCCCTTGGCTACGGGGCCGGGCGAAGGATAGGGAGCGAAAGAAGAAAAAAATAGACCGCAGCATACTTTTAAAGACAGTAGTTTAAATATTCACGAAGATATTGTATTTTAATGTCGAAGAAACTGAGCGAAAATTAAGAGATGCAAAAATGCTGCAATTATGGAATCAGATCACCGACCATATTACGAAAAAGAGTAAACAAAACCAAAATCTGAATCCAAATATTAAAATCCTTGAATCGAATCCAAGGAATCTTAAACATGATCAACATTGTACTCAAATATGTAAAGTCTATCTCTCCGTTAGCCTCGTCCTACAAGGAAGAATCCTCAGAAATCATCACCCTATTTATTGCCACATTGCAAAGCTTTCTTTCACTGAAACATTCGAATCCACCAACAATAAATCCCATTACGCATATTACAATTCTGCCTTCAATTAATTACAATAAAATGAATGATCCAAGTGAAGGCTGAAGACCATAATAAAACTTTCAACTGTATTGTTTACATCTGACTAAATCCACCTATAACTTGACCGTGAAACAGAAACAGTCGCATTATAAAAACGCACAGTATGTATCCCTAGAGGTAATTTAACCTTTTCATTTCCACTAGCGTAGGCTCATTATTCTAATTTAACGGTTAAAACTTGATATAGAATCAAATAAATCCAAACGGGAAGTCTTGTATTTATTTCTTCGCTACTCAAACTCCCTTTCCTTCTGTGAACTTCGATAAAGAAAAAAATTAATTAGTTAAGTAATTGTTAATGCCTAACCAAGTTTGTGACATTTAAGTAGAAAAAAAACGAATCGAATTGGCCGTGAAATTATTCATATTAAATTTTCTAGGCACACCTCCATTGATATCACGGTTATTGCCTTAATGGTTTTTCGCCGACCTTGTGGGTGGACAGACGCGTGGTTATCTTTTGGATCACTGAACCGAAATCGGCATGGGTAAAAATTTTGTTAAAAATAAACTTAAAAGAAGTGAAAAGAAAGCCACCTACAAAATTAGCTGTGATTTTCGATTGTTCTGTGTGGGCGAACTCTCCTTAAAAGATCATAGGAGATACTAATCTAAATTAATACACCGGAGATGTTTGAACATATTCATCTATTCACTGCAATTTTATTTCGCTAATAGTAATGTTTAGGTGTTGTTACGCCAAAATCAACCGAGTGGATTTATGATGATATGCTGTCATCGGTTTCATCAGGACTTTCGATAAATTTTCAAGATAAATTCTCAAGACTGTGATTATCAGGGTTACATCCCTAGAAGCAGAAAAAATTTTTCCGTCCTTGTACAGCATCCCACCAGAAGATTTTTTTTGGAATTTCCTTTCTTTTTTTTTTCTTCGTTCATATATGAGAACCGTCGAAGGATCAAATTCTCAATGATGATGTAACGAAATAATAACGTCCTTGCACTTGATGGCACCAGAACCAAATTGAAAATTGTGAGAAAGTCCCTTAAGCAATCCATTTTTTTTTTTTTTTTTTTCGGAGAAAGAAATGGAAAGGAATTTTTCTAAAATGGAAATCTTACATCTTTTTGGCTCGAAGCAAAATACTGAACCATTTATGTGATTCGTATCAATCAAGGAAACGTAGGAAGACTAAAGGGTACTTTTACTCAATCAGAAAGGCGGCGACTTAACAAAAAAAAAAATATGGACATTGATTCATGAGACACGAACCGCGGACTAAGGCGTGTCACGTCCACACAAAAGTCCAGATTAAAACTACCCTAACATGGTAAATGATAATATTTTTTTTTCAAAGCTGGATTATATTCCAAAAAAAAACTTTTTTTTTTTTTTTTTTTTTACCTAACGGCGGCATCGTGGAAAGTATTACGGATTAAAAAAGAAAGCCGCGATTTCGAACCTGAAATTATACATCGACCATGCGGATCGATCTGTAATTCCTTTTATTTTTCGTACCGGTCGCATCGTTTTAAATGACGTAATATCGATTTCAATATGAAAAAAAAAAAATTATAGAGGAGTGAATCTAAACAAAAACCGGACATTGTTAAGTTTAAAATAAAATAAAAATTTGCATGTATATGCAATCGGTTAGTTCACTGAACCGTTCAGGAGACAGAAGCATAATTCAAAAAAATTAGTCTAAAAAAAATAATGGACAAAAGAAGAGATTGATTGCGTGACTTTAGGCTTGCAAAGTTACAGACATTCGTCTAGGGCGATAATTGTGACCCCCCCATGACTGTGATGAAGTGCAAAATAAATAAAATGACAGGTTTTCTTCTATTATCAAAGAGATTTATCGATGGATTCGAAGTGTATTTTAGGGATTTGATGTGGCAAAAAATGTCTTTAATGGATGAGACCTTTAAGAAGCGAGTCATCTTTTTTTTTTTTTTCCGTCCGCCATTTTTTTCGTCACTTTTTTTAAATAGGTGAAGAGTCGGAGTTGACACCGAGACGATAAATATGATGTATGCAGCAAGAGTTGTAATGTCACGAAAAAAAAAAATGATTAGGAGGTGCAATGTGTTATACTTTTTTTTAAAGTTGTTAGACGCGATTAAATTCGGCGATAGTCGCGGTGATACAACACTTGATTTGTTATATAACGAGGTTCACATAAGAGTATTTTATGGTGTTCTTTCGGTGACGATATTTATTTTAGGGCTCTCGATATGTTAAAAAAATAACGCCGGTAATTTTAAGAATTTTCAATATTTTTGTTCCTGTAAATTTAATTTTTTTTTTTTAAATGGTGTAATAGGTTTACTTGAGTCAAAATTTCGATCTGAGTTGGCCACTAATTTTGTGATAGAGGTGATTCAAATATTAAGTCAGCATGAAATTGATCCATCTTGAGACCCTCCCCTCCTCAACTTCCTTGTTAACAAAAATCAGCATTACATGTATCCTTAAAAAATTATGTCAGATTTAGGACACCCCCTTCCCGTTGGCGCATTAAACTAAATGAGAGGATCATGAAAATTTTTTAAATAATAAATTTAAATGAATCGGATTTTTCAACTTTCGACCTGTCAAATTTTTTTGTGATTCTTTTCGTGCTAAAACTTGTTCTTAATGACAATAACTGGCAATAAAATCGAGAAACAGGATCATTTTTTGGCTCTGGAAAAGCTAAGGTCTATAATTTGGTCTTAAAAATGGACGAAATTTTTTTATGAAAAAATGATGAAAGCTTTGAGCGTAAATATTTAAATTCTGTCGTCAGATTTGTGAAAACCCCCTCGTCCCCACGAAAAAAAAATTAAATTTCCCTTCAATTTCTAACAGAAGTTAAACTCTGAAGAATTTGAAATGAAATTGAACAGAAGTTTAATGCCTTATGACCATTTTTGAAAGAAAACTTAAACGAAAAAGCTAAAAACACACATGGGCGATCTTAATTCGTCGCATATTATTTTCAATTTTTTGTGGGGAACATAACATTTGAATTTATGGTCATTATCTGTACTTTGGTGGTTTGTTTATAAGACGGTCATTACAAATATCCGGTTCAGGTTATGTGTATTAAAATAAATATAGTAGTCAAAATGAGAACCAATAAAAATAAAACGACTTAAATTAGTAAAAAAAGAAAAAAAATGGAAATGATCATATAGAATTATGTAAAGACATTGCACAGAAATCGATAATATATCAGTGAAAAGCATCATAAAAACACGACGAAAAAAAAAATCAGAATACGTTTTGAACATTTTTATTCACTTCTGATGTAATAATAATTTTATTAAAAGTTGACTGAATTTTCGCTCCCTCTGTTGCTTATTTGTATTACGCGCATGTATATACCTGTATTACGCGTTTAAATCCCAAATTCGACAGAATTTTGAATTTTAAGCTTAAGAGGAGGTTTCACGAATACCGGAAGGAAATGCTGTTTTGCCTAAAACTCGATTTACGGTGAAAAAATCCAAATTTTAGGTATCTAACGGACTACTTTGGTTTATCCTGGAATTTTTAGTGCAAGTTTCAACTTCTCTAAAATGTATGAGCGGATGGAAAATAAAATTAAAAAAAAATCGCGGTTGAAAAACTTTGATTTCGTTTTCCTGGTTTGTATTTAATCGGAACAAGTTGAAACTTGTACCAAAAATACAAAAAAAAAAAAAGTTCGTTATATATCTACACAATTAAAAATTTTTCTCCGTAAATCTAATGATAAACAGAACAGTCACTCCATCCGGTATCCCGTGAAGCCTCCTCTTAAAATGGACAATTCTAATCACAATCCGATCTGCGATCTCCATGCCACAATTATTGGGTCGCAATTTCACAATGAAACTTGCTATAGTAAACAAGTTGCAACTTCAGAAACATATCGTTCAACATGTTGCAGCTTAGTAACTGTTTGCCAACATGTTGCAGCGTTAGAAACATTTTGTTCAAGATGTTGCCGCAACATGTTTCAACGTGATATTGCTTATGCAGCTAAAATGTTTTGACTTGATCTCAATGCAATGTCTCTGTACTGAATGTGTATTACCATCGGCCGTTCCAAAAATAATAAAAGAAATGAATAGAATGGCCGTCATCGAGTATTCTTAAATATGCATTTTACAATCTAAATCACCACACATATCTTTCTCAATTTCCCTTTCTAAATCTTTTGATCCCATATTATTCAACATTCCTATATACAGGACAATCCATTTCGAGACATTTAAATTACGGAGGCGACAACAAAGTAGTTTTAAAAAGATATGGAATAGATTAAGAATTATCCTACTATTTTGCAACTTCGGATTGAATTATGGAAGAAAGTTCAAGGCAGATAGAGCGAGGTTAAACGTTCAAAGCTGAAGAAAAATTCCGTTTCGACTTATGAACAATATCGAACAAAAAAAAAAATTACAAAATAATAGGAAAAATACGGAAATCCATAAAATCCTGACCTCTTTTGAAAGTGCTTCATGTTATATGCCAAGGAATGTAACTAGAATTCAATTTCAACTTGACTTATTAGCCCTTAAGCAACATTTCTCACTGACCATTTTATCCCGTTTAAAAGTTACGGTCCTTGTAAAAAAAAAAAAAAAAAAAAAAAAAATACGATTTTTTTCTTAAAAGTTAACCCGGAGGGCTTTGCTTTACATCATTTACCAACGAAAGCATAATCTTTTTAGCAAATTGAATCCCGTGATGTAAAAGCGGATAAAAGCCGTTTCGTTAAAAAGCCAACACCGAAGTAATTACACTTTTAATCAATTCAAAGTGCGATGCCTCTTTGTGCTGGTGGAGGTTCATAAGTTTTGTCGGATTAAGGACCACTTCAACAATATGGTATGAATGGTTTCACATTTTCAAGCAAAACAGAACCTAACATTTGGTTATCAGACCCATATGAGTCTTTTTTTTGTGACTACTAATTTATTAAGAGAAGATTTAAAATATTCTGGAAAAATTTCCAGACATAACAGATCCTATGGAATACACGTGCATTCCACCATGTAAAATTGGTGGAAATTCCACGAGTATTCCACTCGAATTTTAAGACTTTTGAGCCATTTTCCCACCATTTTTTCTGATTTCATTCCAACAACTTCGTAAAAAAAAAATTGTGGAAAAAGTCTTAAAAAATCCAGGTGGAATCTATAAGTACTCCACCAAAAATTCCATGTGGAATCCAGCGTTTTTCCACAAAATATTTTTTGTCTGGGTTGTTTATTATACGAGAAAAAAAAAATCACAAGCTTAAACCTGAATAGTACGAAGTCTACTCCCACCATTCATTACAAAACGAATGATTTCGCTTTTCCCGAAAATGTTCCTTACTAGCACTTATATGTGGTCAATCTTAGGTCGTCCTATAATATATTACCGGGAATTTGACGGACTCCAACGGACACTGTGTTAAAAAAAATAAAAACACCTACAATGGCCCTTTTTAAGGGGGGTTCCACACCTTTCTCGGAACATGAAAAAATTCCCTTAAAAGACCTTGGGTAGGAATACTTCCCTGCCGCATTAAAATTTTTTTGATTCCTATTTCGATCCTTAAAATTTGCTTTAATAAAATATCATGGTTTAGGCGAATATTAAGGGTACCGATGACCGAAATCGAAAATCCTTTTAGGAAATCATTTACCAGGTCTCAAGGATCAAATTCCACGAAAAAAAAAAATTTAGCCAAAAAAACGGCCTTATCGACCCTCATTCTTACCAGCACTTTTTATCTGCGGCAAAGAAAATCAAATCATTTCATTTTAAATTTTTACGGGGGTTTTAAACACATAAAAAGCAGAGCTCACACCACATCAGATCTCGAAGTCCAAGCAAGTCCCAAAAAGCAAAACGTTAAAATCCAAACTGCACTATTTTTGCATGTGAAGACATGAGTGGATGAAGGGGACCGTTCAGACGTCAACGAAGAACTATAATCAAAAGGCAGTTTTATTTATTTATTTATTTATTTATTATTTTCTTTTTCTTATTTTAAATTTTGTTTATTTTAAACCCAAAAATCTAAATGATTGGTCTTTTTTTCATCCGTATCCCTTTACGATTTGTTTTTTTACTATTGGAACCAAAATGACGTCTAAAACGTGTCTGAAAGTATTTTTTTGAGGCATCCGACGACCTCCTTCATCCACTCATGTCTTCCTATTTTTTTGTTTTTTCACTGGTTTGGGCCTATGATTTTTTTAAATAAAATTTTTCAGCTTGTTTATACCAAAACAAGACAGCCAGCACACAAATTATAAAAAAAGTTTTCAACGGGTTTTAGCAATTATTTCAATCTTGTACAGTATTCTCCGTGGCTCCCTGTTTGTTCCCGACGAGTTTAAACTTGTAATAAAAGATTATCAATGACAATGGAAAACAAAATCAAAGTTTTTCGACCGCAATCTTTTTAAAAATTATTTTCCCGCCTCCCATACATTTCAGACAAGTTGAAACTTGCACAAAAAATTCCAGGATATGCCAGAGGAGTTCTTTAGATACTTAAAATTTGGAATTTTTCATAAATCGAGTATTCGAGAAAACAGCTATACCTTCCGGCATCCGTGAAGCCTCCTCTCAATAAGAACCGCACGAGAATCCCACAGCTACAATTTACAGGTCACATTTTTTTTTTTTTTCAGAATATGTCCATTTCTTAGCCACTTCTTTTGTAAGATCCAACCCTTAACATTGGAGGTACCAGTGCTTACACCTAACCTATCCTACTCCTCGCTTCCCAGGGATTTTTTCTGCTGCCTAACCGCTTTTAGAGTAATTTATGTCACAGAAAGAAAAGCCAGCGGATTCTTTTTTTTTTTTTTTTTTAAAGAATATATATATATATATATTTTTTTTTGTTTTTTTGCTGAGGTCACAGCACCTGAACCCCTTGTAATATAGTTCTCCATTAGAAAGGACACATAACCCGTAATGCGATGTAACTAATGTATATTTCCATTTTGGACTAATACGATCCAAATCTAATTTAACGGGTAATACAATTGTCAGTCCGAAGCCAGATATGTGTCAGGGCCCCCGGATCGCGGTGCACCGTGCATAAGCCATTCCGGTTAATCCATAAACCTCCCTTATAAGGAATATTGATAACCATTATGAAATCTCATCATCGAAAATAATTTCAGGTTAGTCTGATGGGAAGGAAAGGTCCAATTTAACCATGGTTGAAGGTCTTAACGATAAGAAAATAATGAGTTTTCGATATGTTCGAATTCAAATGATATTTTTAGTAAATATTGATGTAACTTGTTATCCTCTGCGGTTTTTATTTTACAAAAGTGGTTTTTGCGTAAATGTAGTCTTACCCAGCATGCAGGTGGATATTTTTATACGTAAAGGTGAGGAGATGATGAGCTAGTAGGTCAGGGACATTATTTTTTTTTTTTAATTTTAATTAATCAGAAATATCACCCTTAAGAAACGAGAAACTAACTATGTTATTATTTAAATTGCGTGGGAGTTCTGTTTTGACTGATTCGCCGAGAGATTAAGAGCTGGTATGCATGGAAATCAATGGAATAAGATAAGAAGGAAATGAAATTTACAAAGTGAGAATCTCACATCTCGATTTTTTTTTTTTAAATCCACCATGCCTGAATCGAATTCGTAAAACGCAGTAGTAAAAAGAGAAAAAAAATCGATTTTGCCAAATTCGATCTTTAGCGAAAGAAGAGGATAAGTGAAACGAATCGAAGTGATCGAAAAATTAGATGTTGATTAGATCGATCAGGATTGCGATGGTTCTTAAGGGAAACGAAATAACCAGTTTTTTCAATAAAGAAAACACGAAATGGGATAATTATGGCGCCTATGTCGTTGAATATAATTATGATACATAATTCTGTACACTTTTTTTAAAAAAATAATTTGGTATGTGCTGTTTGAAAAATTAAATCCATATAATTAATAGATCGTCAAAAGTAAATAGACACATGTTGCCACTTGTGTCTATATTACGACTATAGGATGCTTCTTATTTTGCGAACTTCGAATTTTAGAAGGTCGGAGTAACCGAGTTGCGTCCCGCGGTTAATATGCCTGTTGTAAGATATGTCAATTGCGTCCCATGCCCTTGATTTGAATGTGTCAATTGCGGCCCGCTGTTTTTATTACAAATCTGTGCAAAACCGAACTTGTTCATCTGTCTTTCTTTCAGTCACTAAATATTTCAAATCGATTAGTACTCGACTCAAACATGAATCCTTCACAGGTGGAAAAAGTCATTTTAAGTGAGAAGGGGAAAAATCTTTTTTTAATTGATGGGCATAAATTTCGCTTCCACAAAAATTTAGCGAATAATGTAGAACGTTGGTGCTGTACGAAAAAAACATGTAAAAGCTTTTTTAAGTGTAGTGAAGGCAGTTCTAAAATAACAGAAGGCAACTTTGAACATAATCACGAAAATGAAAATGACGCGATTTTGAATAGACAAATAATTAGTAATTCTGTAAAAAGAAAAGCTATCGACGATGTTTGTGAATTGCCTCGGAAGTTGATTCGTAAAGAATTAAGGGAAAGAGACGTAGATACATTGACAGTGAACGATATTCAAAAAATTAAAAAAAATATTTATAGAGCCCGTTCCTCAAAGTTGCCTCCTCTTCCAAAAAATTTGTCGGAGACTCACGAAGCGTTAGATGCTGTACGTATCTTAACCAATAAAAATGAAAACTTTTTACTTGTGAACGACAGTCAGAAAAATATAGTTATGTTCTCTTGTGAAACTAATTTAAATTTTTTAAGTTCTGTTGATACTTTTTACGTAGACGGTACATTTAAGTCAGTTCCAATTTTTTTTACCAATTATTTACGATACACGGGATAAAAAACCATCATTATATTCCTTTAATATTTTTTTTACTTCCAAATAAAAATCAAGGAACTTACAAAGAAGCTTTCGATTTTATTGTTTCGCAAGCAAAAAAAATAGGAAAGAACGTAGCTCCGACAATTGTCTTTGCTGATTTTGAGGAGGCGATTCATAACGCAGTGAAAGCGACATGGCCGGAATGCGAGGTTAGAAAAGCTTTTTTTTTTTTTTTTTTTTTTAAGAAACGAAACATAAACCAGGTTTCTGTCTTTTTAGGTTAAAGGATGCAAATTTCATTTAGGACAAAGCTGGTATAGGAAAATACAGCAAATTGGGTTAAGCACTGAATACAGTCAGAAGGATTCAGAAATAAGTCAGTTCCTAAAACCCATTTTCGGCCTTTCGCTTTTGCCTCCGGAAGAAGTTGAAGACTGTTTCGCCTTTGATCTCATGGCGGTTGCTCCTCAATCAGAAAAAGTTCAACAATATTGTGATTATCTTCTTGAAAATTATATTTCCTCGGATTCTCGTTTTCCTCCTGGCTTGTGGGCTGAATTTTCCGCTTCTTCTTGTAGGACAACAAATGCTTGCGAGTCGTTTCATGCTCATTTTATTCCCTGTTTTATAGAGCCCATCCAAATATTTTTCTGTTTTTAAACGCTACTCTTGATATTCAGAACGAAACATACGTCAAAATAAGAAGTTCCAAAGATAAAAAGAAAAAGAGGCGTGATATTTTGGAAAAAGAGCAAGAAATCGAATCTTATATGTCTGACTATCGAGGGAAAATTATTACAAGAATGCAGTTTTTAAAAAAGTTAGCTTTAAGTTATTGCCGAAAAAAAAATTATAAACTGTAAAATCATTAAAAATCATTAAAAATCATTTTGAAATTCAGCGATGACGACATGAAACTTATAGGAAGTTTTCAAAATAAATCATTTTTATTTTAAATATAGGGGCTTTTTTGGTATAAATTTTTATCGAACCTCTACATGACCCTTTTTACCTGAAAAAACCTCAGGACGCAATTGGTATATCATGAACTTAGACCCGGGACGCAACAGGCCTACTTTCTTGACCGCGGGACGCAACTGGTCTACGCCCTAGAAGGTGCCACCCCTTAACTTTTTTCATTTGTGTGAGATAAGTTTCCCTGAATTTTTTCAAATTTTTTACTCGACGGGAAAGCGTGCCTCGTCGAGCTTTTAGTTCGGAAAAATCCCATAAAAACCAAAAAATTAATCTTTTTTTTTTTTTTTTTTTTTTTTTTTTTTTTTCTATCGTTTTTTATTGGAAATTTTTCGAAAAATTTCGAATCTGAAAGATTTTCTTGTATTTGGTCCGGTTTATGAGATTAAAGTTAAAAAGCAATGAAAACTGTGGCCTTAGTGCGTTTTATTACTTTTTTCGATGTTTTTGTCTTATTTTGGCCTTTTTTCGTTTTGACCAATTTTTTTTACAAAAAAAAAAAAAAAAAAAAAAAAAAATTAATTTTAGGTTTTGATGGGATTTTTTTGAACTAAAAGCTCGATGAGGCACGCTTTCCAGTCGAAACAAAAAATTTGAAAAAATTCAGGGAAACTTATCTTAAATAATTAATAAAAAATTTAGTGAATGGCACCTGCGAAAATCCAAACTTCGCAAAATAAGAACCATTCTAATACCGACTCTACTAAAACGGGACCTGAACGAATTCCGAAGTATTTTCAGGAATTCAGATTTATCCCCAAGGTTCTTACTTTACCCTATTACATCATTTCAAAGAATATAATAATCACATTGAAATTAGGCTAAAAATATTCAAACCAAGAAACCATTTTTGGGAAAGAAAGAATAAAAAAAAAAAAAATACACGAAATAAAACATGCAAATCATCCATTTGCATACAATCTTTAACTACAAGGGAGTAGACCTCAAAAAAAAAAAAAATTAAACAAAATGGCGAAAATTGAACAGAATTAGAACTTTAATTCATGACTCTTTACCCTTTTCGCATTGTTCCGTAACTACCGCTCATTTTTGCGTAAGGTCATTCTCGACTCATCGGGAGGGGCTAAAATGAAAATCAAAGACGAACTTAAGGAAAGGAAAAAAAAAAAAAATCCATGTCATTCTTTCCAATTGCTAATCGGGGAACCCTCATCAGTCATGTTATATAGGAAGGGGTCAAATAAATACGGTATGAACTTACTTTAGGACTATGGCTGATTTATAAACCAAACGGTACGTATGGGTCGTGAGAGAACTCACAGGAGTGATGACCTAAAGATGTTGACATTTAAAACAACAAATCTTCATTCTTTAAAGTTACGCAATTTCGTGGATTAATATTACCCATGTTTTTTTTTTTTTTTATACATGTGTTGTTGGTATATTTATTACTACAATCACGTGTGATTTTTATTTTTACCATATAATTTTCCTCCCTTCGCGATAATTATTAAAACGCGGTTGTAACTCAAACAGGTAGAGATTTTCGGTCACGCTCTTTATATAAAAAAGAAGAACCTAATGAACTCGTCTGATGAGGAGATTGAAAGATGGGGAGGGACCGATGGGTTTTCAATCACTTTTCCCATCACTGCCAACACCCTTTGGTATAATTGTTCGGCAATTATTCTTATATTGTAATAAGGACAAGATCTGTCTATTTCAACGCCGTTTTCTTTTCCTCAGCAAATGAGTTTTTTGTTCAAAGAAAGTTAAAAAATTTTCGCAAATATCTGCCATCGGCTAGGTTTTATGACGATCAAATTATAGATGATCTTTTTTATTTTTTTTTCCTTCGAATTTCTTTGAAAAGAAAAAGGTGGATAATCAACGAACTTTTGAACTTTTTTGTTTCGGCAGAAGAGGAAGTTATACCGGCGAAGAGGCAGTTTAAAAATTATGTGACTCTTCTTCATCGAGATTGCATAAAGGAGAAAAAAAATACAAACTCTGGCTCGAGTTCCTAGAATAATGATTCAACTAACTTGCTTGTGCGACTCTATTCATCATTGTTTTGTCGGCAGAGATTCACAATGCCACATTATCCTAGCCAAACAGAAAAAGAAGCTCCATTATTTTCGCCATTAGGATCCTCGTGACTCGAAGCATAAATCGTCCTAATTTTTAGAAAAAAATCCACCATCATGGCCATATTTATTTTTTGTGCTACACGACGGCAATAAAATTACAAACCGGCAACCTAAATTAATATTAAAAGATCATTTGAAGGTATGAAGTAGGACGGAAGTAGAAAAAAAAAAGTTCACACATTATAAGAAGAGACAGGAGTGCATCAACGTTGTGTAATTCAACAATAACATAAAATTAAAGTGGAGGTAGAAGGTTAAAAACCAAACAGATACGTCAGTCAATGTTTTAGATAGTTATTCATTTTGCGTTTTCGATTTTTTTTTCCTATTTTAAATTTCATTTTTTAAATCCGTTCGTCTGGGTGACCGGCGGCAAAATAAGATGATCTGCATCAATCACGACAACTCCACAGGTCACGAAGTCCACGACCTGAGAAATTGCAAAATCCTTGCTGATTCCGAGTCGACTCAATGAACAAGAAGGTTATTAGTTTGATAAAATTATTAATCATATTCATATCTTTTCTTTTCTTCAAAAAAGAAAAAACAATGCAATTCTGGGCCTTAGCTAATACTTGTCTCAGTTACTTTGTCCAGTTCCTTTAACCTCTCATCATGATTAATTTCGTAATTTGAGTGATAAATCTCGAGCATCGACCCGGCATAGCCTTGTTCTCTGATGTTTCCTTACATAATTTGCGAAAAAAAAAAAAAGAGCAGAATGAAAACTGGATCGTGATGATGGCCCATGTGCTGCAGGGTTCATACGGCAAAAACAAAAATTTTTTTTTTTTTGCATAAGCCATTTTTGTACTTCGAAAGAGAAAAAAAAAATTAATGAATCAATTTTTTAAATACAGTCTTTCAAAAGAACTTGTTCTTCAAGTTAACATAAATCGTAAACGAGAGAAGAAATAAAGTATTCAGAGTTCATTTGCAATCATTGGGCATGGTTGATTCGTGGATGCAAATAAGAAAATGAATAGAAGACATCTTAACCCTTTGCTGACACGGTTAGGTAATTTATTTTTAAAAAAATTGCAGACTTGTTCGGAGATAGAAAAATATCAGCTGTTTAAAAAGGTCACTACTAGACGCGGAAAATCTGCATGATTGCATCGACTGCATATTTGAAAGGCTTTTTATTTTATTGAGATGATTTTCAAAATGTTTTGCTGATAAAATTATTTTGCTTTTGAACTTAACAATGAGATACACCCTTGCCTGAATCATCGTCAGTTATCAAGATAAGATTTTTTTTTCTTCGGATGAATGTGAAAAAATAAAGTTCAATCGGTAGAGTGTTACGCATGCCGGAAACTTTGATTTTTTATTGGTCATAGACGTGGGCATACGTCAGTTTTACTGCCTCCTAGCTTAAGCTAGAATTGTTAAAAATGCAACACTGTATTAACGTGTAAATAGATTGTAAGTAAGTTACGTTAAATATACCGGTAGTTAATATGGCCGAAATATGACTTAGTATTTTATTTCAATATTTTATCTAGAGACATCCTCATTGTTTTAACATGGTAGCGGAGCGGTGGTTGCTTTAAAACATTATTCGATAATCAAAGTTATGTCTAAGCTACAAATTATTTTAACAAGAATGACATCTAATTTCCTGTGCGACAGATTTACAAAATTACAGAGAAAATAGGACCGTGCGTCGGAGGTGAACTAACGTATCTCCATCGTAAATATGATTGGAGTTAGTCGGTTTTGACAATTCGTGGAAGTGTCACGTGACCAAACGTTTACGGCAACCGGGTCCGTGCCAAGGGGGGGCCCGGTGCCCTGGCCGGTGGGTTGGCTCGGTGCCCCTCCCTGGAGTAAACTGGCTAAACATGCCAGGTATAGGGAATGAAGGCCTATTGCCCTACTTAACAAGCCGAACTGCCCCCCATGGCTCTTCGTTCAGGCTACGGGCCCGACGGCAACATGAGCGTGTAAACTTGCAGTCGCATGATCACGTGATTTTCATAAACACTCGAAACAGACTATCTCCAATCATATTTACCATGGAGATACGTTAGTTCACCTCCGACGCACGGAGGTAAAGACGAGTTAAATTTCGATAAGTTAATCGATAACCAGAAAATCATTTTTAGAAAAAAATAACAAAAATTCCGTGCGCCAGAGTTCAACTGACGTATCTCAGTTATAAGTATGATTGGATTTAGACTGTTTTGATTGTTTTGCACAATCACGTGACCATAAGTTTACGCCAATAAGAACTTGGTAAACGTGTGATGTTCCAAAAAAAATCAAAACAGATTATCTCCAATCGTACTTATGATAAAGATACGTCAATCGAACTCCAGAATTGAAGCTTCATGAATAAAGAAACTTCAACTTATCTTTCCTAACCTGATCATACTTGCATTTTCAATCCGCAGCAGTAGTCATTTTGTCAAACGTTTGCGTAAATCGTGGAGAATTCAGGTGCAGAAGTCTTATTACATGAAAATGTGTTATTTTAGTCTTACAAATGAGATTATTTGATATTAGAGGCGTGGTTATTAATTAGCAAGACTTTTTTTTTTTTTTTTTTGCTTTATGGTCAGTAAAAGAGAAAAGCGAACGAGCCAAAACTTGTCACGCAGATTGTACTAAGAGATTACTTCCTTGCTATACATACATAGCCAAACCAGTTGACAATAGATAATCACCATAACTAGCGAGTTACTCCATTTACTCTCTAAGTGAAGATAAATCAATTTGCAATAATATTTACATTACCATTCTCTTAAGAAAGTCTTCGGCTTCGAGAAGATTTATCTATTTCTTGCGAGTGAAGACGCATCTCTAGGACGCCCCTAAATGCCCGAAGCATCAATCGTACACTTTAAACACGATAACATCACTTGTCCTAATGAAAACATCCAGAGCGCACATATCCATTTGGGGCGATTAGATAAAACATATTAGACAACGTAATTTACGGTAGCATGCGTTAGGCTGTCATGTCTACATCCATAAAAAGCACCACGGGGTGTCCTTGTTCTTGCAGACATGTAGATATTATGCCAATAAAACAAAAAAAATATATATAATAAAACAAAAAAAAGATATTGATCCCCAAGATAATAGGTCAATTATTAATCGATCGTAATAAATTCAATAATCAAGCTCAGGGGGAAAACGCAGCGAATTCAGATTTTTTTTAGAGCAAAATATAAGTAATAAAAAGCAAATATAAAAGAAAAACAATGACCTGTCCATGAGAAGGTTGGCTGATAATTTGGAGAGCAAGAAAGAAAAGTAGGTTAGAAACATACAATCGATCCGTCTATGTGGTCAAACTATGCCTCCCACACCAAGTCGCATAAACTGCATATCTACCGAACATATCGTTTCATCTATCAAAAGTACCTAAAAAACCAGTTTCGCAATTGCTGAATATCTAAGAAGCCGCTCAGCAAAAAAAAAAAAAAACTTCATGCCGACGTGGGATTTCAATCCAGTTTTTTCGGGTTTATCCGCAATTTTTTTCTTATGTAATAATTGAATTAATTTAAACAAAAACTGTAAAAAACGCATAAGAGAGAATTTTTTTTTCTGATTTTTTTACGATTTTGAAATTCTATAAACTTTTTTAAATGTCATCGAATCATTAAGCCCAAAGTCAGCGAAACGGAACAGATTTTTTACATTAAATAACCAAAATCATTGAAGCGACAACGATTATTAAGAAATATGTTTTCACTGAAGCCTCAGGCGATGCATAAAAATATAAAGGAAATCGGGAATGGCTTCGATCAGATTACATCTTAGAATTTTTTTTCCTTTTTTTTTCGCGGGTAAACATGCAAATTGGCAACGCGTTCGGTTACGTTACCATATATACCTGACTCTTATATATACCTTTTTGAGTGATAGAATTTCTATATAACGCTGCATAAAATGCCGTCAATAGCGGGACCACGCCTATGGTCTGATCTTAATACTCGTTCTCTGAACTAAACATAATTTACCTTGGCAAGGTCGTTTTAATGCTTCAGCCTTGAATACAATTCACTATAATCACACAGGATGCATGTCACAATCCGTACGAAATCTCTTAATCTTTTTTCTATTGTAATTAACGAATTTGATCAAAAAAAAAAAAAAAAAAAAAAAAAAGGAGATTCGTCGGATAAAACAATAAGAAATAATAGTGTTTTTTACGGAAATCAATCTGGATGCTATTTTTATAATAATTCAATTAAAACGAAACCTTGGATTTTAAAGGCTACTTCACTTGCTCATCGCGTCACGGTCTTGACTTCCACAAAAATTAATCCTAGGTACGCGTAGACAATTTTTTTTTTTTTATTACAAATAAACCAGATTGATACTCTCCATTAACTATTGTTCGATAATAATAATAATTATTAATAGACCGAAAATCATAACTAATTCGCTTTTACAGCATCTTTAAAAAAATCGTTTCCTCTTAAGTTATGCAACTTTACGCATTTTTATTTCACAACTAATTGAACGAAAAAAAAAAAAGCCGCATTCTTTGCCGGAGACAAAAACGACATGGAAATTAAATTCAATTAACCTCAACCCGAAAACTGGTCTCCCGATTCGGCCTTCCCCAGTTTTAAAATAAAAATAAGTAAAACGGCTGTCAAGAAGTCCTTTCTTTTTTTGCCTTTTTTTTACCCAAGAAACTGCGTAACGTCATTTTTTTTCTACGTCGGGCAGTCAAGGAGGGTCTTTAGCAGTTAACGCTTAAGTGTTTTTGTTGTGATTTAAAACGGATTAAAACTTGTATTGCCGCAACTTTGAAACATTGCCCATGTAAAAAATTTCAAGAAACTTTTTAACTTATTAAGATTTAGCTACTGCCTTACTGCCTGTCATCATTCATTCGGAATGCTAATTCGAATCAAGTTTGTTCCTGAATCTCGGAAGTTTTGATTGATAGCTGGAATTTCCGGTCAATCATAAAAAAAGGTTAACGCCATGGAGGCCCGTTTGATTAAAAAGAATTCATTTGAGGTCGTTTTTGAAAGATCGTCCTAAAAAGTTAAGGGTGCTGCTAGCGTCTCTTTTTCTTACATATTTCACGCTTTTAAGAGCACGAATCATCGTGGCAGCAGATACGTCGTATTTATCATTTTACGGAAAAAAGAAGACGAATCATCTTGAAAAAAGAATAAAAACTGAGAAATCATCAGGAAAAAATTGAGAAGATTTCTTAGCTTCTCTTTTTTCAAGATTTGTCTTTGTTTTTCCGTAAAATGAAAAATACGATTTATCTGCTGCCACGACTGATGCTCTTAAGGGATACTTCCGTGAATTCAGGATAAATGGCTGTTTTGTGTACTACTCGGTCTACAGTGAAAAAATCCAAAATTTACAGTGAAAATTTCCAAATTTATCTAACGAACTCCTGTATTATCCTGGAAATTTTAGGGCAAGTTTCAACTTGTCTAAAATGTAAGTGCGGTTGGGAAATAATTCCAAAACATTTGGATCGAAAAACTTTAGTTTCATTTTCTGGGTTCGTATTTACTTGTAACAAGTTTAAACTTGTAAACTTGTACCGAAAATCCAAGAATTCAGAATTCATTAGATACCTAAAATTAGCATTTTTTCCCCCAAAAGTCGCGTACTAGACAAAAGAGTTTCTTTTTTTTTCTGGTATTCACTGAACCTTCCTCTTAAGAGAGACGGCTGCAAAATTCTAAAACCAGTTGATGTGCTAGCAGACGGTTTCCAAAAGCTACTCTGTGACAAATAAATTTTATACTGGCCTCTAAGCCCACGAAGGGGCCTAGGAGAGCTGAGGGTGCCCTGGCCACTGAGCCCAGGATGACTCAGTTCTCCTCTCTCAAATTTTTTTTGCACAAATTTTCCTCATTTTCAAATCCTTTGCCAAAAAAATTTCAACCCCTCTAGCCTTTCAAACCGGCTGACCTCCCCCAAGGAATACAAAAACACTAGTCCATTTAAGGCGATAATTTCTGACAGTTTTACGAATTCTAGCTTTTTAATTTTTGACGAATTAATTAAATGAATGTGTTTGTTTAATAGGTACCAATTTCGATTTAATTTTGTGTATTTATTTTCATTTTCGTATGGACCCACCTTAATCAGGTACATTTATACTCGAATAAAAAAAAATTTGAAAAATTAATAGCCCGTGGGCAAGTTCACGTTAAAATAAATAGCCCATGTAAATGTTGTAAGTGAACTGCTAACTGCGACCGAGATAGTCACAAAACTTTTTAATTTTTTTTTATTCTTATTTAATTGTGTAATTCAAAAAAACATGATTATGAAACGTGTAGGTGGAACTGACCGGACCGTTGGGAGTCGCAGTCACGAATTAATATATTTTCAGCTAGAAACGTGACGAAGCGATAGACAAAATCCCATCGGAAATGATCATAGGAAGTAATCAGATTTGTTTATAAACAAATTGTCTTAATTAAGCAAACGAAGGATTGGAATTATTGTTAAATTGAGTTTGTGTCTTTTATTAAAAAAGCCTTTCGTGTTGAGTTTAATCTTTGAGCCATTTCCGTACTTATTTCATTACCTTGTAAAAATTTTTTTTCTGCCCTTTTATCTGACAACTCTATGCACGATGTCTTTATGTCTACAGAAATTTACAAGAATTTAATGCAATTATGAAATGTCTTCTTAATGAAGAGAAAATCCTCAGGATTTTCCTTCTTCGAGTAAAAAGACTGTTAAAAAGAGTCCACGTCACTATATAATGTTGGTAATATATAGACCGTAATAGGTACTTTGCATGCACTGAAACAGTTGACCCCATAGCCGAGGGTACTAACAGTGGGCTGGCTGTTCGACTCGTGCCTCTAATGAGTACTGTCCCTTTTTTACCGAGGAAGATTTTGTAGCTAAGTCTTGTTGCTAGCGGTATTGGGAAAGAAATGTTAAAATAAATCGTCGATTAAAAGTTGTTAATCCATTACCAGAATGGATAGGCCGGTGCAGCGAGTATGAAAATTTTACCTCCGATTGAACACTGACCTTGACATCAAATAGAGAAAAGGGGTTGATAGAAAATGTATGAAATCAAGGCGGTGAGGAAAACGTAATGAAGAAAGAAAAGAACAACTGGATGCGCGTGAACATTAAAAAGAAGAAGAAAGGTACAAAGGAATGACAGCAACAACAGTTAATAGCAGAAGAACTAAGTCAATGTGACAACTAGTCACTCATTTCTTCTTATTCCAACATGGTATTCGATGTGGGGGTAGTTTCTCACGTACACCCTATAGACTTATACAAAAATGGGGCCTACCCTTTACTCTCAATTTTCAGTCCGAGAAGCGATCACGACTAAGATACCACCCGCTGGTTTGCCTTAGCCTTTCGGGGGAAGGGTCCCTAAAATGAATTAAAATAGGACACCCCAAACCCTCGAATTATATCACAAGACTGCTGATGACGATGTCATCGCTGCCAAAGGTAAATTTATCAGATGGAACCATTTTGTACTGATAACTTTTTGGTGGCAACAGTTGGACCGAAGTCTGGACCTCCAGCACTCAGGGGCATCAATATACGGTGGAGCTTAAAAAGTCAACTTTTGATTTTTGGTCGTGCCATCCTCTAATTTTGTTCCAATATATGACAGATTTAACGAATTAAAATTTCAGCTTGAACGGGTCTTGTTTAAGGGGTCGCTCAAGAACCCCCTATTTTCGCCATATAGTTTACATTGAGCCAAGCGTCACTTCATGCTCTTCTGGTTCTTGAAAATAAACCAGCACGTTGAATTTTACGCATTTTGACCCGCTGAATCCAAGAATCCAAATCTGCAACCAAAACGTTTCCAGATTTTTCGGCCTATTCACTAGCCAATTTGGGCTAAAAGTGCGGTTCAGCCACATTTTAGCCACTAAAAAAGTCGAAAACAGTACAGGCTATAAAAATTTTGATTGCTGATCTGAATTCAGCGGGTCAAAATATTTCAAATATAATGGTGCTGGTTTGTTTTGGAAAACGGGATAAGCGTCATCTTGTTAGTGGTGCTTGGCCCGAAGTAAATTATATGGCGAAAATGTGGGTACTTCAGCGACTCCTTAAACGTGACCGATCATGCAATTTTGAAATGTAATATCCCAATTTGCCCTTTTCAAATTTCAAAAAACAAATTATTCTACCCTTACTTACTCTTTACTTTTTCTATTAAATCCCATAGTACTATCGCTAAGAATATGTATGCAGACACTTACCTAGAAAGAAAAAAAAAACAAACAAATAATTAAGCAATCTTAACCGTTACGAGAATTGGAGCAAAAAACATCTATAAAAAATCGTCCAACAGTCGACAGTTCTATAATCTATAAATTATATACTTAAGTACTCTATAAACCCTTGGGTATCTCTTCGATCTTTATTTACTTCTCAATGAGCATGCAAAATCTTCCCGGAATCCCTCAATTTATTTCAAAACAATCAATTTATATATCTTTTTCCGAACTCCTAGCTTTCGTACCCTGGAGAAATATCTTGTCCCATCAGTCTTTTGCGCAAAGACAGTTTCGATAAGCTCGTCCATAGGCGATTCATCTAATTGAAAACTGCATGCTACATCACTTATATCATTTTTGCAATAAAAAAAAATTGCATAATCCGTATCATGAAAATGTTTGACTCTATTAACACCAAAACAGATTCTCTTTTCACAGCTCATATTCCCGTAAAAATCAGTTCAGATATTTTCAGACAGCGTGCGAATTTTTTTTGCGAAGGACATGGTCTAAATACAAGATAAAATATTATTTTACACTTTAATGAAATCATTTCTTGAGTTATTCCCAGCACGTGTGGCCTAAGTTAAATAACACGAGAATCTACAATTTCATCCATTCGTCTTTCCGTCAACTACAACATCCGCCGCTAATTACTGCATTTACCTACAGCTAAGAAGAAATCCTTTTTTTCATTCTTTATTAATGTCGGTATAATTTTTCTTTTTTCGTTTAATCATTTCCGCTTTTTGTCTCCGTTAAACATATCGAATATAAATCCTAATATTTAAACCATTATCATTTTAGAGAGTACACAAGTTAATAGCAACTCACACCTGGGAAAACCGGCATAAACAATGAAACAATTCAATGCCGCGACGTGAAAATAATCCATTGACATCTCAATCGAAAAAGTAAAGTTTGTTGCACTCACGAGCTTAAGCCGGGCGTTGGTCAAGATTTTTTTATAGCGGTGTAAAATGTTATAAACGTCGAACCCATACCTCCGGTTATTTATGGATCAGTCATATTTTCCATCAGGAACTGGACTCTCAAGTATAATAAAAAATAAAAAATAAAACGACGTGCAGACAACTTTTAAGCCACTTATCCTTGTCTTTTTGTTCGGACCCTCCTGCTTCCACTTGTTGAGATCCGGAATTAATTCGCTGACCTTTGAGAAACAGAGCTCGGGCGTGGTTCCCGTACCTCAAGGACGTGCCTGGGCGATGAAACAGGTGAAGAAAAAAAAGAAAAAAAAATAACGTTTTCCAAAGCATGATATTTTTCCATTTTTCAATAGCAATTATCTTCTATCTTTAAGAATTTAATTTTTTATAATTATATACGAAAGCTCTGATTTATTGCTTTTCGGTTCTTTAATCGTCATTTAACTTTCTATATCTATACCTGTGACAGAATGTTAAAAAAGAAACGGCCTCGGAAAGTCAACTTAACATATTGGTTTTCTAATCGTGATAGTGTCTGAAAGGATAAAAACAGAAAAAGGCGGGAGGTTTTTTTTTTTTTTTTTTTTTTTTTTTAGAAAGGAGATTCAGACATAAAGACACGAACGAAAAGAAAAATACAATAACTTACATAAGAGAATGGAGGTACGAGTTGTCATAATGAAGCATGGTCACATAATTAACTATTTAACGCAGGCGCATGAGGATATCACCATTTTAATGCGTTTTATCAATCGGTCACGATTTTTTAATTGTTTTTTGAATTCGCAAATATGGCGGATATCATCTTTGAAAGGATGTCAAAGATGAGGGTTGAGATGCTTCTTCTTTCATTAAAAAAAGAAAGATAGGCAATTTTGTGTTAGATTTCTTTTATTCGAATGATTTCATCAACTTCGACTTGAAAAGACGAAGAAGTCGCAACAGTAGATAGAACGATAAGGCGAGGCCAAAAGCAGCCCGTTGGGAGGTCTGTTAAAAGTTCAGATTATTTTAGAATTCCTTTTTCATGGGTGGGCCATATTTTTTGCTATTAAGTGTGAGACAGTACTCAGCCCTATTTAACTAGGGCGTTGTAAAAGAAGTTGGAGGCTTTTGAGATGTGGGTATACCGTCGAATGATTAAAATTTCGTGGATTGACAGGGTGAGAAATACTGACGTCTTGGCTTGTATGGGAAAGGAGTTGGAAGTGCTTTACGAGATCAAGCGTTGGAAGCTCGATTATTTCGGCCACGTAATTCGAAATGAAAAGTACCGACTCCTTCAGCTTGTGATGGAGGGTAAGCGCAAGCAAGGTCCGAAGGAAAACCTCGCGGCTTAAGAATCTCAGGGACTGGTTCGGTGTTGATTCCTTGAGTCTTTTTAGAGCGGCGGTCTCTGACCAGCCCTACTAGTCTCTGACTAGCCTTACCTGAGACAAGTTCCTAGCTGTGAACTAGGATAGAAGCACGACGCATCTCATGATTGAGAATCGTGCAGGATTACCTAGGCTACCGATAACAAACAGTGATGGGCAATGCACAGTGCCGTGAGCCCTGAAGGGTCACGCAACTTGTATATTGTTCACTGCCAGTTCCGGAACTGACAGTAAATCTATGCTGCCAGTTCCGGAACTGACAGTAAACCTATGCTGCCAGTGGGCATTGGCAAGCCCTGAAGTTCACGCAACTTGTTTATTGTTCAGGCTTGTTTACTGTTCAGGCTTCCGTACGATACTCCTCCAGAATAAAGTATGGTCCTGTAATATACCCGACTTACTTAAACTAACATAACATCTAACTTAAATGAACTGAGTTGAATGATGACTTTAGAAGAGCCAATTCAATCCTTGTAAATTCTTCCACGCTTGCACAGTTCTCTTAAGTCCCTCTAGCTCCCTAGCCTCTTCAAGAAATAAAAAGGACTTTCAAGTAAAGTTAGCAAACTGCTTGACACAAACAACGACCTCCTACTCATGAGACCCTGCAAAAGGAAGGTACAACCAAACGGTACGCATTAGTTTATGGCTACGTTTGCTTGAACTGATTAAAACAAAGACCACCGTCGGCTCCATTGTCATTTATAACAGACCCAATACTGTAATTAATATTTCTCAAAAAACCGCAAATAATAATTATAAGTTTTATTGCAAGCGGTACTGATATAATAAACAATCACCAGGCACAAAATCGCGTGCAAGAAGATAGTTTGACCAAAAACTCATTACGTTTTGTACAAGAAATTTCGTTCATAACCATATCGGATTAAATGAAGTATGTATTTCTCGGTTCCTGCAAAAATTAATAATTAATCCGTTATTGTAAATAATAAAATGTATGACGGAAGACAGGGCAGCAAGGAGTGAAAGTATATAAATGCAATAAAAATGAATATAGGTATCAAGCCCGATGATACCCGAGCCATTTAGTATGCTACCAAGGTATAGCACTGTATAATCATTTCTTTCTTTTCATTACGCATCCATCCGTCGGACCGAAAAAAGTCTTTCGTAACTTATTCGACTTCCTTATGATCTAATTATTATTTCGGTCGGTCGAATCGTATCTTTTTTCGTCGAACTATAAAATGACAATCGGCATTTTGATTTCGGAGGTAATGGGAGCGAGACGTGACAGCATTTATATACCATTTAAGATATTGCGAGAGGATAGCCTCAAGCGGGACCATATGTCATTTGATACAGAAAAACTATTTGCAAGTAAACCCGCAACTCCGCTAACTGGTAAAAAATAAGCCATAATGATAATATTAATTGAGTTGTCGTGAAAGAGAAGTTGGCCTTGCGGTTCATGCCAAGATCTGACGGATTACATATACGTGTTCTGAAAGGGAAAGAAGAAAAAAAAAATCATCTTCACACCGTATCAATTTAATTTTTCACGGAAAGGAAGAAAAAATCCTTAAAGTGCCATTTGCAATTCGAGAAACGCAATGATTAATGGGAAAAATTGTCATTGTTTATGTGATCCATTATATTCTAACTGTCATCACCTTTATAGAAGAAATTCGGCTCCCTTCCTGTTATCTTCTCTCACATCAATCAAGTAGCGGAAAATGACCCATCGACAAATCGGTTCCATGTATAAATTACACAATTAATTCGACACCTCGGGTTTCATCTAAAATTTTCTAAAAATGATCGTGTCAAACAAGACAAGCCTGAGTCTCCTAATACAAATTAACCATGAGACCGTTCCGACTTAATTTGTTGGAAAGGAAAAAAAAAATGAAAGTATGAACAACCGAAAATCGATTATTGTCCCGATAATAAAAGACATGTGCCCGTTTGTTTAACTTACGGGAACGGGATGATGTAACCCTTTTTTTTTTTTGGCTTTTTTTTTATTGAGTGTTAAGTTCTTTTGTTTTTATTTGTTGGATAATTCAATTGTCACGTTGTTTTTGTTCCTCCCTAAAATTAGGATTCATTATCGCTATTGAATGAAAAAAAAAAGAAGTAAATTGACTTAACCACTAACTTTTTATTTGCGGTCCGACCTCTAATATCTCAAAATCAAATCGAAACAATAAAAATAATGAAAATATCAAAAGTTACTCATTCATCGTGATTTTTATATTTTCACTATATTTATATATTTAAAAAAAAAAAAAAAAAAAAATTCTAACTACTTCGATTTTTTTTTTTTTTTAAAGATTTTCGCTGGATATGAATTTGATTGATCACGAATGCAAATTACAATGACTGTGAAAGGCTTTAATTATGGATCCTGCATGAATTTGCTGACCATTTTACATGTGTGAAAAGTTGTTAGCCCCGCGTTTTGTTTAACATTATCATTTGCCATTCACGTTTCCTCTCCCTTCGTCGGTGGTTTGGAACAAGAGGGAGCTTGATGATCGGCTTTTTAACATTATTTTTCCTATCTCCGGTTTTTATGTAACCGCGCGGTGAAAGTGGTCCTTGTCGAAGGAAAAAGAAAAGGTCTAAGGGATGGGCGATTTGAAGTTGAAGATGAATAAGGATGAAAAGATGTTTATGGAGTTGCGTCACTTAGGGAATAAACTCATGCTTCATCCTGATGAAGGCCTAAATTTTTATAATCACTATGGTATGGGTCAAAACAGAAAAAGCCTTTAGAGTGCAAAGTACCAACATGAACCGACAAATCCAACAAGACCCAGACAAGTACCAACATGAATCGACAAGTCCAACAAGATTCAGACAAGTACCAACATGAACCGACAAATCCAACAAGACCCAGACAAGTACCAACATGAACCGACAAATCCAAACAAGACCCAGACAAGTACGATCATGAACCGACAAATTCAACAAGACCCAGACAAGTACCAGCATGAACCGACAAGTCCAGACAAGACCCAGACAAGTACGATCATGAACCGACAAGTCCAGGAAAGACCCAGACAAGTACCAACATGAACCGACAAGTCCAGACAAGACCCAGACAAGTACCAACATGAACCGACAAATCAACAAGACCCAGACAAGTACCAACATGAACCGACAAGTCCCGACAAGTACAGACATGAATCAACATGGACCAACATTTACGAACTTCTTATTTACTTTTCCACGACAAAAAGTCACAGAAAAATGATGAAGAGCCAGTGACCTTCAACAGATACATCCCGTGGATTGTCCATTAGATATCCATACGACGTCCAAAGGACGCTTTTTGGATCAGTGTAGATATAAGTAAATCCAATGGACGCCCAATAAATATCCTCATGACGTTTTGAAGACATCCTCGGGACTAGATAGACTTTGCTATCTTGGGTGAATTGGGCCCTGATCAATTAATTGATATTTAGGCATTGGATGCCCTAATTTTCCTTTTTAGTTCGTCCAAAATTTTAATAAAAGTACCCGCAATAAAATTCTATAACCCACGTTAGAAGCAAATAGATCCGTTTGGCATCTTCCCATAGACATTTATAGACAACCGGCGAAAGGCCTCAATTTTTTAATTAATTTTTCCAAACTATATTTACGCCAATTTAACGCTGCGAATCACCTCATATTATTAAATTAAAATGCATAAAACCAATAAAAAAAAATTTCGCGTACCTACATAAAACACACGATCCCAACGGGTATATCATTTTTAAAAATGCCATCACATTTCTTGCAAAACCGCTGTAAATTGTAGGATATCAGAGATATCCCTTATTAAATGCTCTTTAATAGCAGCCATTAAAAAAAAGTAGAAAAGTTTATTATTATGTCGGTTTGGTTGTAAAAACTATTAATTATTTTATTCTCTTTAACAGGCATCACAACTTTACATGTTAAGTATACGGTAAGTAACACTTAACAAATTTCTGCTCGCCCATGATCAAAAACAAATGTGAAAAAAACCATTTTCCCGAAAATTACATAACGAATTTCACATGCAAAAAAAAAAATCTTACTTGGAGAAACTTGAAAGGAAAATTAATTATCCCGCTCTTTTTTTTTTTTATTCATACGTATATACACTCGAACTATTCAAGAAAATAATTACGGCGAGACAAATGTCCTCGGTCTGGATCAATTTTAAAAGTGCCAAAAATCTTAATAGTTAAAAACCTTGCCGTTAAAACTATAATTATTGCGAAATCATTTTTTTTCCTAAAAGAAAAATAAAATCACACCTGCCATTTATATCCCTATGGCTTTTCCCCCTTTCCAAACAAATTGTATAATCATAAAATTTTAAAAAAATAAACGAAAATTACGTTATGTTGATTTTTCAATTAACCAATTGTAAAATGTTTTTAGCCCCATAAACATTCGATGACCTTGCAACAATTAATAATGAACCATTTTTTGTTTCTTTTCTACGTTTCGACCTACATTTCGTAACACTCTTACAAAGAAAAAAAAATGATATACTGTATAAATAATATATGTATGAAGCCATTGTAAGAATACGCTCATAAATTTGAAAAAATGAAATAAAAAAAAATAAAAATGTATTTATCATGCGCGATTTGGTTAACCGATTAGGGCAATGATTCATTTTTTTCTCACTCCTTGAAGGAAAAAAAAAAAAAATTAATTTGTAATTAATTAATCACGGAGATCAAAATTAAATTAATCATTAACATTAGGTGCCTTACGGTACTTTCGTTTTGCTATATAGCAAAATAAAATATAAGTGTACATAACTTTCACGTATATCGGATTTATTTCCAAGGGTTTAATTACGGATTATGATGTTGCTGAATTTATATACTTAAGCACCTTAAGTTTGTTAGATAATTGATGAATGTGGATGACTCTTTTTGCGTAACAGAAAGTTTCGAGTCGTTAAGGGGAAGTATGAAGTTATATTTCGATGAAAGTTTGAGCTACTGATTTAAAAAAAAAAAAAAATTAATCGGGGTACTGTCTTTGGTATTATATTAATTTTTGAAAATGTAATTTTCAAACATGGCAACTGGCGAAAGAACGCTCCCTTTTCTTCTCGAATTCGGTAAAAAAATAATAAAAAAAAAATTAAATTAAGCTGTTATGGTCACGGCTGTAGTGAAAGGAAGGTATTTTAAAGGGCAAAAGGGAGCGCTCTAATCCCAATTACCGAACTGATTTTGTGTAGTTTTTCAAAATTTTAAAATCTAGCAAGTAGTCTAATTTCTGGCTTTTCCTTTCTTCCTACAATTTTCAACAGAATGATGACACTAAACAGCATCAGCAGAAATAATTAAAAATAATTCTGTATACCTCAGGGGACAAAGCCCACAAAAAAAAAAAAAAAGTAAGAAAACATCTTTCACGGTACTAGCAACTCTTACTTATAGTAAAATTTTAGTGATCTTGGTCCTGTTTAACTCCGACGAGCAAAATTATCGAGAGATTTAATTACTAACATTGTTGCCATGACTAATACGCGCCCGGGTCCGTAGCCAAGGAGGGCCGAGGGGGCTTTCCCCCTTCCCCCCCGACTCAGTGCCTTCCCTGGAGTAAATTGGCTAAACATGATAGGTATAGGGAATGAAGGCCTATCGCCCCCCCTAACAAGCCCAGCTGCCCCCCCTGGCTCTTCGTTCTGGTTACGAGCCAGTACGCGCCTGGGCAAAAGTGCACCAGGGGAGCTTATGAATTCGGTTGAGAACTCTTGTAGGAAAGGGGGTGGGATGGGATAGGGTCGACAAATCAGTACTAGGCAGGTGAACTGAGCTATGTCCATCACAATCGTGCATGGAGATTGTTAGAACGAAAAAAATAAGTATAACGGAGGCTTCGTTGAAAATCCGACATGTATATAGAATTGAAGATACGAAGCAGACGACGAAATAAAATGGACGAAGGTTATACGTAGTTATTTATGTTGAGTTTTTATCCATTGGTTTCTGATTTAATCCTTCAGAGATATACTCTTTTGAACGGTTCAAATGAGTATATCTCCATGCACGATTGTGATGGACATAGCTCACTTGACCTGCCTAGTACAGAAATGGGGCAAAGCATACTGTCCCCCAAACTCTGATTTTATCTTACTTAGCTCTTAAGCTTTTTCTACGTTCCATGTCATAAGGTACGTTAGGAGCATTTCAATGTAATTTTGCGACTCTCCAATCAGACTAAAATTAGGGCTTGACTTATTGCTATAATTTCTGATTTACCTATTAGCTGAACTGATTAAGCCAATGATACGGTCTTAACGACTGCATTACATTCGATTTTAGATGAGGGCCACTTTAATGTCCGTTTTATAGCAGACTTTGCGTATCAAACATAAAACTAGCAAATATTCATCAAGGCCTAGGCCTCGTCTGATGAGTACTTGCAGATGCCGGTAGCCAGCCCGGGGGGCTAAGGGGAGATATAATTCGATCTAGGCTTTTAAAATGGATCACCAAATGACTTTTATTGCAAAAAATGCATGCATTTTTCCGATTTTTACAGAACAAAAAAATTCACAAGGGAACTCAGATTTCCTTTCAGGAAGGATGATCCCGTCCCGCTCGCTCTTTCCCTGACTGCAGGCGCAGAGCTGCATCAAACAATTTTGACTCCAAGTCAGAAATTTCAATCTAGGCTGACTTTATGTTTAATTTTTGCATGCCTTCGTTCTGAATATTCATCTCAACGATCAGTGGCCTAACAAAGTAAATTGCATCTGATAAAATCAAGATAAATTTCAAAAGAAAAAGGACAATACCATTTTTTTTCCGCCAGACAATTGTACCTATTTTCTCCATAACGAATTGCAAAAAAACTACAAGTTATAACCTCCACTAAGCAACCAAGCAGAAGAAGTACAAAAAAATAAAAACATGCTGCCTTATTATTACTCACACGTTTGTTAATCCCAAATGTGTGCACAACAATAAATATCGATTATTCCACGAAATTTTATATAATATTCTTTTCTTTTCGCATCTCAATTTATTTGAATTCCGTCTCATGTGAAAAAAAAAAGTCAACAAAACATATGAAAATCATTATCAAGTGAAATATCCCTAGTGATGTCCAAACGATATTGAGGTTTAAATGTGAAAGCAAAGAAAGCAATTGGTCAATTAAACCGTAATAAACGACAATAAAGATACGATGAGAGTGAAAAGTACATGAGATGATAATGATGATGTAATTCCATCAACAGTACATATTATGGTAATTGGATGGTATGGCCCGATGACAGCCAGTTTTCGTTTTCATTCATATAATGACAGGCTCGTACAAAAAAAAATTGGAAACGAGAGTACGAAAAAAAAATTGTCCTATTAGAAAAATATCGAAAGGAAAACAAAAAATTAAACATCGTCGTGATCAAGACGTTACAGTTAAACACAATATTACCGCACGAGTTACTCAACCTGAGTATTAAATCCAGCCGCCTATACTCTCTTCGACCCCAAACTCTCTCACGTTTTAATTATTTTATAATAATGATATCAAAAAGAAATATGTGAGTAAAAATCGTTTGTTTTGACTCTTCCATCAACAAGTAGACACGGTTTCTCTTGTTTTCCTATGGTAATAACACTCTCACAGTTTAAAAATTCAGGCCAAAACTAAAATCGTCTCAGCGATCCAACGTTGAAAAAAAAAAAAAAATCCGTGTGGATCGTGACCCAGAGACTCACATCTAGGCACTTCACAAATCAATCCTGACATGGCACAGTGACCTTGAGAGTTTAAAAGAAAAGTCGCTGCAAGTCATCAATTTCATGAATTTCATATCTCAGCTTATCAATTAATACGTCTGGATTTTCCTCGAGAAAGTTAAAGCTTTTGACAAAAAAAAAAGAAAAAAGAAACACCGTTGGCGAATTGCTTAACCCGGGACCTTTAACATTGTCAAACATTAAATAAATCAAAAATTTAAAAAAAAAATTACCTAATACAACCCGATGCCACTTCTTTACTTCGTAAATATCGAATCACGTGCAAATATTTAGCAATCCATAAAATTCGAGTAGCGGATACACAAATGCATCCGCTCATTTCATTTAGCACTCGTTTCCAAATAACTTTTGCAAACTTGTTTCTTAATAAATTATTACCTTTTTCTTTTTAAAAAAATTAGAAACAATTACATAAAAAAAAAAGAAAAATTGGACAAATATTCAAAAAACCATAGAGCACAGAGTTATTAATAGCTAAAGCCTCAAATTATACTTTCGTTCTTTTTTTTTTCAGAATCAATTTTTTAATGAATGATCGAGATTACAAACGAAAATGATGAGATGAAACCATATAAAAAGTAATGCTATTTTTTTTTAGACAACTTTCCAAACGGCTATTATTTTCATTCTTTTTATTTTATTTTTATGAGTCAAATAAAATGTTCTTTTTTTTAGAAGATGGTCTATGAATTAATTGGTATAAAGAAAAAAAAAAAATAAAAGTTTGTGATCAAAGAGAAAATCTGTAACAGAATTGTCATTGAAAATATTTTGGAGATTGCGTAAGGCAAATTCGTTTTTTAAAAATAAAAATAAAATCGAAATCGGTCAATTTCTAAATTGCAGATAGGGCTTACCACGCATAAAGCAATTAAGACTGTACTTTTTTTTTTTTTTGTAATTTAAAAATAAACGGCCTTATCAATTATTTATAAGGAAAAAAAAAAGATTTTACCGCGTTCACTTTTAGCTAATCTTATTAAGGAATTTTTGTGAATGGAAGATTATATTTTTGGTAAACGGTTTTCACATTCCTTCGGGTTCCCTATTTGATATAAAACGATGGTGAAACGTGATAGATTGCATGACAGGTGATTGTCATCGTTCGAGAGAGTATTATAAATATTTTGACAGAAAATTAGGTGTATGGAGCGTAACTTCTGAAGAGACTTGACGAGTGGGAGTTTCGTGCGATATCGTCGCGAAACTTTTTTTTTTTTTTTTTACTGGATTTAAGTGCGAAATGAAGTAAATTGTTTTCGGTTAAATTTATCTGTTTATCGAAGCATAAACAAGAGCAACTTGAAAATTAAATTATTGCAGAATTGTTTCCTGGCCTCAAGTGGTGTCACTAGAAGCCACATAGAAGCCACTTAGTTCCATTCTTTTTTTCTAACCTCTATCATCCACTTCTGAATGATGGTCATCTTGAGATGACCTCAGAACTTGGTGAGCTATGGTAAATAACCATCGGAAAACAAATGTGGGTTTAAAATATTAAAAATTTAAACTCTTACTAGTGCTCACCCGACAAACAGGCGGGTTTAATGTTACAACTGTTACGAAGTAAAGTTTGGTCGGTAAAATGGGGAGCTTCACCCCCACAATCGCTACTGAAAATTTCATCATCAAAATTGGTTGGGTAGGGCTTCGTATGTGTTGGACATCGCTTTTTTTTAGCGTTTTAATAGATAAGATGACAAAAAGTCAGTAAATGACTGGAAGTTCAATCAGAGTTTTCGCTGGCGCTAGCCCATGAGATACTTAACTGACTGATAGTCACCATAACACTGAAATTGGACACTGACTGCCAGCTATTTGACCGATTTTTCGCGATATGGATTGCGAGTTTTTCTATATTCAGTCGCAAGTTTTCGTCAGAGGAATATCAATCCATTAAAACTTCAAACACGTAGTACACGGTAAAAAATTTTGTGAGTTTTTGACACATTTTTTGTCTCAATAACGATCCACATATTTTTATTTTTATTTTTAAACTTAACATATATCGCCAGAGAAACGTCTAATATCAACATAAATATAAGTCCAAATTAACATAAAAAAGTGACATACAGAGTACGTGGACCAAGTATGTTAAAACCAAATTAAAAAAACTGGTGGAATACACGTGGATTTTAAGACTAATTCTACCAGTTTTTTACCAATCATCCGCGATCCACCAATTTTCCACCAGATTTTCACCAGCTCGTGGATGATTGGTGGAAAAAGCCTTCAAATCCGTGAATTTTTGGTCTGGGAAATACACAAAATGTTTTACTGTGAGAAACCAGTGTCGTATCTAGAACTTTGGCTTATGAGGCCTGTACTGGAAGGTCCTGTGAGTCATCGCAAGGTCGGCTGCTCATTCAACTACCAATCAATATTGTCACATACTTTACATTCATTCTAGAAATTTTTAACTGTAGGGCAGTCCGATAATTGCTTCATCATTTTCACCCACTTCTGACCCCTACTTTCCTCTGCCTCCCCCCCTCCCCCTCCGCATTATAATTAATCAAACAGTCTTTTCCTAAGTAGATATCGGATCAAGATTCCGCCAGATCTTGATCAACTTTAATTCACGTCACAACTCTATCCCATATCTGCGCACATCAAATAGATCTGCCATCATCAACTATGCACTGTTAGGTTCCTTTGCAAATAACAGATCGATAGCCGCATATCCCTAAGTGATATCTACTGACTAAATTTTTTCTACGTCAGCTAATTAACTGTAAAAACGTAACAGCAGATCTTTCAAGAAGTCAAAACATTCTATTACAGAACGTCCTTCCTACAATCAGACAGGTCTCACAACACCTTGCCTCTTCGTCTGCTCTGCTCTCGTTTATCTCTTCATTATCTCTCGCTCTTAAAACGAATCACCTTACGATTAAAACTCTTTAAAAGTAATCGCCTAGAAAGGCTAAAAGAATTCCTAACCGCAAACATAACCAGAAAAAGTCTGGAGGTCGATCAGCTTCCTAATAGGTCCTCTCTCTCTCTTGAATTTTTATCTTCAAAGTCTTTTTCGTTTGATCTTGAATTGTCAGTTAACTCCGTGACCAATTGTCATAGAGTTTTTTTTTTTTTCTTCAGTTACTTTTCTTTTTTTATACACAGTTTCGAATAATTCACTATGGATTTATTACTAAACAATGAACATTGCCGTGATTCTTCAACCGGATTAACAAATAAAATAAAAAAAAAAATTCTACCATGTGAATCCGTTTCAGAAAAATGATGACCATGATCATCTGACAAAACAAATAATAAAACAACCCTGACAAAAAGTGAAAATATCATTTCCAGCATCTGGCACATGCGGCAAACCATACCAAACCGTAGAACCTGACAAGTCATGTTCGACATCCAGTCTCGTTGCCATGTTTATTAAAACAATTGAAAGTCGTTATCATGTGACGTCATGGTCCAGTATTCTCGAAACCAGGTCACTCATTATTTTACATAAGGTTTTTGTTTTTTAATGTAATATTATATCGTGATCTCGAGGATATGAAGTTAAGATACGTGCAATTAGGCCTGAGCAACACCCACGTATCCTATCAATCACGACTTCTTTTTTGCACTTGAAGAATGAAACAAATACTCAACCGTGAGATTTTTTATCGAGATTAAAAAAATGAAGTAGAATCGGTACCTATGTTCTTTTTTATTTTTTTTTTATTTTTTTTTTTTTTCAATTGGGCAAAAAAAAAAAAAAAAAAAAAAAAACGAAAAAAATCAAATTTTTTTTCATATCAATTCTTTGCCAGACGAAATAAGCCTATTTTTTATGTAAGCCTGTCATTGATCGAGTCTACATGGTATATTAGAAACATATAGTGTCGCGTGCCTGACACGAATATCAACTCGAATACACATAAGCTAAATACTAAAAGAAATCATGTCACCGACGCCGAATAAATTTTAAATACGTACTTTTATCCTATTGGATAAACATGAGCTGGAACCTCTTATGAATATTAGCATACATGTTTTCAAGCATAACAACTTTTACTTATTAAAAAATAGCTCTGTATATACAGAAGTTATGCCAATTTCGATTTCAATATTTGGTAACTTCGATTTTTTTTTTTAAATTTTTGCAATTGCGCTATTTTTTGCAAGATTTTTTTTTTTTTTTTTTAAGTCTTCTTAAAGCTTTTGAAAAAAAAAAAAGAAAATATGCAGAATGTCATGAATCGTTATATAAATTCATTTATGTTAATTGGTCGGAAGTGCAACACTAAATCTCTGATGAAATTTAGTACCTGTAAAGCGGGTTAAAGAACAAGCTCGTGGATTCAGACACCCGATAGAAAAAAAAAGTGTGAAATAGATTAAATCTGAAATCGATAAAAATCTATCGCTTTAAAAAACAAAACACTTTCAAGATCAGGTTTGATTAAAGTCGTTTTGAGTTGAATATTATATACAGATTCATTCTGAGATAAAAAGAAAATGCATAAAATAATAATTTCTGCGATTATACTGACAGGAAAACGTTACAAAGTAATCAACACAAGAAAATGTGTTATTATTTATGCATCGCATTTAGTTCTTATTTACACATAACACTAATCGACTAACAATTTTTTGAAAATCTAAATTCCATTCATCCATTCACCTATTATTATGGAAGACAATCATTATACTGCGGGTACATTACGGTTTTAAGTATAGCTAAGAAATGGGAGAATATGCAAATTTTGATAAAGCAACATTAAAATTAAAGTTTTAAGAAACAAGCAGCTCAGTCTAAGCTCAAAAGGCCATTCAGATATTCTTCTTTTTCGTAGTCCTTTAGTCGATTACGAGCGTGGTGATCTCTCACATACACCTGTGCGTGCGCTCGCAGGCATATGGGACCTACAATTTAACGCCGGTTCCGAACGGCTATATTTGAGAGATTTACGAGGCGATTACCACTCGGTGGTTTGCCATTGCCTGCTGAGGGATGGTGACCGTTGATTTTCTGACTAGCGCACTAGTTTTGACCTGAGAAAAATTCTAGCTGTGAACTAGGATAGAAGCACGACAAGCCGCATCTCTATGATTGAGAGTCGAGCGTGCTATGAACTAGGCTACGGGCCATCACATTCAGATATTACGTCCGCATAATTTTGGATATTTTTGAACCTCTCCTCCCTCTAACTTGCTGACTTATAAGCATTTATATTCTCCTCAGCATGAGCAGGCTCATTAAATCAGTTTTGGTTCACTACATGGCACCATAGACTCACGTGCGGGCAGCCGCATTCGAGCTGACTTAAATAACTGTGGCAATTCTAGAGCTAATACATGCAAATCGAGTCCCAACTGCGACAAGTTTTCGTAGTGTAAGTTAAAAGGGATGCTTTTATTAGATCAAATACCAACAAGTCCGACTTCGGTCGGACTTCGGTCGGCGACGCGTATTTCAAATGTCTGACTTATCAAACTGTCGACGGCCGGCCTTTAGGCCAGTCGTGGTGATAACGGGTAACGGGGAATCAGGGTTCGATTCCGGAGAGAGCCTGAGAAATAGCTACCATATCCATGGAAGGCAGCCTTATGTAACCTTAGGCAAATTACCCACTCCCTGAACGGGGAGGTAGTGGCGATAAATAACGAAGCAGAACTCTTTTTGAGGCTCTTCAATCGGAATGGGTATACACTAAACACTTGTGCGAGTATCCACTGGAGAGCAAGTCTGGTGCCACTACCCCTTAACGAGTTGGGCGAGGCCTTAAATTATTGGAAAAAGCTACTACCCACTCGTAAAAGTTAAGCAAGAAAATTTTCCATCTTCCCCATTTATTATTTTTAGAATTAAATTTATGCTTTAACTGCACTTTTTCTCTCTAACCTCTACGCACAGATTTAAGAAAATGTAAGCACGTTCTTGGACTGGACTTTTCGGAAGCTGGACATCGGGAGGCTGGGGTCTCTAGATCCTGGATTTCCGAAAACATTTTAAGCAAAGCACAAATCGCTCGTGAGAACGAAAAATAAAAAGTGAAGGTGAAAGATGAAAGCTAGAAACTGAAGGTTGAAGATTAAAATATTCGAAAAATGAGGAACCGAGATAAAGAGCAAAGCTACTGTTTAGAAACAAAGAACGAGGGTGGAAGGCGGAAGTTATTGAAGATTTTAGATTATTATTGAACGCAAAATATTGCAGATATGAAAGACCTTTTCGCTGTAAAAAAATTTTTAAATCTTTATTTCTTCATTAAGGGCGTTCGAGCTAGCCAGTCTGGCTACAAGATTCTAACTTTGTTTCTTTTTAAAGTTAAAATCATTCCAGTCGGTATATTAATACAAAATCTACTTTAACGTCCTTGAAGAAAAAAGAAAGAAAAAATACAACTTGTCTACAGTTATAAAAATTCTCCTGACATTTCCACCATCAGGAAAAATAAAACTACTATAAAAAATGTAAGAGGAAAAAAAAAATGTATGCACACACGAATAAAATATTAAATGCATAAACATATTTTATATATAAAAAAAGATGATGTGCTCACATAATATACCCCTGATCGTTGTATCCGTGAACCAGGAACTTAAGAAAACAATCAAGTGTATTTTTCAAACCTACTAAAATGCTAATTTTAAGATCTCATTACATGTTTGCGCATAGGATTTGAAGTATCATCCAGTTAAACATAATATTAATGGTTCATTACGTGATCCAGCCAAATTAATCTCGCTCAAAAATAGGAAAATTATCGAAAGATGGATGAACCATGAAAAAAAAGAGAGAAAAATAACAAACCTACTGCAAACAGTAGCAATTTGTATACATACACTATAATATAGCCTTGGCATATGCAAGAAGAGCGTAATCAAGCAAGATTCATTCAAGTATCCTTTTACATTATAAAAAGGTGCGCCATGACTCGTCCTAGCTCTTGACCAATTTTTAATATAACCATCTCTTGCACAAGAGACCGTTAAAAGAAGGGACAGTTTTTTTTCGCTTATTTTCTTTTTTCTACCAAACGTAGGATCACTAATCGAATTTTAAAAAAAAATCGGAATGCCTTGAAAATAACTAAATAAATAAACAATAAAACCTACGTGGAATTTTAATGGATGTCAACCTGTTTCGCCTAAATGAATTTTACATTTTTTTTTTCGTCTTTTGTCTACGCAATCCCAATCGAGCGGAAATGGGGAATTCTTTTTTTTTCGATTATTTCAATCAAATAAATTTTTAGCACCTTTCATCGAACACGGACACAAGTCAGTAAGTCAGGGCCATGCGAAACCATGTGCACAAGTCCATTAACGTACGTGCTTTAAATTGCGAAGGCACTCCCCGGGGTGTCTGCTTAATTAAGAGGAACATGACTCAGAGGTTTAACCTATATAGAATTATTTTCTCTTACATCAATAGCTTACGGTCGTTTTGTTTACTGTTATGAAATTTAGAGGGAGTAGGAAGAGAAAAAATTCAGTCGAGTTTGTAGCGCACGGCGCCAGGAAAATAGATTTCCCTTTTTCCTTTTTCGAAATCGGACAGGGCGTTACAGTAAAAACAAATTGTCTTACAGTACTTTATTTAGAAATTCAATCTGTTAGCTTTACCATAAGATAACGTGAAATAATTGCATTGCGAGTGATATACCGCATCAAGACAAGCTTTGGAAGTAGACGATTAATCAAAATGATTTAATTTTCTTACTGGGCAAAACTCGACTTGCTTCCTCCGAAAGAGCTTCTACAGACCCAAGATTGAATGAATTAACGGCACAACCTTCCAATTAACTCATGCTAAAAGTTCGCTTCTTTCTTCTTTCCTTTTTCCCACCTCTGCACATTAAACACCGAAAGCTTTTGACTGTCAGAATTAGCGAAACTTTTAAGCAATATTTTGAGCTTTCTCTTAAATTCCTCAATTTAGTTAAAGTAACGCAGCAATGCTCTATTACATCTACTAATGCTACTCAATTTTGGAAAACAAAATTAGTTGAAACCAAAAAACGGCCTTACAGAGCTGTGTTCCCGGCCCATTTCTATTTTACCCATATTTTTGCAAGAGATCGTCAACTGAAAAGTCATGTTTCAATTCCGTGTGACAGAGGTGAACTAACGTATCTCCATCGTAAATATAATTGGAGATAGTGTGTTCCGACTGTTTGTAAAAATCATGTGACTACAAGTTTTCACGCTTATATTGGTGTAAGCTTGTGGTCACATGACACTTTCACGAAATGTCAAAACAGAATATCTCCATTGATATTTACGATGGAGATACGTCAGTTCACCTCCAACGTAAAGAACTAGAAACCAATTTTTTAGTTTCTTTAATGGGGGAAACGGGTATTTAAGCCATTCGAACCATTTTTTTAATGTGTAGATAATGGCGTTCCCAGTATAGATTTTAGGAGAATGGCGGGATTGGAACATTTTTTTAATACATGGAAAACATGTATGCCTCTTATTTTGGTAGCTCTCGAATGTGGAAATGTATACCCCTCCGAAACCGTTTTCTATAAAGCATTAGTAAGCCCCATTTCTTTTTCTCATGAAATTTTCAGAAAATTACAAATGGTTACGTCCATTTTTTTATTTTGGTACCGTTAAGGCGGTTAAGCACCTAGAGATGATTAAAAATGCTATAAAAAATTAACAGAACGTTTTATTTTCATATAGGTATTCTTCAATTTTCCTATTTCGGACTCTACCACCGAAACTGTACCAAGTATCAAAAAACGGACATCAGAATCGTAATTTTCACAATATTTCGGATAGAAATTAAATATTATTCCACAAAAAAAAATTAAATTAAATTAAATAGAAGTTAAATAAATAAATAAATAAATAAATTTCGCATCCACATGGAATTTTTTCAACCATCTGAGTAGAACGCCGCACAATCTGAGTTGTCCAAAAAAAAAAAAAAAAAAAAATCAGACTATATTAGGGTCTTGGCGATTTGGTTTGGGGGAAATACGATACAAAATAGGAAAATTAGCAAAATAAATCTTCCCTTATTAATCGTCACCAGTGCCAACACCACGTCAAAATGCATTCGTCTCAATCTGGACCTACACCCAGTTGCTTTTTTTTTAAACCCTCAATCAAGCCTCGGGAAAAATTTAAGAAACAAAACAAAAAAACTGCGGCCAATTTTTTATAGAAGTAAAAAATTTTTCTTCTATAAAAAATTATACCAGAAGGAATCATCGGGGGAAAAAATCTGATGTATTCTTAAAAATTATTTTATCGACTATAAAACCTAATTACATGATTATGAACCATGATAAGGGAAATTCGTACGTCATTTTGCTAGTAATATAAAGAAATTTTTTACACTATCGCTTTTTATAAACATATCTTTTTTTTTTGAGTTTGAAATCATATCAATTTTTCAAACCTCTATGTTAAGGGTGGGTTTTATATAGGGCTTCCTATGTAAGATTTTTCCGATGTCAAATTCATTACAGCTCATTATTATATAATTTACTTGTTAAAAATTTCGATTTCCCAAAAACGGATGGTATATTTCCAATTTTAAAAATAAATTAGTTTAACAGTCTGTTGATCAATTCAGGGTAACTCGTATTTTAAAGTCTTTGGGAAAATTTTTTAAGTCTAAAAAAACATTCTCGTGAAATAATTAAAGGGTTAAAAAATTTTAAAACTCTATTAAACGTTATGGTTGCAATAACAATAAACGTTTTACCAGAAAAAAGTTTAAATAAAACTTCGATTTTATAATTTTCTCCTGACTTCTAAAAGATTCAAAATTTTGTTCTTTAGCCTATTAAACTGGGTACTCCAGACATCATAGTCCCTCCTTAGCAAAAAATAGGACATTTTTTGAAAAAATATAGGACCGGTTTTTTAAGAAATATAGGACATCTACAGAAAAAAAACTTTTAATTTCCTTGATTTTTTTTAAGGATCAATATTTTTTGATAAAATTTCAAAGATAATTTTTTTTTTTTATTGTAAAGAAATAATATAAGTTTGTCAAGTATAAAGAGAAATTACCAAAAAAAAAATTAAATATTGCAGCAGAAAATGACGTTATCACAAAATATTAATTTCAGCTAAGAAAAAATTAAATTTTCAGGCATTTTTAATCAGAACTACAAAAATACAGGACAAACTCAAAAAATAGGACTTTTATAGGACGTATAGGACGTTTTGTCAAAATATAGGAAATACAGGACATATAGGACAAATATGATGCCTGGGGAAACCTTTCCTATGATTGTCGGAAAGGATCCTACTTGCTTTTGAACAACCTGGAGCACGATTACAGGAGCAACTCAAACCAGGTTCCTTCAGCCAACATAATTCTACAAAAATTCCTTAAAACCTGTGCACTCTTATTCTTCCTTCTAAACCTTTTCTTTTACTTTATTTCCTGACTTTCTTTCAACAAACCAGATTAATATTTATTATTTTTTTTTAAACAGTAAAAAAAAAAATAAAATAAAATACTTGATCAAGTCCAGTTTCAGACTTACTTTTTAGATCAAAAAAAAAAAATCGATGAATTTACTATCATCAAAAACGAATACCATTTCTAATAACATTTAATGTCATTACTTAATTCTGGATCCCTTATAAGGGAAAAATTACTAGTCTCGAGGCTTTTAGATCTATTTAAAGATTACATTTTTCGACTTATTATTTTTAAAAAACTACTGAGGGTATCCTCCTAAAATATATTCATTTACTCCCAGATCAATTTTCTTTCCCACAATACGAAAGCAAAAACCACGAATCCTGTTTTTCGTGCAAAATAAAACATTTTTTTGGAGAAACTCACCGTGAACAAGGAACAACAGAAATCCATGAAAAATAAAGATAAAATCTTGAGGATGCATTATTACAAGTAGTAGTTGTAGAGTAGAAGAAAAAAAAAATAAACAAGAAATCACAGAAAACTTTTCTAAACTAAAATGTCAAAATTTTTTTAAATAACATTCCGAACATAAAAAAGATATCATAACCCCATAATTTTGGCACTGCAATTTTTTTTATTTTTATTATTTTTTTTTTTTAAATAAATTAATTAAAAAGCCGTAACGCGGGCACTGTAGTAAAACTTTATTTTCAAAAAAAAATACAAATAAAAACTTATCAACACGGGTTCTTTTCGTTTTCTTTTCTTTTTAGGCGGAGGATATTGTCTCCGCTCTAATCACTGCGCGCGTTAGACTAAAGAGAAAAAAACTTCAAAAAGTTGACGATCACCTTGCCATAAGCCCGTTTTTGCTAGAGCAAAATGCAAATTGAATGAATGTTTAATAAGTTAAATGTAAGACTTGAAATTTCTCGAACCGGTCTGCGGGTACCTAGCTGGAGAACGTAACGGCATATAAAGAAAGTAATGTTAATTTAAACTTATCGGGTTTTGATATTGGACTTTTATCGTCATTAAACGAGATTTAATTTTTAAATCAAGTTAAGTGCGAATGCACGATACTTTGTCATATTTTTTTTTCATTAGATAGGTTTTTTTTCTGAATCTATTGAAAACTGCCCTTTCTCTTGAATGTAAACATAAGCGCATGCACAATTAATTACACGAAATATGGGATTTAGTGTCTCATGTACGACAATAATTACTTACAAGTAATTACATATTTATTTTACATTATTTACATGTATTTTTAATAAAGTATTTCCGTTTGATAATTAAAAAAAAAAAAAAAAAAACTGAGCTTCAAGTCTTTGATTTACGGGAAAAAAAAATGAAACATAGGTACACAAAATATTATTCACCTCACACAGCATGTTCTCACCCTGTAAATTCCGTAAAAATTAAATTCTAATTTTAGAAATTAAAACCGTAAAATATTTTCGTGAGAAAGGGCATTTTTTTCTCATTCCCAAATTTTGGAATAAATCGCCTGGTACGAGAAATAATTAGGCGAGTAATTTTTTGGTGACCCAAGACTGTTTGGGATCATTCAAATATGATTTCATCATTTTAAGAGGGGGGAGGGGTCTTCAAAATTATGACGTTAATGTTAAATGTCCATAAAAAAGCAATTTTTTTAAGAAGACGGGGGAAAAGGGGAGGGGGTAAAAAATATCCAAAGAAAACATGACATTATATTGGGTATTTGAATGGCCCCTTTCTGAACCCAGAATATTCTTTACAATAATTAAATAAATATGAATACAATCAAATTTTAATTTGAACACGTCGAATTCGGAAAACTAAAAACAAATGTATGAAATTACTTATTCACTTGTTAGAAAATTATTTAGAAAAAAAATTATACTTTTACAGGGCAGTATGAAGTAGGACCCCCACTTTTGATTTTCGAAAAAAATTTTATGTTACTACTTTTTACTCTTTAGTACCGTTTAGTACCACCAAAAAAAAATTTTTTTAAAGGGGGGGAACCGAATTCTAACGTAATTTTAGGGGGAGGGGGTTAAAAATGGCCCAAATAATACTAAAGTAATGAATGGTTCCTATATTTTTAGCTATCATTTCATTTCATTTCATTAATTCAGTTTTTTATCACAGCACTTTCTCCAATTGCGACGGGTCCGTGGACCCCCACTTGTTTTTCCGATTTCCGTAGGTTACATAACTGGTACAAAACTTTCTTTCTGTGGTACCAAATAATACTCAACAAGCACTATATTTTATTGCAAGGATTAAATTTTTTAAAGAAAAGTGGGGTCTAGTAATTAAGTAAGACCCCGCACTTTTCATATTCATTTTTCTCAGGGAGCCGAACTGGTACAAATTTTTTTCCTTTTTTGTGCTACTAAACGGTACTAAATGAGTACAAATTAGCATACCATAAATTTTTTTTCGAAAATTAAAAGTGGGGATCCTACGTAATACTGCCCTTTTACAGTTTTCCACGGAATTATATCTACTGTAAATGATGACATCAGTATTACACCAATACCAATAAATCTTATTCACTGCAGTATAAAAAAACCAAATTTGAAAATTAGAAAATTATATATCATTTTGATTCCTCAAAACTTAAAATTAACACAAAAGCAAGAAAATCGGAAAGAAAAGACTCTTAGAGGATTTTTACAGAATTAGAGCCTTTTAAGTGACCAACTTTAAAATTTTAGACTTTTAGAATAAAAAGAGACAACTTCGATGGCTGCTAACGGAATCAGACCTGAGTTAATTCATCATTCACACGCCAAAACTGGACGATAAATTTCTTATTCGCATCAAAGTGTTCAACCAAAATCATAATCTTATTTGTATACACGAGATAGTACTGAAAAAGCAATAGATTCGAATTGGTTTGGGTAAAAAAAGTTAAGCTATTTTCTTTCATATGGATAAGTTTTCCCAGTTCTTGAGGCTCAATATTTTAGACAAAAAAATAATATTTAAAAAAATAAAATAAATAAATAAAAATAAATAAATAAATTTATTTCATAAGACATCAGTGGAAGAAGGAGGCCGTTCAGGTTCCAACGAAAAACTGTAGTCAATAAATGAAAATCGAAAGAGGATCTAACATTTTCCTACTGCTTCTTTACAAACAGTACATAGAAAATTCTATCGGAATCAAAATGGCTTCCAAAAAAAAAAACAATAGAAAATAGCCTGTTGTCTGAATTATTTTTCGAGAGGTCCAACGGTCTCCTATTTTCCACTGATGTCTTCATCAGCCGATTTAATTTCAGTATTAATCGAACGTACGCACATTAAAATCAATCGACTCACTTGTTTCAAAAAAAAAAAAAAAAAAAAAAAAAAAAAATTAACTCATACCAAAAAAAATTAAATTAGCCGAGAACTTTAATTGTTGTTAATAAATAAATAAATGAATCAAAACCAGTACCTACTCAAATCGCAACCCAAACCTGAAAAGCGCCATAACGATAACAAAACAACTGAGCTTCCTTATGTAGATTCGGCACCTAAAACCATCCTATCAGTCAATGGATTCTCAAACCTTTAGCTAGTCCTGTTCCAACTTGTCCGTCATACTGTATGCCGATTTAATTTCAGTATTAATCGAACGTACGCACATTAAAATCAATCGACTCACTTGTTTCAAAAAAAAAAAAAAAATTAACTCATACCAAAAAAAATTAAATTAGCCGAGAACTTTAATTGTTGTTAATAAATAAATAAATGAATCAAAACCAGTACCTACTCAAATCGCAACCCAAACCTGAAAAGCGCCATAACGATAACAAAACAACTGAGCTTCCTTATGTAGATTCGGCACCTAAAACCATCCTATCAGTCAATGGATTCTCAAACCTTTAGCTAGTCCTGTTCCAACTTGTCCGTCATACTGTATGCCGATTTAATTTCAGTATTAATCGAACGTACGCACATTAAAATCAATCGACTCACTTGTTTCAAAAAAAAAAAAAAAAAAAATTAACTCATACCAAAAAAAATTAAATTAGCCGAGAACTTTAATTGTTGTTAATAAATAAATAAATGAATCAAAACCAGTACCTACTCAAATCGCAACCCAAACCTGAAAAGCGCCATAACGATAACAAAACAACTGAGCTTCCTTATGTAGATTCGGCACCTAAAACCATCCTATCAGTCAATGGATTCTCAAACCTTTAGCTAGTCCTGTTCCAACTTGTCCGTCATACTGTATGCCGATTTAATTTCAGTATTAATCGAACGTCCCCACATTAAAATCAATCGAATCACTTGTTTAAAAAAAAAATTAATTCATACTAATATTAGCGAAAAAAAAAAATTAAATTAGCCGAGAACTTTAATTGTCGCTTAATAATACGATATTTCGTTTTAAAAATATTGCTGCTGATAAGCCATCCCTATATGTTCTTAAATATTTTCTGTTTATAAACTGTTCTCTGAAGCCAAGAAAATTATTTGAAAAAATTCGTCTCCATAAAGCTAAAAAAACGACCTCTTTAACGTTACTCCTTCTTAATTAGGCTTTCATAATTTATCAAGATAAAAAGATACAAAATTTATGATAAAAATCTTATATGAATTCTTAAAAGGCAACTAAACCTCGAATCCAGACATGATTTTAATGAATGTACCTCAAAAAAAAAAATCATAAATAAGGCTTAACCTCATCTCAAATTTTTATTTTCTTTTCGCAAGATTGAAAACTTGCTTTAAGGAATCGTCATTAATGAAACTTATAGCCCTCAGAGTCTATAAATTTAAATTAACTTTTTATACACATATTTTTTTATAAATTCAACATTTTCTCTCGTAAACCGCGTGGACAACTCGTTCTAATTTCTTATTGGCAGTTTTTCAGAATACTTAAAAATTCTTAGCAACTAATAACTTTTTATGAAAAGTAAAGTTGCCTTATCAATATTATTAAAAAACAAAATAGCCATCTTGTAAATGGATCACCACTTACCTTATCTTCTACCGTTGATCCTTACTGCGAACTCCATGGGAAAAGAGGATTCTTCTTTTTTTTATCGTAAAGATAAAAAAAGAAAAAGTAGAACGGCTTCCAAATTGCATAACTTGACACATCTGTCGATTCGGCACTTCTTCCTTAACAGATTTAAACACTGCCCCGTTGATTTTTGCATTGAGGATGTATTGTTTTTTTTGTATTTTGACGGTTTCGTGGCCCTTTTTAAATCACGCAATCCGGCACACACGTGTTCCATCTTATAATTAACGTAACTTCGATCGACGTTTGGATTCTTCAATAAAAAAGAAAAAAAAAAAAAAGGAAAATGAAGATTCGTTCTTAACATAAGGAAACATGTAAATTTTTCGGATTTTTTACGTAACATTTTTTTGTAATATAAAGAAACGTGAAAACCCGTTACGAATCGATATTTAATTTGAACGTTTGTCTTCTTTTTTTTTTTCTTCTAGAATAAAAATTTATCGATATGAATGAATGAACAATCGATTATGATTATCACATACCTGTTTTTGATGCGTTTTTAGTATTCCCATGTAGTTCATTCCTCTCAGATTCTTTTTTCTTGCTTTACAAAAGTATGGCAAAAATCCTAAAATCAAACAAGAATAGAACACTCTAACATTAACAGACTGCATATTATTCTGAAAAAAAAATTGGAAGGGTTTGACATTCTTTATCTTCACCAAAAAATTAATTCGGTTTGTCGGTATATGAATGTACTGAAAATTTTTTCCAGCATCGATACCAATAATAATTTGTTCTGGTAGCGAGGCAAGGCACGAAGTTGCCACAAAAAACTACTCAGCATCCATATAAACCAAACGGTGGAACGGCTCAATAGTTTTGGGACTCCTCAGAAGATTGTTTTTAGCAAAGTTAAAGGTTTAAAATGTGAAAAAGGTACGTTTAATGTGAATTAGTTTGGTTTGTTTTGTTATTTTAAACATTTTTTAAATAACAGGGAATTCACTCTAAAATTTAAAAATTACTCAAGATTTTCTAGTGATTGTTTACTATTTTTTTCAAAAGTGGATATGACTTTAGAGAATAACATATGGGATCTTACAAGTATTACGTAAGCATTTTTTTTGTATATTTTGTACCCCCCCCCCCCTAAGTGTAAGTAAGCGTAAGAAATGGTCGACCCCCCCTCCCCCTCGTTAAGATTATGTAAGATTTTTTCTTTTCTTATTCATTTGCAAAATTGAAATTTTAACTTTATTTTCTTTTTATTTTCATCTTCAAAAAAATTATTGTTACAATTCCTTCTTCTTTTACTGAAATAAAATTAAGAGGAGGCTTCACGGAATACCGAAGGAATAGCTGTTTTGTCAAACACTCGATTTATGGGGGGGAAAAAATCCATTTTTAAATACCTAACGAACTCCTTTGACTTTTTCTTGTATTTTCGGTACAAGTTTCAACTTTTTCCAAGCAAACAAAAACCAGAAAAACAAAATCGACGGCAATTTTTTTTTGAAATTATTTTCCAACTGCCCATATTTTTCAGACAAGTTGAAACTTGCACTAAAAATTCCAAGATATACCAGAGGAGTTCGTTAGATACCTAAAATTTGGATCTTCTTCATCGTAAATCGAGTATTAGAGAAAACAGCCGCTCCTTCCGGCATCCGTGAAGCCTTTTTTTAAGCATCAGAAACAGAACAGTGAAATTTTTTTAAAAAAAATTAATGAATCAATGAAATAATATTAAAAATCAATGAACAAAATCAAAAATCACGTAATAAAATCAAATCAAAAATGAATTTAAAGGAATCATAAAATGAAATTATGAACTACTGAGACCATTTTTACACTTACTTAATAATGAAGAAAATATTTTTTAACGGCAAATTTTTAAAATTTCAAATCTTATGTAAGGCATTAAATACCCCTTCCCCCCCTCTTTCGCTCTCCGTAAGCAGCCGTAAGCATTCCATCAACCCCGCCCCCTCCCCTGTTAAGTGCTTACGTAATACTTGTATGATTCCTATATTACTTTTTTAAGCCTGAGCTTTTTTTAAAGCCCGAAACCAGGTATTCAGTCCATCCTCCCATATCGGAAAATTTTTGCACCCATTCCACTAGAAGATCTTTCCGTAAATTTTAAACATTCCTACTTAGTTATTTGTGCTGACTAATTATTTCCTCCATCTTTTTTTTTTTTTTGAAAAATAAATAAAAGATAAACTATTTTTTCTTCTAGATACTATTCCTCTCAAAACAAAGAAATTTAAACCCATGCTTAATTTTCCCAAACTGACAACCGTTCCATCGACTTCTGAATTAATCTTCTAGCGGAAAAAAAGTTTTGAATCCTTGCCTGGGAAAATGACGATGTTACGCCTCTTATTTCAAATCTAGCTGCCATCTTCCTGATTCGAATTCAATCCTCCAAATCAATCGAATTGTGTTTCATCCTTCGCAGCAGCATTAACTAAATTGCAAAAAAAGCAAATCATAAAAATCTGAAAAAAAAAAAAATCAAAAAATTAATAAAAAACAAAGTAAATAAATAAAACAAAATGAAAAATAAAAAGTAAAATCTAATTCAAAGACCTGGATTACGTTTCCTGATCAAATAAAAAAAGGGTATGTCAACTGTCGTAATTTCAAAAACCCAATCTCCGCATATTTTCTTTAGTCTGATTGACGAGATCTATAATAAAGAGACATTATTTACAATTGGAACGATAATGCACATTTACCCTACATAACAAGTACATTAATTTTGCAACAATTATTCAACAATGTGCAGAATACGTTATCTGAATTTATAACTAGTTTTACAACCTTCAATTTCCAATACATTACACTGGTTTAAAAAAAAAAAAAAAAATTAAGACAAAAAAGATTGATTTTGTTAAAGGAAAAATACATACGGTAATATAAATTTAGGAGTTGGCCCTTAAATTCTATATCCAAAAGGAAAACATTATAAAATGATAAAATAAAAATTGCATGACTAGTTATATTTATTTCATTATTTTTCATGGCTTAAATGACCTAGTATTTTACATTGAGACAAATAAATAATGATCGTTTTTTTTTTATACAATGGTCAACGACTGACCATTCAGCGTACAGATAAATCAATTATCTATATCTATACATAATTGTACAAATGATATACATAATTTTTCCCTACTTAAAATCATATTTAAAAGCATCGGTTTTCAAATATTCGCGATTTGTGGAAAGATTCCATCAAGTTTTTTTTTTTTTTTTTTTTTTTTTTAAATAAAAACAGTTTGAAAAAATGACAGTAAAAATAAATTATAGGAGAGAAAAAAAAATTGAGTGAAAAGGTCAGCAAGGAGGATTGTCAATCATTGTAAATAAGGCTTTCGTTAATGGTAAATCGCTTCGACACCGGGTAATATATCTTTATTAAGATAAGATTGAATAAGATCGATGTAGGGAAAAATAAATTTTGCAGTTTGATATTTGATTTTCAAAAACTTTAATCAAGATTAGACATATTGTTATTTCGTTTTGGTGTCGACAGTGTAAAATTTTTTGCGAAATTCAAAAAGTAAAAAAATAAATGGTCACAGGCACGAATCGTCTTAAAAATAATAATAATAGCAAAAGAAAGGAAGTCTACTTCAATGTTTTAATAAAATATCCAAAATCAGGAAGCAAGATTCAAGTGAAATAAGTGGGCAAAAAAGTGAAAATTATCTGAGTTCGTTACTGACAAATTTAAGAAGACTTGTGTTCAGTCCAGAAACTTCAGTATAAGCTAAACATGGGTGCAAATTTCATTAACTTGATTTTAGTATAAAGTGCACTGTCTAGAAAAATTCAATGCATTTGGGCCAGGAATACCAAAAATTTATTTTGAAAATCTAAAAAATGGCGGATTCGCGAAAAATAAAAACCAAGCAGCTTTTAGGATTGATTAGAGCATAACAGAAGACTTATATATTAAAATTATCTTAACACGTATAGTATGAAAGCCCACCCATTCAGTAAACATTTATAATATGAAGCCCACCCATTCAGTCAAAAATAATTTTTCAGGGGTCCGAAGCCGATGCCGATGCCGATGCCGAAGCCGGCCGCGGCCAGCTAAAATTTCGGGTCGACGCCGATGCCATTTTATCTGTTTTATTTCCGATGCCGATGCCGATTCCAGCATCGACCACCCGATGCTGATGCCGATGCCACCAAGCATCGATCTCATCCGATGCCGGCATCTGTTATACCCAATGTACCGATTTTTTAATCAGATAAAAATTTTAGAGCCATTCTATACGTTTTCTATAATATCATTTTTATGAATCATGCATATGCAGCCATCATTCTATCTACAGTATTTCAAATCACATATCTCGAATTTTTAATTCCGACGTCAGTGCTGGTACCGGCACCGATGCCGATGCCGATGCCGCTGCCGATGCCGCTAACGATGCCGGCACTAATAAATTTCGCGATGCCGATGCCGATGCTGGCACTAACAAATTTCGCGATGCCGATGCCGACGCCGACGCCGATTTCGACTTTGAAAAAAATTCGATGCCGATGCTAGCATCGGCATCGGTTAAAATGTCCAAGCTTCGGACCCCTGTAATTTTTGCTAAAAAATATTCGAAAACCGAATTTAAAAAAAAAAATCAATCACAACCTTGCATCTATGACTATCAAAAATTTTTGACTACTTAAATGTTTTTGTTTAGGAAGCACAGTACGTTACGTCACAAATTAATATTGACTCGGCATTAAAATCTTTTTAATTTCTTTTTTTTTTCAGTCCGAACTAATGAACTGGTAAATGCGATTATTGGAATGCTTTATTTCTTTCATAACTTGCAGCTTAAATTATCATTAAAAGGTAATTTTCATTAGGAAGCAAATGCAGTTTTCAAAAAAAAAAAAAGTTCACGCCTACACTTCCAGAAAATTGAATTAATACAAAAAAAAAAAAAATTGTTCCGTATTTTTCCTTCCCGTAAAACTGATTAACCTTGGTAGTGACATAAGCTTATTGCCCCAGGTAAAAAATAAAAAAATTGCAAATATAACCTTTAACGGATAAGATACGCCCGCTTCAATTGTTATTGAGCCTACTTCATTTTTAAAAAAATCCTGTGTTGAGTATCTTTTTCTTCGCAACCGGAAGGAAATGGAAGTTCGAAATAAAAAAAAATGAATTAACTATTAAAAAAAGCAACTGTTACTAAAAAGCAACGATTAAAAATAGTCACCATTCGTTGTCTTCAAAATAAATATCTGTTCATTAATTTGATTTAAAAATATAAAATAATTTTTTTGAGGGAGTCCACTCTAGTCGATTCGATTTGATTTGATTATAAAATTTTTTTTTTTAATATAGTTATACAAAAAATATACATAGTATTGTTCATTTATTTTTACTCTTGAAAATGAATTATTTCTTTTTAAAAATAAGCGAATAAATATCCTACTGGAATTGTCTTTTTTTATCAGACCTAAAAAAATTTACAATCTGAGAAAAATCTCTTCCCTAAATAATCATTTTTTTTTCTTTTATGGCCTGAGATATGATTTCGTATTTTAAAAAAGGAATATTTTTTTGTACGAGACAGAGATAGAGGACTGAGCAAATAGAGACGAGAAAAAAGATCGCCGTAATATTTTTTTTCTTGTAACTATACCTACTTGACACTTTCATTTGATAAAAATAATCTTATTATTTCTTTAAAATATGTCCTCGATTTCGGAAAATTCTCGGTCCCAGTATCCTCCACTATACAGCCAATCTTCTGTTCGAGTGTGCGGATTTGGGCCTTGAGTAAACCACCTAGGATAGAAAACAAAGTAACATAAATAGTAAATCTTTATGACAAAAAAATTAATTAATAGCCAAACAAAAAAAATTTATACCGAGGTGCCCATTCTTCACTTTTCTTGACTTTCCGTGATTTTCTAGCGTCCCTTTGTTTTTCTTCCAGCCTGGTTTTTTCCGCAGCAGCGCCATCGATGTCACCCATTTCCAGTTTTCTAATGTCCGGTCGTAATCTGTACGAGAAACGAAACAAAATAAACTGAAAGCCGATAGGAGTGCATTGAACTAAAACCCTTTAACAATTATTATGAAAATAAGGCACGAATTTAAATGTGTGAACTCAGGAGCATATTCCAGCTCTCACTTCGAAAATACCACCAATGGGGATTTCCGACGCAAAATTATTCCGCTAGAGGCTCTGGATGTCTTTAACGGTTCGTAGATTGATTGGATAACTTTCTTTTGTTTTAATTGTTGACATCCAATAAAATTAAAAACCGTTAAAGACATCCAGCGCCTCTAGCGGAATAATTTTGCGTCGGAAATCCCCATTAATTGGTGTAAATTACTAATATTTTCTTACGGCACTGACTGCCAAAGTTTAAAACATATCGAAAATCAGCTTAACATTTAAAAATATTCATACCTCGAATCGGTTGGACACAAAATCTTCTTCAGGTCATCGTCGATTTCATTAAGAGTCATCGCAAAATTAGTAAATTGGTAATACTGGGGGGAAAAAAACATGTTAAATTTTAATTTAAAATTGCAGTTTTCAAAAAATTTTAAGTGATTTTTATACTAACATCGGCACAATTGACAGGCCGGGGATCTGCTTCCCATAACGTTTCAGAATTAGGAATGTCAATGGAATAAGCGGAGTCACATTTTGGAATGTCTCCATCCCCAATATCTGGTGGTCCGTCCTCCTAAAATATAGAATTTTTTTTTTAAATTTTCATATTTATCCTTAGGTCAGATATTAAAATTTATTATTTTCAACTGTGCTAGCACTCCCATTTACGTAAACTTTAAGAAGTGTGAAATTGGTAATTGTATTAAATGGAATAATAATACATTATCATATCAACAACCTTCAAATTTTTATAAGATTTATGGGTTAGATAAAAAGCAAATTAATTTTTGTACAATTAACACCTAAGATATGGATTAAATTATCTAATTGATATGCAAAAAAAAAAAGCACAAGTATGAAAGCCTTAATTTGCGAAGAAGGAAGCCAACATTTTGAAATAAGAATTTCAAGGGTGACATTTTAATCTTAGTTTCAAAAATGCTATAAATGCTATAAGCTTCAAGGCTAAAAGCTGCTTTTAAAACGGTGAATATAAAAATGCACGAAATTTAATGCTGTTTTTTCCAGGGTTCCGAAGCCGGCGCTGGCGCTGGCACCAGCACCGGTATTTTACGTACGGTGTGACGCCGGCGTCGACGCCAGCGCCGGCGTTTCAAAACTTTTTTAAAAAATAATTTTTAGATTTTTAGAATTTGATTAATTTTTTTTTAAAATAACCTCTTTCCGTTCAATTTTCTTTCTCAGGGGTCCGAAGCCGGTAAAAATTAGGCAATTTTGGAAGATTTTATTGACATTTAAAATGGAAAACTTATATATTTTTTTTTAACTTAAGGTTAATTACACAGTAAAAAATTTTGTTCAGGATAGGGAATTAGTTCAATACTCGGTATTCACTGATTCATAATTTTTGATTTTTAAAATATTTATCTCAATAATTAAATTTTAAAGTCTTTCCTTTCAGCTTTTGCTCTTAAGAAATAAATAAATTTTTTAAAGTGCAAAACGTAATTTTTTTAAACTGATGTAACGCTTTCTTGCTTTTTTTTTGCAAAATAAAATAAATTAAAAATTTTCCCCGGCGCCGGCGCCTTTTAATTTTTGCCGGCTTCGGAACCCTGGTTTTTTCGTTTCAAAAAATTTGCTATTTTATTTTGTTTCGAAGTCGAATCAATGAGATACGTAATTGATATTTTAATTTTTAAACGATTTTTCGAAAACAAATCAAATGAGATCGCGTGTCTTATAACGACGAAGAATAAATACTCCTTACCTCTGCTTGAGAATTTTGCGACTTAAAACTAGGCATTTTGAGACTATTTAACTTGGCCAAAACTTTTTTCGGAGTATGGGACGGCGATTCTCCTCCTTTCTTATCGTCGGTTCTTCTAAACTTATACGCATTTTCTTTGTAGTATTCCTCAAAATTGTGATGATCTGTGGATCTGATAAATTCCGTCCATTTGCCGTACAAAAATTTGAGTTTCTTTTTACTGCAAAAAAAAAAAAAAAAAAAAAAAGTTGTTTTTTCATTAATAACGTAAGTACAGCGTGTACAGTTGGTACAATAATGTAACTCAATGCTTACTTTTTATCAATAATAAAACCTTCAACCCGATGTAAATCTTTGGAAAACCATCCAGCAGGTTTAAAAGTTAAAACGGCTCTATGTCCTGTGTTATGGTTAATCACTTCCATGGTCCCGTATTGCTCTATCCATAATTTACCAACGATTATGTTATGGACGCAACAATTGACATTAGTCCAAGTGTAAGCCTCGCCCCATCTGTCAAAAGGAATAAATCATTTGAAATTAATATAAATTAAATTACATCAAATAATAATCATATTATTTTTTGATAAATAGACAAGTCATATGTTTTGCGAGATTTTCACTGGAAACTAATATGTAGTGTGCTCTTAACTAAAAACTAGCATTTAAATGTGAAAATTTTTCATCATCAAATTAAAAATAAAAATAAAAAACAAAGTCCGGAAAAGTTTTGTCACGTGATCACTCTTTAATCGATTTTTTATTGGTGTGACGTCATCTGTCTGTATCGAAGCGAAATATCGAACTCGAAGCGAGACATCGGATTTGAAGCGAAACACGTCTTGTTATGCCCTGTCTCCACTTGTACATAATCAACCTTTTGCATTATCGTGAATAATCGTTCAAAACCGGTTTAGAGCGTTAAAATCGAAGAGAACTCGAAGAGAACATAATGCTAAACATGATTATCATCGTTCCGAACGATGATTATCATGTTGGGCAATTATATCGAAGTTTGAAAGTTAACGCAAACGTTGATTATCGTCAGGTGAAGACCTAGCATTAGTAAACATGAGGTGCGTTCGGAAATCTTGTCGGAGATCTCGGACTTCTCGGAGATGATAATCGAATGTCGATATCTCGATATAAATCGAAAAGGAATATCGTTTTTACGAGTTTTTATGATTGTTTCCAGGGCTGCCAATATAGTTTTCATGATGAAAAACTGTACTGGCAGCCCTGGCAACAATCATAAAAACTACATCCCTTTTCGATTTATATCGAGATATCGACATTTGATTATCAAGTATGAGATCTCCGACCAGATTTCCGAACGCACCTCTTGTAAACAATACGCATCGATGCCGTTCAGAGTTGCAGAAATGAACACAACCACTTTTAGGCAGATGACGCCTCGTTCTTTCAAGTTCCGTTTTGGCGGGGATTCAAGTTAAAATTTTTGTTCTTTCACTTAATTCGGACATAACATTTTTCAAAACTCAACCAATCATAAGATTCTTTTTTTTGCAAAGTTCAAAAACAAATGCCAAAATGGCGTTTTGTTTATAAAGTTATTTAAAGGGTTTTATTTAGTTTTTGTCTCTTAAAATGGTTTCTGCCAAGATTTTTTACTTAACTGGACCCGTTAATTAGATAACAGCGTGATATTCTGTAAAATTAAAAGGCTTTACGAATAGTAAACAAAAGTTTGTTTACAAAACGAACTGATTCCAAGCGGACGATTTTCACGAATTTTCAACATGGCTCCGGTCAAAAGAAAGATTTTGGATTTTAGGCGAATTAATTGTTAATATTTCTGTTTTGGGATGGTGAATGGCTAAAATCATCGATAAATTAACAATCTTAGCTATAATACTTTCACCCCAACCGTCGTTTTTTAATGTCTTATATTTCAAAAATAAAAAATTATAGTGCTTTAGAAAAACGGGGCCGATTTTTAAGTGAAATCCCATTAAGGATAATGTAATTTATATCTTCAAATCTAAGTGGCCAAAAATTCTAAAAAAAAATCGGAGGTGTTCTGATGCTAGTATGAACCTCTTTTTCAAGTTTCATCGAAATCCAATATATTAACCAAGTGTAAAGACCCACCTTAACAGTTTTTTTTACTGAGTCAAAAATTACGGGTTTTCTTCATATCTCCCCTAGCACAATTAAATGATCTCTCAAAACATGTGACTTCTCTATTACTGTCATTTTTCATTTTTTTTTTTCTTTTTACCTCGGTAACTCAACTGTAACCATTCCTTTCGGCTGAATCTCAACACTTTTCCCCCAAAATTTAAGTTTAGGATGTATCGAACCGTGGAATATGAAATCGTTGCTATCCGCGTGAAATGCAGAAACCGGGGGGTGATGTGAAACTTGCTCGCAAATTATGCGGAACTCAGGTCTCTGTAACTCGTACGTTTCGCCCAAAAGAGGATTGAATGGTTTTCCAAGTCGTTCCCAATTTGATGCAAGTGCGCTTACCGCAAATCCTGCAACATACTAAAAAGAAACAAAGTTTCTAATAAGTGAATTCATTCTTTTCAATCCTTAAGAAAGGAAAATTAACTAGGAAAGAAAGAACACGGTTTTGTAAAATTTTTGAATATGAAAGAATTTCATTGTGTCAAAAAATTTTAGGATTTTTTTCGTCCGTTTCTAGAAATCATTAAATTTAACTTAAATTAATTTTTTTTTTCACAAAATCAATCTTTCTTTTACCCAGACCTTTTTATAGCAGAGCGAGCATTTTCTTTGACAGCTCCAAATTTTTGGAATTATTTCTTTTGAAAGAGCATTTAGAACTGATAATCGGAAACTTATGATCCTACAGGATTAATTGGGATTTTAAAATCCCCTTTCGATAAATGTTGGCAGGGATTAAAGACGCGATTGAAGAGATTACAGCTAAATCACAAAATAATAAATCTTTATCGATTACTTGTCAATTTGTTACCAGAATAATACAAAATTAACCGTGAAAATAACTGTGAGTCGGTTACGTCTAAAAATGAGTCTGTTACGATTTCAACCAAGATTTTAAATTGGTTAAAGATTTTCCAAATTCGGTCTTTCACTGATTATTAGGTACTGAAATACTGGCTTAAATTTGGGCATAGATTTTACTTTAAAAAATTTCAATCAATTTTTTTTTGGTTGATGGTTTTTTGGAACTTCTAATTCTGAACTTGAAGTCCAAATTTTGAAAAAATTGAAATTAATGATGGCGGACTATTAACTTCTAAAATTTTAAATTTTCTTAATTATTCCGGGAGGCAGTTAATTTAAAACCAGTTGATTTTCTGGGGAGCCACCAGTGCCCGCCACGTAAAAACTAAAGTCTTGACTTAAATCCTTGTATTGCATAAAGTGTAAAATTTCCTATTTCCATAACCAAAATAAATTTTTTCTTTACTAACCAAATAATTCAAATTTATCAAATTTATAATTAATTTACTGATCATATAGTTAAAATAACGACCTTTTAATTTTAATTCTGATTCTTTAATTTTAACACTGACCAACTATTTTTTTTACTGATCAAATTGTTACTGACCACTACAATCCTGACCATGTATTTAAAATACTAACCAAAAACAGTTTTTAAATACTGACCAAATGATTATAAGTCGTTAATTAATAGAATTTTTGTGATTTGTACGAGCTCCTAGTCATTTTCAATAGCTTTTGCACACTTAAATAAAGTAATTATCAATGCGGTGCAAATCATTTGAGCCAATCCCCATTGTTCTCCCCGTAATCCACATTATCATTACAGCCAATCCGACATTGACAAGATTCATCAAAAGAGCCATTTTAAATCCCTTTCAACATTTAAAAATTGTAATTATAATACCATTTAAATATTTATTTGCTTATTTTTTAGAACTTAAAATTCTTTACACCTAAGCCATTTGGTACTCTTAGTTCTGGGATTTAGGTTTCCCGGAAAAAAACGCTGAATACATGATTTTGACCATTACGATTGATTAATTACTCGGCAGATTAAATTAATGTTGAATCCACTTTTATGTAAGATCCGTTGGGGTACAAATGCGGCATTTAATTTTTGAAGTGGAGGAGTAAATACAAGACACCTATGTGAAAAAAAATGATACATTAAAACTGATAAAAATGATACGAAAAGAACGAAAAGAACGCCATTTAGCATCGATCGAACAAAAAATCTATTGGTTGTTTATTTTGTTTGATCAATCATCAAATGGCGCTACATCATTTTTTTTGCCTGAAGTTTATATTTGTCTCATATTTCCCCATAGTATGTCTCTAATTTGCCCCTTTTCTTGGGATATAAAATTCTTGGAAGAAAATTTCTTTGGAGTAAACACTTATTCCGCATGAAAGTGCTCATTTTTCCCCCAAACGGGCCTACATTTTTATTTTGTTAAGTTTTTACTACTGAATGATTGCTCGACAGATTAAATTATATTTTAATCAATTTTTATGTGACGCGAAATTTTCAGTTTTAATTTTTTTTTGCTAGTCCAATAACAAACTATTTTCCATTTTCCCTCTTTGTATTATAGTTCATTATGGCTCAAACGATAATCTATATTAATCCCCTTTTGGCTCAAACGATTATGTGGCTCTTTCGATAATGTGGCTCTTTTGAGTACTGGCTCTTTTGATTTACGCCCTATCAATGAGATTTTGGTTGCCTAATTAACGTAAAACAGACGAAAAAAAACTTTTCTTATAGATAATGTTTATAACACAACTGCAGAAATGCCAAGAAAACTTTTATTCCCAAAACCAACTTACAAGAATTTATTCTTCTATATGTATTCATCAAGCAATCAACTCCATTCATTTTTAAAGTTTTGTAACCAAAGCGTATTGTAAATTGAAGTTCATTACACAAGAAATTTCATTCCTTTTTTTGCTCGGATTTTAAAATTTTATTTCATTAAACAGAAGTAATTTTGGTCGTTTTCCGTAAAATGTAAAACGTATAATTCTTAAAACTTCCGTTTAAATACCCACGTTAAACACTTACACACGTTTTCCATATAAAAATACAAACCTTCATCCTATCGACTGGATCAGATTCCTCGCTGGCTTTCCTCAAAAGATATGCGTATTCCATGTATTCGACCATCCTCTGGAGAAAACTAAGCGGTTCGTTGAATATAATGGGCATAGTGATTTTCGACAACTCTTTCCCTATGCAATTCTTTAAAACAGACCAGATGGAGAAGTCATTTCTGGAAAACATCGGGACTGGAAGTTGAGTCCTAAAAAAAAAGCAAAAAAAGAAAAGAAAAATGACTGCAACGAAAACGGTGTTGATGTTTTTGGATGTTTTTCACTAACGAATTGGAAAAATCTGTAAAAAATCTAATTAAGACAATTTAATGCATTACTCAGAAAACAAAATAACTTAGCATAAACAGTTATTATGCTTTGAACGCTTTTGTTTTGTGCCAAGACATTTTCTGACTTGTCGCAAGTCATTCAGTCGGCTGTCGGAAACATTGATCTCTATTATATACGCTAGATTTACAACTGATTTTCTTCACCTATATTTAACTTATGAAATAAAAAAAAGCTATCGCGAACCCAGTTTGACGCCAGTGCACTACCTCCGAGATCCAGTTTTCATTAATTAGCCAAATGATTTTAAACATTTTTGTGTACAAGATGAAAGAATAAATGATTAGAAATTTGCAACTAGATGTCACGACATCACAAAATATTGCAATTGCAATCTTTCCTCGAAAATACAGAAAGCAAATATGATCGTTATTCAATTGTTTACAAAAAATTGATAAAGAAGGTAGTGCATTGGAGTCAAATTTGGTTCGCCATTTTACCCGTCAGTTGGGAATCTAGCGTAAATAATAGAGATCAATGGTCGGAAAGTCATATATTGTAAACAAACAAAATGGCGACTTATGTAGAACTTATATATTATGTTATGAAAATACTGTTTATGCTCGCGTGTATCAAACAATTTCACACTAAACAATGTAAATAAAGTAACAACTATATGAAATATCAGTAGAAAAATTATATTTTTACTTCGTTTTTTGTAGATTCGTAGTAATAACATAACCTAAACATAACCTATCCTCCGCATTGGACAACGTTAGACTTCTGTTTAATTTTTTTAAAGAAAATATTTAATTTAAGTAACCTGAATATTAAAAATGTCCATCTTGTTTAATCACGATACACGTTTTTAAAATAAAAATTAAAACGATATTACGTTGTTATTTCATTAAAAAAAAAAAAAAAAACAGGCTGCCCCAACGCGCAAAAATTTACTTTCGGGGGGCCTTACAATATGTTATTTTGAAAATAAATACAAAAAAAAAAAAAAAAAACAATTATCGTTTTCGAGAGCCGCCATGTTGATTCCGATAAGAAATGTCCGACACTGTCGCCAATAGTTGCAAAACAAATAAAATATCTTGGGGTAAGTCATTTTATCCCAAGGCAAACCGAAATGGCTTATCACAAGACATTTTTTTGTTTTTGCACGGTTTTTGGGAAAAATGTCTTGTCTTAATGTACTTTTGCATTCGCATTAGTCATTTTCTTTTCTGAGTGCCGAAAAAAACATCTTAACACAGGAATTCTTCGTTTGAAAGGGGAAGAGGGGGTTGAAAAAAAGGCAAATTTTGATAGGCTAGTAATACCTACTTAAGGGGCATTTATGATTATAAAGGAACGCATTTAATAAAACTTTTAACTAGATTTAATCTAAAGTTTTTTAAAAATTCTTGAAAAGTGCGTTTAGCACAACAACCAGAACACTAATGCATAATACCTCCCGCATTTTTTTTTTCGGACAGTTGCTCCTAAATCCACCCGTTCCATTTAACACAATATTTACTATATTTACGAAGACCAAAAAGTGGGAAAAAACAAAACTCAAAACTCACCTGTGGTTCTTTTCTTGTTTTCGTTGCTCCTTCTGTTGAACCTCCGCCATTCTGACACTAAATTCTTCGTACTTATTCTTGCTAAAAACCTTTCCTCAAATCCTCCAACACTTCCTGACATTCGAATTAAACTCTTCCACTTTTCTTCGCAACTCAATTTTTCTTATGTCTTTTCAATACAATTTTTTTTTTTTTTTTTTAAATCAAATCTATTTAATTTACGTCATTTTTTTTCACTGTCGAGAAATAGAAAAAAAAAAAATAAAATAAAATAAAACAAAATAAAAAATAGCAAAAGAAACAAAAAGAAGTGAAATAACTGAGCAGCTAACGCAACGCCCACTCCATTTTCCTCTTCCTTTCAACTCCAGGCATTAAAATTTATATCACTGATGAGCAAATGAAATTCAAATGTCGCATGACACGAAACGGAGAAATTATTAGTAAATCGAGAAAAATGAAAAGGATTGATTAACTAAAAACCTGATCAGATTGACTAATAACACCTAAATCCGCCCTTTTTATTAGCAAACCCTTCCTTTTATTTTTTTCCGGTGCAGGAAAATGGGTGTAATAAAAAAGAAAAACATAGGGAAAGTAAATCTTACTTTAGAGCCAGTCGTGCAGTCAGAATGCGGGGGTGGGGGCGGGACCGATTTTGGAGGTGTGACAATAATTAACGTTTTTTTCCGATTTTATATTAATTGAAAGCAATTTATTTAATGTTTTTCTCTCGTATTGGTTCTCTTTAGTTTTTGCAAGTACTGTAGTCTTAAATTTCTTCGACTCTTTGTATAAAATTTGGAATTACACCTGAAAGTTCAATCACCCCATTAACAATAATGATAAGGAAAAAAATTTGCTGTTTTTTTTTTTTTTCTTGCGCCACTGAAATATTTTCTACCTGCTTTTATTTCAGCAAGGTATTTTTTTTTTAATTGAAAAAAAAAAAAGTTTTGGAATTTTTCGTCGAACACTTTGTCCGCTTTTTCAGTCATCCGCAGGCGTCATAGTCCCTTCTTAAGGAAAAATAGGACATTTTTTGAAAAAATATAGTACCGGTTTTTTAAAGAAATATAGGACTAATAAGTACAAGACAAAAATTCTTAATTTCCTTTTTTTTTTTTTAAGTAAAGAAATAGTATTTTTCTTTACAGGTGTCGAAGGTAAATATTTCAAGTACGAGACCAAGTTTACGGCTCGAGGTGAAGCCGAGGGCCGTAATTGGTCGAGTCTTGAAATTTACCTTCGATACCTGCAAAGAAAAATATTTTTTATTCCGAGGAAAACAATTTTTATGGTCTACTTTTTAGTCCAAGGAATGAAAAATTATTAAAAAAATCAATCAGTGGGTCGGAGGTGAACTAAGGCATCTCCATCGTAAATATGATTGGAAATAGTCTGTTTTGAGTGTTTATCAAAATCACGTGATCATGCGACTGCAAGTTTTCACACGCACATATTGCCTTAAACTTGAGGTCACGTGACAATTTCACGAAATGACGAAACAGACTAACTCCAATCGTATTTACGATGGAAATACATTAGTTCACCTTCGAGGGACGGATTTACTTCTAACAAGTTGAAACTTGTTAAAAAATTAATTTTAGCTAAGAAAAAATTAATTTTTTAGGCATTTTTTAATTAAAAGTACAAAAATATAGGAGAAACTTAAAAAATAGGATTTTTATAGGACATGTAGGACAACTATGATGCCTGATCATCCGTTGACAAACAATCTGAGAAAACAGAAATAGTAAATCTAACTGATAAATTTGTGGAAAATATGGTTCAAATGCCTTTTGATCAACTAATTAATAGAAAAAAAATATGGATATTTTCTTGGAAGAAACAGAACTAATTTAAATTTTGAAAAAAGATTTTCCATATATGAAATTCAATAAAAACCCTTCTTTTTTTGTAAGCACAACATTCAAAGCACCAAGAAAAAAAAAAGAAGAAAAATTGATTGGAGTATGCATCAATGGTTAAAAGAAAAAAATGAGAAAGAGTTTGATGAATAAGAAATAAAAAAAGACTTTTTCCTCCGCTCTTTGCTTTTTCATATCAGAGTATTCAAAAATACAAAAGTTTCTATAAATATCATTTTTTTTTATCCGATAAAATAAAAACTCAAAAAGGTTGGGGATTTCATTTTCAATATTTAGATTTTTATTATTTTGCTACTATAAAAAAAGTAAGAACAGACTTACGAAGTGCTCCAAAAAATCTTTTTCTAAATTTAAAAGAGTCGGAAGATTAAGCTTTATTGAATAAAGATTGAAGGAATTTAAAGTTCTTCTTGAGATAAATCACTTATGGGCTACTTAACACCATGACGCTGATTATTTTGATCGGCAATTACTCTTTCACTGAAAAAAGCTTTTTTTTTTTTTTTTTTTTTTTTACTTCAAACTTTATGCAAAGAACTTCGGAAAATTTTTTAAAGACACATCATTGGTCTTGTTGATGAATTTCTATCACAAAGGGTGTCATAAAAAAAAAAGGATTCAAAATGACGCATGAATAAGTAATAACGACTCTGCAGCACAACAAAACTGCATTTTTTTTTTCTCTTTGCAGTACCAACATGTTATCAATTAACGATCATCATTAACGCTTTAGGACAATGAACAGTTAACTGATATATTTAGATTGGCAGCAAATGACCTTGAACGCTTTAAAGCCGGTATTGAACACCTCGTACGTGATCGTTTAAAAACATCCCTCAACAAATGACAACCCCAAATTTTTAATTTTCAAAAAAAAATTAAAAAAATTAAAAAATTAAAAAAGTCGCAAACGAAAAGACGTAATAAGCAACAACTAAAAAGGGTTGGCGATTAAAAAATTCCGATAACTTTCAATCAAATCGCAAATCGATCAAAAGGTATTAAAAAAAAATCTCGATCTTAAGAGATGGGAAACGATCAAACAAAAGAAAACATCTTGTGTTATGAACGATTAACAAACACATAAAAACGACATTTGAAAGAAATCGATAATAATTTTATATACGAACACGAAAACTTTTTAAAATACCATATTTCGATGCTAATCCATAGCAAATTGAAAACCAACTCTTCTTCTCTTGTTATAATTTTATTCAAAACGGCGAGATTACAAAAAAAAACCGAAAACAAAATTTCGAAAAACCTTACTGTCTTATAACTCCCTCTTTATTGCGAGGGCAGCAACAGTTTAAACCGACTCGCGCATAACGATTTATTTCACCGATTGATGAAACTCGATGGCAGAGACTCGTGGTGAGAAAAATTCAAAATAAATAAGAGGGTTCAACCACTGACCCAGTTAATTCATAAATGAGAGGGGTTGGTTTTTATTTACAATCGGAAAAAAATGCATGCACGAAGAGGAAAGGTCGTTGATTTCAAAATTCAAATCAGTTCTCGTTTTAAAAAAAAAATACTAATTTTAAGGGCTGATTTTCGAGAAATAAAAAAAAAATTAATAATTCCTGATTTTTAAAAGTAAAATAAATACGAGAAGTTTGTTAGATACCTAAAATTTGGACTTTTTCATCGTAAATCGCGTATTAGAAAAACCAGTCATTCCTTCCGTGAAGCCTCCTTTTAAATTTCTTTGTTTCCGCAGATCCTGAAGTAAACCAAAAAAAACGAAAAAAAAGTTTACTATAAATTTTTAAGTTTACTATAAATCGAGTTTATTCATAACGAGAGGTCGATGGTTCGATTCCATCTTTCGTCACTTCGATTTAACTTTTCAACTGATTTCGCATGTTTATCTTATACAGTTCACGATCATATAATCGTGATTTTGAGATCCATATCCCGAATAAAATAATAAAATAATAAAATAAATACGTTAAAATTGATAGTAAACTTTTTTTTCGTTTTTTTTGGTTTACTTCAGGATCTGCGGAAACAAAGAAATTTAAGAGGAGGCTTCACGGAAGGAATGACTGTTTTTTCTAATACTCGATTTACGATGAAAAAGTCCAAATTTTAGGCATCTAACAAACTTCTCCGGTATATCCTGGAATTTTCGGTGCAAGTTTCTGCCGTGAAAAGGGGAATCGACCTATCGCACATGTCTAGGTTGGCCATGTTTGTTTATGTTTAGCTTATAAACAATGTTTGTTTATAAGCTTCAAGCTTAGCCATGGTAATAATGTTGGTTTATAAGCTTGGCATAAGGTTGGCCATGTTGGCCAACCCAGAGATGTGCGATAGGTCGATTCCCCTTTTCACGGCAGGTTTCAACTTGTCTGAAATGTATGGGCGGAGGGAAAATTTGCACGTCAGAGCCAAAAAGTCCAATAATCAAATTAAAGATGGCCATTTTGTTATGGGTAAACAAGGGTTAGCGGACATCTTTAATTTGCATATTGAACCTTTTGGCTCTGACGTACAGAAATAATTTCAAACAAAATTTCGGTCGAAAAACTTTGATTTTGTTTTCCTGGTTTTTGTTTTCTTGCACTCAGAAAACAAAATAACTTAGCACAAACGTTTATTCTGCTTTGAACGCTTTTGTTTTGTGTCAAGACATTTTCTGACTTGTCGCAATTCATTCAGTCGGCTGCCGGCAAGTCATTGTATTGTAAACAAACAAAATGGCGACTTGTGTAGAATTTATATATTATTTTAAATAAAATAAATTCGTATAAATAAATTATGCGTGCAAAACCATTGTAATACAAGTACCTACTATAACTTTTAAGATTTTTCAGAATTTGATTTTTAAATCTTTATTTCATATCTTATATGAATGATTCAGCAATAGTTGTCACGTGTAAATAAATTTATCCTGTGCATTGGACAATGTTAGATTTCAGTTCAACTTTTTTAAAGAAAATATGTCATTTAAGGTCGTGTCTTCACATCCGATCGCAATAGTGAAATGTCACCGTTCGCTATTGTCAATGGTCACCAAAGTACCGGAAACTGAATCAACCATACCACTATCACTTCTTGGAAAGTTTCCTCGTTGCTGTAATGAGCTGCCATATTTTAGAAGCACTATAAACAAATTTGCGATTTTAAAAAATACAAAATATATTTCTTGTAACAATTACAATAGGTAATGGATTTCTCAACACAAAAAGAACTTTTTTTTTGTTTTTGTTGTTACAGCAAAACTTTTTAAAAATTATAGAAGGCAGTGATGAATTCAACTTCAAATTTCTTTTACGGACTTTCGTTGATTCAGTTTCCGGTACTTTGGTGATCATTGACAATAGCGAACGGTGACATTTCACTATTGCGATCGGATGTGAAGACACGACCTAAGTTACCTGAATACAAAAATTCTGGATATCCATCTTGGTTAATCCATGATGTCCACCACACGTTTTTAAAATAAAAATTAAAGCGATATTACGTTTATATTTCCTTAATTATTAATTATTAATCATTGTTTTCGTGAGCCGCCATGTTGATTCGGATAGCATAGTATAGGAAATGTCCGATAGTGTCGCCTGTTGTCTTGTGGCAAGACATTTTATCCCAAGGCAAACCGAAATGATTTATCACAAGACATTTTTTTGTTTTCGCACGGTTTCAAGAAAAAGTGTCTTGTCTCCATGCACTTTTGCGTTCGCGTTAGTCATTTTGTTTTCTGAGTGATGGATTAAAATAGAAATAATGGAACAAGTTGTAACTTGCACCAAAAATACAAGAAGAGTCAAAGGAGTTTGTTGGATACTCAAAATTGGATTTCCCCCCCCCCCCCCCCCGTAAATTGACTGTTAGACAAAACAGCCATTTCTTTCGGTATTCCGTGAAGCCTCCTCTTAAGGGTCGGATTAGTCCAAAACTGAACAAAATTTTTTAACGCTCAGCTACATATTTCGTTATGGAATTGACCAACCACTTCCCCTTAAAATGACGTCACATGCATACGGTCTATCTCATTCAAACTTAATATTGAGCTTCTACAAGTAACAAGGTATAAAGGTCCATTTTAACAGCATTAGTGACAAAAATGTGAACAAAAATTTGGCATATTAAGTAATGCCCTGTTATCCTTTTTAAATGACCACATCACGCAGAAATTTAGCTTGTTTGAAAGCCCATATTTACTCATTGTTGGATTTAAAAACTAAAAATTCATTACGTATCCGTTGCTGTAAAGCTTTTAATGTGTCCTATAGGCTCATCCTATGTACAGGGTAAGCCATGTATATATTCCCTGTATGCCTGCTCAACTGTGAACTGTGGAACACCTACCATTTTAACTCGTGACTAAATTTGATATTTAAAAGTAATACATTTCAAGACTTTTTGAGAATCAATGTCAACTTATGTTAAATTAATGAAACCTCTTTAAAATCAACAACTAGCAGAAAGTCTTAGTGTAGGGAGAAATTAAGCACCTCCGACGAAATTTCTCATAATAACTGGTACATACACTAAGTATCAAACCTCAGCATGCGCATTCTACTCAGAATCCCTTAAAAAAATGTAAAAAGCCGTAAAACGAATCCTGATGATAACGATGCTTCCAGTATAAGTGAAATGAAATAACATTAACCTTAAGTCTTTAAAAATATAGTCACTCACCTTCCCCTTCGGTCCCAGCAGCTATTTTGTATTAAAGTTGGTGTTTCCCTTGCAGATCTATACGAATGATCTCCAAAAGAAACTAATGTGGAACAAGATGAAGCCCTAGACATGATAGAATGAACTGGGCTATCTTCATCCAGAGGAGTTGCTGCGGTTACCAAAGTATCGCTGTCGCTATCTGCAATTTTATTTTAGACATAAATTTTCTGAAATTAAATTTCAAAAGCAGACGAGTAATTACCGCTTCTTACCTGCTTCGAAAGCATCGTAAAATTCATCATCCGACGTGTCGTAAAATCGGGGGCTCCTCGATCTATTTTTATGGCCTACGGAAACTTGAGATGCTAAACTTTGTTCTAATTCGTGGTGCTCTTTGGCTAAAACATTAAGGGCTTCTTCTAAAACGCGACATTTTTCTTGCTCCTAAAAACAAAAAATATCCAAAAAAACAATTCCTTGTAAAAAGGTTCAGCCAAGTTAATCTTGCAAAAAACCGAAATGTTTCTGCCCTTAAAAGTTCTGATATCAAAAAGGGCAGCCAAGTTTTTTAAGGACAGCTTTCATTTAAAATGCCGTTTTTCTACAAAATACATTAAAACTTGGCCGCTTTTTTTTTTAAATAATCGCAATAACTGACGAATTGTTTGAAATTCGCGTGAATTTTACGTTTACTTTTCAGCTTAGTGTAGTATCGACTTTTACTATTGCACATTTAAATTTATTACTGTTAAATTTACCACATAATGTGACTCATATAGGTACGAACAGTATTATGGTTGACATTTTTTTTTCTCAGTAATTTTATTACTTAGAGTAAATTGGAAATAGTAAATAAAAATTGGCAGGTTTTTTAACTTTGTTAAATAATAAACGTCGTAATGATATTTTTGTAACGGCAAGGGGGGGGGGGGCAAAAAAGCGGCCAAGTTTTAATGTATTTTGTAAAAAAACGGCATTTTAAATGAAAGCTGTCCTTAAAAAACTTGGCTGCCCTTTTTGATATCAGAACTTTTAAGGGCAGAAACATTTCGGTTTTTTGCAAGATTAACTTGGCTGAACCTTTTTACAAGGAATTGTTTTTTTGGATATATCACGAGTTTTTGTAAAATTTTAACCATTTTTACAACTTGCTCCAAAATTTTTTACCTTTTAAGTTAAAATTAAAATTATTTGCTAGCAATTATCTCTCACACTAAAATTTTTTTCTTGCAAAAAATTAGAACCAGAGAAAAACATGAAATTTGCAATATCGGGTCTGATTAAAATTGAAATGACTGAATTCAATTTGTCTTTTCTATCGTAATTTGGGTATACATTGAAACTATGAGGGTTATATTTGAATGAAACTGCACGTTTTTATTTAACAGATATTTGTTCCTAGTGTCAGTCGTTTTGGCCATAGAAATAGCGTTGTAAAGCCTTTCATAGGTGATCATTGCCATTTTTAATTTATAAAAACTTTCAAAAAACATTTTTTTAAATTGTACTTCTGCTTATCAATTTTAAAATCAATGGTTTAGGTTTAGGATGATTTTCATTGGAATTAAAAAAAATATTCCACTACAAGCTACGTTTTTGGCCTTTTTATTACTCTTCAGTTAGGTTACGGCATTCCTGCCGTTAATTTAGAGTAAATTCAATGGGTTTTGCACTCCCAATCAATCATAAATGAAAAATAAAAGCGAAAAGAGGAATAAAAACATCAAAATTTTTCTCTAAAATCCGCGAAAACAAATGCCGTTCAATATAATCCAAGCATGTTGTTATACCGGACGAGATAAAAAAGGCTCGACAAAATACGCAAACGTACCTGTTTTTTCCGCTCATAGTGGAATATATTCTCGGTCATTAGGTAAACAAATACCCCTATTATCTTTTTAAATATTTTTAAAACAAATCAGAGAAAATTTGTTCGATATCAGAGAAAACGTTCGTTTAATATATATCCAAATTACGGTATTAAATTAAGTCATTTTAATGCCTCAAAATGAAATAGTTTTAACTTTTTTTTTTCAAAATTATACCCCTAAAATTTTAGACTTAGTTGGTGACAGCCGCATGATGTTTTACTTCTACATATTAAAAAGCTAAAGATAAAGTCGGTGAAAAATAAAAAAAAATAATATAAAGCCCGATAAAGCCCAACCGAGAGAATTACACCCCCGCCTTAAAGCAGTTTCAGGTTTGTTGAAAAAATTAAAAATAAATAAAAAAAAAATAGTAATAATAATAATAATCAATGAAAAAAAAAATGCCCTTTCAAAAAAAAGTCCCCTTTCAAAAAAAAAGTGCTCCAGGTATGATATGAAAACACCTGCGACAATATAAAGGAATGACACAGAGGGTTCTTTAGAGAGTTCGTCGTCCTCACTACAAACATTTATTTTCGTTGAATGTTGAGGGTTATCTAATCTCGATACTGCAGGCGAATAAGAAAATCGGCTTTTCTCGGCCCCCCTTTAATATTTTTCGGGTTTTCGGACTTTTTCTGTTCATTACTAATTAAGATCTATTACCATACCAAGTTTCAACTTTCTAAGTGCCCCCCAAGTACCCTAAACATTATGCTCTCTATCTATCTATATATCTATATATATATATATATATCTGACGCTCAAAAACCGTAACTTTAGGCCCTAATATTTCAAAAACGGCAAAAGCTAGAAAGTTGCAAAGTGGAACATAGAGTCACAAGGCAAGCGGTAACAAGATGGTGAAATCAGAAAAAAATTAGCTTTTTTATTTTCGGAGGTACGGGGGTCTGAAATCGGCCGTATTATGCGTACGGTAAAGTAGGCACAGGTCGAGTGCCCCGGTGAGGCGAGGTTTTGTCGGTGCCGTGTTAGGTTCGGATGTTTGTATTTTGTTTTTTTTTTAACTTGGCTGGGGGGCACTCTGTGCCCCTCAAGGCACAGGTCGAGTGCCCCGGTGAGGCGAGGTTTTGTCGGTGCCGTGTTAGGTTCGGGTGTTTGTATTTTGTTTTTTTTTTAACTTGGCTGGGGGGCACTCTGTGCCCCTCAATACACAATTTTTAAAAAGATGTCATATTTGAGAAATAAAAATGTGACAATTACTTGTTTTAACTGAAGCACTCTCAACTCTTCTTGTTGAGTGAAAACTGTTAAGCAGTGATTTAAAGCTGAAACCATTTCGTTGGAAGTTTCGTGAACATCTTGGTACCTCTTCAAAACTGTTTTTAATACGGCTTCGTTATGGACGAAACTATTGCTCCCCATGGCACGAATTAACATTTCTATTTCGTTTAATTGTTTTTCTAGTAATTGTTTATGTGCTGTGGCATCTTGAAGACTATCTTTCATAGAACCTAACGGTTTCAAATTAGCTACGGAATCTATTTCTTCATCTGAATCATATACAACTCGTCCGTGATTCATATAATGATTGTTATACGCTATATGCTCGTTTAATGCATTCAACCATTTTTGTCTCTCTATTTTCCCTGAAGAACAATTTTCTCCGTAATCGACTACGCTTAATCTATGAACTGCTGTGTCCGAAAAATGTATCACAAATGTGCAATGATCATGTTCTAGCGGTGTTACTTTAGCACCATCTAAATATTTAAAATCTTTTCTCTTGACTCCTGTTGATCCATCTCCTCTACTGTTAAAATAAGTTAAAACGCCTCGCTCTAAAACAGCCTAAAAAGAAAGGAAAAAAAAAAATTAATAAATGAAAACAAAAATAACATTTAAGAATTTAAGCTTAAAAGAAATTTTTTTTTTTTCAAATTCTTTGTACCCAAACAGGTTTCCATCCTAAGAATCTGGAACGTTTAAGCAGTTGCCCTTCAAAACGGTCAGCTGTTTTTTGAAGCATTTTAATAGGTTTTACATTGAGCACTTGTTGCATTTGAGCATCACGAGCTAAATCTACTGCTAATTGTCCTCTATTATTTTGAATTGTGGTGTCAATACCATTTTGGAGAAGCAATACAGCTGCTTCTTTGTGTCCCCTGTAGGAAGCACAGTGTAAACATGAGTTTCCTTGATTATCTACACAATTGATTGCAGGTGGTTCTGGTTCCTTAAGCTGCAAAAAAAATTAAGATTCTTTATTTTTGTACCTCAGAGGTAAAAAACACTAGCTATGACATAATACCTAAATTGCAGATTGAAAAAAAAAATTTTTTAAGCGATATAAAGCTTACCAAAATATTAATTGTAGCTAAATCATTTTCTCTAGCAGCAGTAAGCAGTCTATCTTCTTTTCTCCTAATATCCGCTGCTAATGCTGCTGCTAATAATTTATGAATATCAGATTCCGATTTTGCAACATCACATGGCTTCCTTCCTTCACCATTTGGAATGGAAACTGATGCATTATATTGTAGCAATAGAAGAACAATATCCTTTAAGTTTAAGAGCAATTAACATCTCAGACTTGATAAAGAATTTTAAAAAATTGCTTACTTCTCTTCCGATGAAAGCTGCTTTGTGCAAAGCAGTGTCACCTGCATCATTAACTACATTTACATCACATCCTGCCCTTAATAATTGTTCTACCACAGCCTGATGACCAAAATAGCTTGCTAAATGCAATGGTGTCCATCCTAAATTACTTTTTGTTTTACCTAAAATGAAATATAAATTTCGTCAAAATTATCCAGTTGCATAAGAACGCCCATTTAACTTCGTTCAATTAAAAGCCGGACTTCCTATTTAAAATGGGGAGCGGTTGCAAGTATCAGTCGGCTACGAAATCAACTAAAATTTTCTTTTCGGCACAATTTTGTATAGATCCCACAATTACAAATTTTTTTAACAGATTCGTAAGGTGAAAATATGTTAAAATAAAAAAAAGAGTATCATTTCAAATGTCAACAAATAGGGTTATGTCAAATGAAGTAAACAAATAAAATAATTAATTTTTACCTTTACAACTAATATTAAAATCCACTGACTTTCTTTCTTTGGCAGCCAATAATTCAGAAACCATTCTGGAATCACCATGTCGACTAGAATAAAGTAATAATTCCTCTAACTCTTGTTTAGTGCAATTCTCAGATATCTTTTCCGACATGGTTAGCGTTTGATAAAAACCGCATTACGGAACGGAGGTGATAAACTCGATGCCAGGGACCGACGCTAGAAGGCTGTGAGCTTCATCGACCAATAATATATTCCCGCCATATTTAAACACCAAAACTAAATTTTAATATTGTTGTAACATTTCTAAAAAATATATGGTGACCATTAACAGAAACAAACTTCCAACAAAATTTTTCCGCAATAAAAAATCAAGGTCAATTTTTAACAATGTTTTTAATATTGCTGCAACATTTTTAAGAAAATAATTCCGACAATATTTTTTATGGAATTTGGCCAAGATTTCGGCAATTCCTTGATTTTTCGTTTTGCCGCCATCTAACTTTATTATATTGCAGCAATTTCATAAAACTATGTTGCAGAAACCCTGGGCGCAAGGTTTGGTGCTGGTATTCCACGACTAAAAAAAAAAAAATAAGCATATAACATACCTGGCGAGGCTGTTCGCTTTACATCCGATATACTTATATATCTTTATTGTAAATAGCAAATAGTTTTACAAAATGACGGAAAACGACGGTGGTGAGATCCCGAGTTAAATGCTAAAGACAGAAAGTCTTAGTATTAACGATGAAGAAAAGTATATTGGGTAAAGATATAATTATGTTTTTTACATAAATACCTAATGTAATTTATTTTCATTTTGTAAATAACAAAGTGTGCTTTTTTTGAAAGTTACTCTACATATGTACTTCTTTTGTTATAGGACTATGAGTATGCATAACCATAAAATTTGTAACACGAAAAGATATAAAATTGGAGAAAAGCTATACTCCATAACGACCGAAACGGAAAACCGTTTTTTATGTTACCCCGGATGTCCGGAATTCATTGTGGATGAGACAACGCCAGTCACAAAATATTTAACTGACGACATCGTGTGAGTGAAGACTTTATATTTAATATTATTAACCCCCCTTAATGATATAAATTTTCTCACCAGTTGCCCGATGTTAAATCCCGCGCCTACTGAAGCTGAATTAACAATGGAAGAGCGCACTACAATTAAGGAAAAGATTTATCATCAAATTGGAAATGGGATGGTGTTTGTCTTCACCAAAAAATCGTTGGAAACGGATGTTCGCCTTCCAAATGGTCCTTGGGTCAACACTTATAAAAAAGATTTTCCCGAAGTTAAAAGACAACCCCCAGTATCCTTTTCCTAGTCTACTATGGAGAGGACTTTAAATTTGTATTTGTTGTGATTTGAATCAATGCAAAGTCCTACTCAGTTAAACCTGTAGGCATTAAGTGGTAAAGTTTGTTCACGACTATCCATGAAGACTTTATTTGTGGTTTCCTTGCATGTTTTTAACTTTTTTTTTTTTTAATTAAATTTATTGGATTTAGTTATGCAACCATTCTCCAGTATGTTTTTAACTTAAAGTGAAAGAAAAACAAATTTGCCTTATCAAATCACTTTTTCTATGAATTATAAATTGTTTCTAGAAGTTAAATGAATTAAAATTATAATTTGTCAAAATTTTTATTGAAATTTAGTTAGGTTTTCTAAAAATGTTAGATCCTTACCTCAAGCACAAAATAGAGTTTGCCATAATATTTCTTCGAAGATCTTCCCCTTATTTTTTCTGGATCATGCAACAAATCACCTTGTAAAATTTAAATCACATCTTGGTAAAATACAAATGTAATGCCCAGCCAAACTAATTCCAGCATTCAAGAGTTTAGACTCAAGTTTCCGTACTTAGCAATACAAATAAAAGATTATGCTCCAGGCTTCATTGAAAGGAAAAAAAAAGTTGAAGTAACTTCCATGCATTTTCAGTGCTTCCCCAGTACTCAAGTTCCTAAAAAATATTAAAAATAAAGTTTCATAGAACAAAAAACAAATACAAATACAATCAAACTAATTTATTCATTAAAAAAAGAAAAGACAAAGTTTATCGACATTAAGGGCATCAATAATCAAAAAAAAAAAATTTTAACACAACTGAAAATGCCTTAAAAAGTCAAAGTCCTTATTTAAAATCATAGTGGAACATCTTTTAAATCATCAGGTAGATCATTTTTGGGATGTTTATTTTCAAAATGCTGTCTGTATGTTTTAGGATCCGGCATTTGTGCTTTGCAGACTGAACAAACATGAACAAGAGCTGCCTGAGCTGCTTTTTTCTGAGTATTTGCATTGTGTCCCTGTTGCTTCTTTGCTTTTTGTTGCTTTTCTTGATTTTTGGCTTGTGATTGTAATTTCTGCTGACCTCTCGCCATTGTTTAAATATCAAGCTCCTTTAACCGCTGGCAGGTCTCAAATACCTAAACAAGAAAATAAAAATATTTTAAAATTATTCAAGGACAGGCTCACTTATATGTACATTTTGTTTGATTACTAGGTCTTATAAAACCAATAGGCTTAAAAAAATGCTTTCTCCCATTGTCAGATTTACTTTAAGTATTAAAATGGATGATATCAGCAGCTAATGTCCTCATTTAAATGACAAATAACAAAATACTGAACTATGCCCCTGATAAAATGGAATAAGATAAATAAAAATCTGAATTTATATACAATAAGGAAAGATGAATTAAAAGCGTGTTTACAACTGTACGGAAATATGTACGTAACAGGTATTGGCAGATACGGAAGTCACAACATCGAGGTTTGTACACATTAACATTAAAAATTGGCACGATTAAAAAAAAAAAGAAGTGAAAAGAAAAAGAAAATTTAGAACCCCAAAGAAGTCGAAAATAATTATTAAAATAGTAATAACATGTTTTTCTAAACAAATGCATGTGCTTTTTGGTTTCTGAATTGGTTATTTCGGTCAAATTTTTAAAGATCAATTTCAATAACTTTCAAGACGGTGACATTCTACTTCGAAAGGAAAATTAACCCAAATAAAATTCACTGAATCCAAAGTTATAAAAATTGAAGTACACAACTTATAGTAAAAATATAAAATACGTACCTTTCACAATATTTTACTGGTTATTTTCTCTTCTGTGATGAAAATTTTGAATAATTTTTTCATTCGGTTTCACCACGATATGAAAATGTTGATATCATTAAATATATAGTTACACATAGAAGGCTGATTCTATTGTTCAAATGCGATCCTAAAAAAAGACCCGGCCGTTGTATGTCGCTAGTATCGATTTATAAAGTTAGACGCAGGCAAGAGATGGCGTTAGTTGTGGGTGGAGTATTTTTAGACCCAGGCAATAGATGGTGTTAGTGTACTAGGTTTAATTCCATAACATAATTTCTTCAAAGTAACCAGAGGAGGAATGATTGACAACTCATAAAAGGGTGAATAGACCTTAGACCTATTGTATTCTGTTGAATTTCAGGTTTTCAAGATAAAGTACCATCCTTGCCCCAGGATATTTCATTCCGCTTCAAATGATTCTTATTTTTTCAAAAATTTTAAATTCGTCAATACTGTATCTTCTCGATTTCGTTGGGTGGGGTAGGCTTGGATCGGTTTAAATAAATTAAAATATTAGTATTTTCCTTTCCTATCCCTTGTTCAGCAAGACATGGAGTAGAAACACTGGAAAAAAGGATTTTTTGACCTGACTTTTTCTGACTTTTTTTGACCATTTTTTGACTTTGACCTGGTAGTTCAGTTAGACTTACTTATAACCCTTGGCAATGGTGCTTTTGCGGTGGGATAGAATTTGCAGGAACCCGCCAGCTCTTTTTTTCCTTTTTTTTTCAACAGAAGGGTACTTTTTCTTATTCAGAAATTCTTAAGCTTAGGAAAAATGCCTACACTTCAAATTAAATACTGAAGCGCCCAGGCACTGATCACTAATTTTTTTTTTTTGGTCAAAGCACCACTGACCCTTAGGACCTTGGCCCCATAGGTCCAGCCAGACCATTAAGTATCCCTAGCTAAATTCTTGAAGTAAGTTTTTTACAACTAAAATTAAAAAATATTTACAGGGCCGTTATGTATTTTTGAGAAATAATTTTTTATCAAAAATAAAAAAATAAAAAAGCTGCCGAGTAGATTGGGGGAAGTTTTAAATTGATATAATAATCTGTAAAATAATTTTTTTGATCAAGTTAATTAAAGGAAAACGTTTTGAGGAAAATATACAGAAAACACTTGGATCAACATAGTATGTTTTTTGTACATTCATGAAATTCCTTTGTTTGGGGGGGGGGGGGGGGGGCGGTAAAACTTAATGACAAGGTTCCAACAAATTTTAGAGAATAGTAGATTTCAGGGCGATGTAGTTTTCAGGGCGAGAATAACGAAATTGTTTTGTTTACATGATCTGGAAAGTATACTTTTCGGGTCTAGCCCTGAAAATTATTCTAGTATCAGTTAATTATTTCAATACATAATGGTCCTTTCCCCTCTCCCCCCATTTAAAGCATTTTACAACTCCCCAAACGATGGCCTAAAACAGCGGTGCTTTTGACTAAAAAAAAAAGTGCCACTATTTTACCCCAGAATTTTGGGCATTGTTTTTTCTAAGCTTAAGTTTTTCTAAGAAAAAGTGCTGAAGCGCGTCCCTATATCACCCCGCCTCAAAAGTACCACTGACCTAAAATGTATATTTTTACATCACTTTCTTAAAAAAAAAAAAAAAAAAAAAAAAAGGTTCAAACATTAACGTTGGAGTTTACTATTCCAAGAAAAAAAAAAGAAAGTTCGTTAAACTCAGATGCTATTCATACAACCCAGACAGCGGATATACGTATATTATACGAATAATATACGTATATCTATGGTTTATTATACGTTTTTCTACACCGTATAATATACGTATAATCAACGTATATTTTAAGACTATATATACGTGCTTTTAATGGTAATTTTTATTCGTTTTTTTTTTGTGGTTTTTCGACAATTTGAAAAATTATTTCAGGATATCCATATTTCACATATGATTCTTAAAAGCCATTGCTGAAAAACTTTGTCAAAAATTTGACTTGTCATAAAATTGATTTTGCATATATAATTAAATCACAAAACAAACTGTACGCCAAAAACCACCCCTCGTAATATCTTCCTTCCAAAATCGAAATTCCAAAATGTCTCAACTTGATGATCCTATATAGGCTAAATAAAATGTAAAAATACAAAAATCAGAATTTTTGGAGTGGATCCTGATTTTTAGAACGAGATTTTCAGTTTTGACAATATGAGCTTTTGGGAAAAGTCAGGAAATGTAAAAAAAAAAATTAACATCTCCTTTATTTATAGGGCTCGAGGGATAAAATTTTGCAGCCTAGGGTTTTTCGATCCGAAAAATCCAAATCTGAAGTCAGATTTACTAAAATGTGAAGTCTAGTCGAGCAGAGTTTATATACGCTGATCTACGTATAATATACGTATAAAAAGTCTTAAAATATTCGTTTATTATACGTAGACAGTATACCTAATTTATACGTATAATTTCGGGCGATTATACGTATACCGACTGTCTGGGAAAATACGGAAAGGTCTGGACAGTCAGCTGCTTGGATGCGGAAAAAATTTTTAATTTATTGCACATCAGAAAGAAATATGCATAAATGTAGTTTTACTCTAAGCAAAAAAATAGTAAAAAAATTAAGCAATATTATTTTCAATGTGGGCTGATTCTTTAAATGATTTTTCGGAAATTCGAATATTTTGATTTTAGAGGGGTAGAAGTGTATGAAATGATGACGCCAATGTTCAATACCCATGAGAAAGGCATATTTTTTGATGATGAAGGGGAGGAAGAGGCCTAAAATTTTCAAAAAAATGATGACTTCATATTTGAATGGTCCCTTAATCTTGTCTAACAGAAAATCTTCAAAAATTTCTACAAAATATTGGGATTTAATTTTGTCCGACCCGTAGCCAAGGGGGGGCCCCCCCCCCCCCCCTAGAGTAAATTGAATAAGTATGACAGGTAGGGAATTAAGGCCTATTGCCCCCCTTAACAAGGCAACTGCCCCCCCTGGCTCTTCGTTCTGGCTAAGGGCCCGAATTTTGTGAGTAGAACACAAAACCTCGGAAACATTTGTATTTACCTCAAATTCAATTTTTCAAAATAAAAAAAACTTAAAAAATTTCCGAGCAGAACCTTTGCCAGGTAAAAAAAAATACCCGTTAAATACTTGCTTGAAACCATAAGTTAAATAGTCGGGATAAATAAAATGCACATATTCAGTTATGAAATTGAGCCTTAAAACTACCCCCATCTTTTGACTGCGTCTGAAAACAAAATATGCGGAATACTTTGCATTTGGACGTGACCATAAGGGTTTCAATGATAGTCAAGTCCCAATTTTACCTGACTTGTTTGTCATTTTAAACTAGTCGTTTTTGATAGATTCTCTCGATGCTCATGCCATCTAACGACTTCAAAATGAACCATATTTTGAGGATTGCATGAGAACAATAGAATCAGCCTTCTATGTGTAACTATATATTTAATGTTGATATTCTATTGACATTAATTACAAAACGCGTTAGTCATAAGCTAAACATACGGTTACGGTATAAACAAATCGAATTGCAGGCTTACCAACATCTTTTTTTGCTGCTAGCTGCTGTTACTTTTAAAAATGGCGGCCAATGATTCGAAACGTTGAAATGTACAGTTGTATTTTTAATTTCAATTACTTTCATCAATAACTATTGAAATAAAGTTCGTATTGATGATGATCACTACTAAATTAATTGAAAGTCGTGTTAATAGTCTCCCTTTAATATTTACAAGACATGTTTGGGGTTCTAAAAAGATTCGGGATCCTACTTTATCCGAGTCTCTACCAGGTTAGGTTATCATATGGTTGTATAACAATTATTTTTAAATAATCATACTTTTGTGTTCAGAATTTACATATCCAGCGAAAGATCCTGATGAAAATATAATCTATGGCTGGGGAATGAGTGAACATGGAGCACTGGGTCATTTCCTCCAAAAACGTCATAAAATGAAAATGCGAAATGCGAAAAGAGATATGAGATTTTGGAATTTCAAAAGACCACTAAGATTAACGTTTGGAGAAGAAAACTGTGTAACTCATATAGCCGCAGGATTTGGATTTTCTGCATTTGCTGTTAAAACAAATGATGGAAATAAAGTATTTGGAACTGGCATTAATACTGATTCACAAATAGGTTATCAAGCTGCTAGGAGGGATTACCCCTTGGGGATCGTACTAGCACCTGTGCCTGTTGGAATTAGGTTTCAAAATCCAACAAAAACCAAAGTGACAAGTATTGGAGCTGGTAGAGCTCATTTAATAGTTTGTACAGATAATGAAGGTGTTTTTAGTTTAGGCAATAATTCATATGGACAATGTGGAAGAGATATAGTTGAAAATGAGAAATACATGGGAAGTGAAACTGTGTATAACATACCAAAATTTACAGATGAAAGAATAGTACATGTGGAATGTGGACAAGACCATACGTATGTAAATCAAAATTTCCAATCTTAGCAGTAATTTGATTTCACAAAATTTGTTTCAGATTGTTTTTGACTGAAAATGGCTCTGTTTATTCTTGCGGTTGGAGTGCAGATGGGCAAACTGGTTTGGGTACTTATAAGGCACAAGAGTTTCCAGCAAAAGTGGAAGGAGATATAAAAGATGAAAAAATTGTAAAAATCTCATGCAGATCTGACTGTGTTTTAGCACTTAATGGTAAAAATTTGCCCCTTTTTTTCTTGCTCTTTCCTGATATAAAAATAACGTTTTATTGATAATCTTGAAGATTTCTGACAAATATTACACCTTGCCTTATGAAAAACTGTGATGTTTGTACCTTTTCAATATTTTTTTCAGATAAAGGAGAAATTTTTGGTTGGGGAAATTCTGAGTATTGCCAAATATTCAAGCAAACAGATGATATACAACAAATAAATAGACCAGTTTATGTTAAAAAATGTCAGTCATATGGGAAAATAATTGACATTGCGTCTGCTGGGTCTTACTGCTTGATGCTTAATGGTAAATTGATTAATTGTGTTCCTAAGCCAATGTACTTCACAAAAAAAAAAAATTTACAGGTGAAGGAGAAGTGTACTCATGGGGATACGGAATCTTAGGACAAGGTCCGGAAGCTAGACTGTCGTGGGAACCTCAAATAATACCACCGATACTTTTCGGAAAAAACGATTTACATAAAGACTGTAAAGTTACCTCTATATATTGCGGACTGAATCATAGCGGAGCTGTTACTAATTATGGAGACGTTTATATGTGGGGATTGAATAAAGGAGGATGTTTGGGCTTAGCCGACGATAAACCCAAATATTTTCCATTAAGGGTAACTATTAATTCTTTTTTTTTTCAAAGAATACGAAATTAGTTCTTGTTTTTTTCTTCCCAAGGTATCAATTCCTACGATAATAAAAAATTAGCACTGGGAGTCGATCATACATTAGCAATAGGCAGAACTTTTGATTTAAAACCCACATATATCCAAAAGAAAAAAAGTTCAGTTAAAAGATTAGAAATAACAAAAACGTAGCCTATAAAGGAACAATATGAAATTTTCTAAACAATTTTACAATCGAATTTTTTATACAGTTATAATTGTTCGATTTATATATATTATCTATCTATACATAATCCATAATATACTGTATTTGTATGTATAATATAACCAGGGAAATTATCCTTGTGCTTTGTTCTATAACAGCTACAACCATGTACCCCAGATGAAAATAATATAGCGTTTTAGTAAGTTGACTTGATAGCAGTTCGTCGTGTTATAAAATAAATTTTCTATTGAGTAAAAATTTTTAAATTGCTTTAGGGTGTTTTAAAATACAATGAAAAATTGCATTCAGATGTAATGGTGCAGACAAAAGCAAAAGCTGTCCACCTGAGTTCCAAGTTATATGATCCTCTATAGAAGGGTACCTCACGGACCCGGTCATGATGGCCGTCGTTCATTCCGATTAAAGGTAATAAACAAAACTCTTATTGAACTGGTAAAACCACTTCAATTAATTTAATTCAAATATGAATGAAATTACGAAGAACTTGCGGTTAGGGTGAAGAATCTGTTTTTTTTTTTATATATATATAAAACTTTATAGAATTTTTATAAAATTTTATAATTTTTATAAAAATTTTATAAAACTTTTTATTTTTATTTTATGAAACTTTTTTTTTAAAAATTCGTAAAAAAAAAAAAAAAAGAAATACGATTTTTATAGAAATTTTATAAAACATGTTCTCTTTAAAATTTTTATGAAAGTTGTACACAATTTTTTTTTTTACGAATTTAAAAAAAAAGTTTAAAATTTTTATTTTTCTTTTATAAAATTTTTATAAAATTTTATAAATTTTATAAAAAAAAAAAAAAAAAAAAAAAACAGATCCTTTACCCTAACCGAACTTGCTATGAACCCTTTGAAAATCGGCGTATTGCAGCGAAATTAGAAGTAGAAGATCGAAAATTAGGAAAATCATTTTACGATGTTAAAAATATCATTTCATCTGGGGAAACGAAACTTTGTTCTCACCGAGAAAAAAAAAAGACTTTCGATGGTGGGAAAGCAAAGGTGCTTGGAAAAAAGAATTCTAAAAATGTCTTTGAAAACAAATAAAATATTTTCTCTACTTTGTGCTTGCCAAAAGAACTATTGTTAGGTTGCAAAACATTTCCTTTTTCTCGGTGATAAAATTTAAATTGTGGGGGAAAAAAAACTACAATACTTGGGAGGCGTTCCAGCGCATTAAAAAAATAAAAAGGAAGCTGAATTTCAATTGAAACAAATTACATACACATAAAAAAAAAAAATAAAAAAAAAAAATGTCTTTTAAAAAAGAATCAGTGCTCTTTTCACATTCCTATACCTCTCAAATACCTCTCAAATTATTATAAAATATTACATCATAACGTACATCAACGGTCTTTTACAATATAGTAGCTCTTATTGCTAATAAAAAAAAACGATTTATAATACTTTTCACAGCATAATGCTTTTCATTTATACACTAACATGGAAGGAGGAGGGAAAAAAGGAAAAAAACGATTTAATGCCTGCATTTCATTAAAAAGTAAGATTTTTCCAAATACTGATAGGTCATGATTTTACGAAAATTCAGGAACTATAGATTAAAATTAAGAATTTTACATAGGCCTTAACCATTTTAACTGATTCGATAATTTTCTAAGAAAAGAAAATCAGTCGACTAAACAAAAAGTGGGAAATTTTTCACAATTCGCACCAAACACTCATGAGATGCGCTTTTAAAAAATTACACGTTCGCTATTTTTTTTTCCAGGAGCAACGAGCTTAGACAATTTATTATCCAGGGTGTCTAACTGTCCTATAATTCCTATAAAACCCTATAATCCTCCAATAATTTAATATTTGGTCCTATAATCCTCCTTTATTTTTACTACTGGAAGTCAAAACGGGTTAATTATATTTCCATATAATTTTAACAAAATTTAGGCCTCGCTCGATTTTTGCCAATTAAAATGATTTAGGCTTTAAATGTCCCGAAAAAACGAGTTTGTTTTGGGTCCTATATTTTTTAAAACATGATCCTATAAAGTCCTATAAAAGTCCTATATTTTCGTTTTCATTAATCAATAGACACCCTGTAAGACGGAAACTTAAAAGGAAAAAAAAGAATTTTTTTTTTTTTTTTTTTTTTTGAAAAACAATCAGAAGCCAGTGAGTAAAACAACACTCAGCGCTTTAAAACAATTCCCATGAAAAATAACAACGCCAACCAATGAACAAGGCCAAGGAGTAACCGGAGGAATGGGGAGAGAGGGCCATACAACCCCCACCCCAGGGGCTGCATCAGCAGACTCCTAAAGTTTCCTTTAAAATTTTCTGATCCATACATTTTTCCTATCCTACAAGTTTTAAGCAGACATTTAAAAAAAACTCCCTGGGAAACGTTGAGACCCCCGTATTTCTCGTACTGGACACTTAAATTTTTGAAAAAACGTCACAAAAAATGAGAAGCAAAATTGTACGAATCACGAGCGAACACTCATAACAATTTGTAAAAAAAAAAAACAAATGGTCGTTTACGATTATTATTTTTAGTCTTCTGATTTCATTTTGTATGCATTACGAAAAAACTGAAAGGGATTTTTCCCAAAAAATTTATAACAAAAAAAAAAAAAAAAAAAAAAGGACGAGACCGCTCTTCGTTGTCATAAACTAACATTCGGACGTACCAATTTTAAAAAAATATATATAAATCACAGCAATTAACCCATATTCATTGTTTTAACAATAGTCTCCTTTCAGTTTTTCTTGATTGTTAAATTTTTTTCCTGTTTTCCATTTTATATCTACAATTTTTTCTTTACAAACTATTAAAAAAAAAAAAAAAAAAAAAAATTACAAGCTAATAAAATAAATCCCCAATAACAGGACTCTGTACGATCACACTTTTTTTTAAAATAACGAGTGGGAAAAAAAAATAAATAAATAAATTAACGAGGAAACATTTGTTCATATATAAATCCAATACGGATTTTTCATTTTTTTAAAATTTTTTTTGGAAGATTCAACGGAAGTTTAAAAGAGATTAATGCGGTTATGGAAATTTTTAACCAGAATCAGAATTAGGTTCTTAATTAAAAAAGGAAATTCAAGTTATGGCTCGGTTTTAGATCTTTTAGGGTCATACAAACACGGAAAGAAAATAAAGCAGCGCGAGTAACCGAATGAGATTTTACGTGTAGCACCTTTTTATTATATATTTTCACTACATTGTGCATTCTCAAGTGAAAATTTAGACTGAGCAAGCCCTACCGATTCTTGGATAAAAACATATTAATTTCTTAAATAAAAATTTAATCCGGAATTTTTTCAACGAAACTAATAGGAAACATACCTGTATGTTCGGGATCACTTTCTAAAGCTCCCTCTATCCAATTATCGTCATCGGTTTGTTGATTTGTAACTAAAATAATATCACCCACTTTGAAACTTAGTTCGTCATCTCTATCCGCCTCGCAATCGTACAGAGCCCGAACCCTTTTCATAACAAAGCTCAATTTGTTCTGCGCAGGTTTCTGAGGTTCCTCCTTTTTATTGAAATAATTATGACTTTTGGCTAACAGGTTCTGACTTATGGAATTCCTGGTTATGTAATTGGGTTCCCTAATTTTGACGCTGTTCGAACTCGTCGAAAATTGTCCGGATAAACTCCCTTCCCTCAGGCTGAGATCAGACGTGTTGCAATAGATCCTTTCTTCCCGCGGATAAGAAGCCGTCAGGTTCGTGCTCGAAGTGTTGGATAGTAAAGAATCCCTGGAGCCTCTTGTGTCCCCCGTTGACGTTGGAGTGTTAGGCTGACTCGGTGACGATTGCATCGGCTGCTGCAACGGACAAAAGAAGTACGGCTGTCCAATTGGAACATTGGACAAAGAAACATTTAGATATTGAAAATGCAACAACGGAAAAAAAAAATAAAGCTAAACATTAAAATAAATTGAATTGATTATTGGATTAATAAATAGGTATTTTTTAGCAATATAATTTTTAAGCAAATGTCATGCCTAGGATTTTTCTTTTTTGAGTAAAAGATTGTAAATAAAATGTTCTAGTTATAGTGTAATAAAAGGATAGTGTGATCACGCGTCGATTTGATCACGTGACTACTACGTAATTTACGTAATTTTCGTCATCATCTTTACTCTCAACCAATCAGCACATCTGGATCTGAAAAAGTAAAGATGATGACGCGTTTTACGTCATGCGCGACCCTGACGATTTTAAAAACTGAAACGATCACCCCCTGGTTCTAGCTCGTTTACGTAATGCTGTGTCTACACCTAGTGGTTTTTATGGTCAATAGTAACTACTTTGCCATAAGCTAAACATATGGAACGACTGTAATAGCTCATATATGGTTCTGTTATCAAGTGTAGACACGGCATAACCTGCCGGCGGTGTACACATTTTAACGATAAAAAAATATATGGGAAAAGTTTTTTTTAATTCAATACTTTATACATGAAAGCGGGGTCTAACTGCACCAAAACCGTATCAAAAAGGTTTCTTAATGTTCGGAGGTAAAGATCCATGATATTAAATGCATGAACAAGAGTTAATAGTTCTTATATTTCAAAATATTTAATTGTTTTCGCAAAAAAAATGTTGATTTCCGAGAGACTAGTGCAGCGCTCTATCGGTGAAACCGCGAACTATTTCAACAACAAAAATTAAAATGGCGTCTTTATTTTTTTATTTCGAAAACATTTTAAAAAGTTATGAAATTTAGGAACCGTAAAGCCTTTTTTATACATTTTCAATAACGAATCTTTACCTTTTAAACATAAGAAAACGTTTTGGCACGATTTCGGTGCGATCCGATCTCATTTTTATGTGTAAAAAACCGAATAAAAAAAAAAAAATTAAACATTCTTTATAGTTAAAAAATTTTCATCTCCCGGCTGACCGGCAGGTTGTGTAAACGAGCTAGAACCTAAAGAATTCGCAACTTTAATGAACTATAGATGGCAGTACCGCTTGGAGTTTCTTATGGACTTTTAACATGGAAATATTTTTTGTCGCGCATTGAAGAAATATCGAAAATAAAATCTTTAAGCAGCCCTGAATCACCTCTAACAATTTTTTTGCATGCGGTGATGGTTGAAAAAAGTTTGAAGTAGCTAAAAATACATTGGCTCTTATGGGAAAAACGTTTTAAACTCCAATGTAGTGTATCACCAGAGGTTGCGTCAGTCTATTAAAGTAGCGAATTGTGATTCTGCTATGGCGTTTACTTCAAGGGCAATTTTAAAGGATTTGCAACCTTTTTCATTTAAAGAAAATGCTTCGTTCAGCTGCATTTCGAAATGCAGTTCCATAATCCAATAGCAGCAGGAAAAAATTACTACTTACGACCTTTAAAATTTTGGGCACAACACAATATAAACATGCATTATAAACAAAAACATTTTTGTCGCAAAAAAACATCACGAACGGATCATGCGTGTACACGTAACATGCTATTACCAATGAAAGTCCCATATCGGAAACGCTTTCTTCGGCATAGCTTTCTAGACGTAAGCGTTCGTGTTTTAGCTGCAGACAGCAAAATATGGGATATTATTGTTTTTAAAAAAATGCTTATTAAAATTTTTCTTTCCAAATCAATGCACATTGAAGACAAACTTTCGTTCGATCTTCCATGACATAAATCAACTATAGGTGTGGGTGGGAGTGGACCCAAAAGGTCATTAATTCTAAGTGAAAACCTAAGAGTGAACGGTTAATTTTTTTCTACTTTGTAAAACTATTCCCAGTTTTTAAAAATTAAAAAAAAAAATAATCACCTTTCTCGGTGGTGGGACAGGATTCGACTGAGACATAGTTTCAACGTCGCTGCACATTGAAGATAAACTTTCGTTCGACCTTCCATGGGATAGTCTACTAGGCGTAGGCGGGGGAGGACCCAAAGGTCGTTTAATTCCTAAACAAAATAAAAACACATAAACTTAAAATTTTTTTTCCTATTGTAAGATAAGATATTGTGTCTACTTACCGGATAAATTAGGTGTACAATTCCCGCTTCGATCCACCGGTTTCAGTACGGGTGGCACCTCATTTGGTGGCAAAACCAATTTGGCACCGACTAGCTGTTTTGTGGAATCAGTACTTGGACTTCTCTTGTGAGCGTTTACCGAATGATACCCAGCCGAAACGTTCCCTTGGGCGTTTTGTAAAGGATCGCTCGGAGTTCGACTATGACTATTTCCTAATGTCCCGTAGATATTGGTAACCGGAGGTAACGGAGCTGCCCGTTTCTTTAAACTTCCGCTAATATTAACAGTTTGTACTGAAAAAAAAAAATTAAAAATTAAAAGTATTACTTCCCATTGATATGGCCATAATAAGTGAATTTCGAATCTCAGCCTAAATAACTGAAACAAGCAAAAATTTAAAAAAAAAATTTTTGTCACATCAAAAAGGGTGACAACGGTGGGATATTTTTGCTAATTTCAGCTACTTAGTCCGAGATTCGATATTCATTCACTACAGAACCATATCACCATTCTTTTTCAAAAACCAAGGCAAGAATAAAAGACCATGCTTAGAATAATTCACAATCGCTATATCGCTCAACTAAATTCCAAAAAAAAAAAAAACCTAAACACACGCAAATTCATTACTTTCAAACGAAGTTTTCGAAATGGTGCTGTAAATCCTACAAGCCGCGTCTGAGAAGTATCGAGGTTGTAAAAAACTACCGCTTCGTTTAATCGACCTATCGATTGCGTTTAAAGGAATCTCTGATAAAATTTAAAAACAGAAAAAAACAATTTCATAAATAATCATTTTAAAAGCTTCATAATTACGTCAGACTTACCCATGTGAGGCTTCCGTCCGTGAGGAGGTGGAGGAGGAGGCATGTTATGCCTTGATCCGGATAAATCCATAGACTCACATCCCCTCGATCTGTGATTTACCGGACTATCTCCTCCCGCGTAGCTCGGAGGCCTAGATCTACATTTCTTTTCAGGAGTAATGCACCCGTTCTAATATTAATTAATCATCGAATTAATGAATAAACTATAATTTTTTTTGTAAAACTTTAATTCTGATACTCACCCGTTCGTCTACAATTGTTTCGTCGTCAGACAGATCCGTAGAACCTTCGTCGTGGGACAAATTCCATTCGATATTCACGTTTTCGAACAGAGTTTTCTGCCTTTGTAAGGCGTGTTTTAACTACGAAAAAAAGAAGAATAAAAATAATTCAAATCTGCACTTGAAATATTCAATAAAATTTTAGCTCAATAAAAATGATAAAAATACTAACCAGTTCTTCGCATGCTTCATGCCTTTTTTCGATGGCTATATCCAACGGCGTCCTATTTAAAGCGTTTTTGCGTAGCGGATCAGCCCCGCTCCTTAATAGTAGTTTCATACATTCTACTTTGTCATGGATGGCACAGAGATGCAAAGGTGTGTTGAGTGAATTTTCTGTTAAAAAATAAATTCAAGTTTAAGTAAATCAAATTCGATAAAAAATTAAATTAAACTCTCGCTCAAGATTAAGTTTTATAGGTAAAGGCTGCCACCGGGTTACCGTAAAGGTTGTGCCCCAAAATTAAAATTTTTTTGGACTTTCACCCATCGATAGGACCTAGTGAGGGGGTAAATTAGGCCAAATATTAGGGTCGAAATGAAAGCCGTTTCTGAGGCGGGGATGGAAGTGCTAATTCAGTTTTAATTTTTTTGGCAGAGAATGGGTTGTCCGATTGAAGAATCTAAAAAACGGAAAAAAAGCTCTTTCAAAGGGCTATCTAAGGGCATAATTATTAATTTATTTAAAAATGGCCAATTAAAGGAGAAAAAAAAAACTTCTCTTCATGTTAGCGTCTCCGGACCGAAATTTCGCTATGACAGTCAAAAAGTACGTCAAAAATTGGCCTAAGTACATGTGCTTCTAAATTTTTCTTTTAACGAGAAAGTGGCCAAAAAAATGGCCAAAAGTTAAAAAAATTTTTTTCGCTGCGAAGATGACACTGCACACAAATTTCGCTATCACTACGTGAGAATACGCAAAAAACTGGTCTAAATACGTATTTTTTTGGCTTTTTTCCCAAACGGCCAAAATGGCCATAAAATGGCCAAAATCTCGAAAAATCTGTTTCGTCACGAAGACCACGCTGGACCCAAATTTCGCTTTCACCATGTGAAAGTACGCAAAAAATTGGCCATGTATTTCGCTTTGGAACCCTAAAGGCGAAAGTGGCCAAATTTGGCCACCTGGGGAACAAACCCTTACGGTAATCCGGTGGCAGCCTTTGTTGTAACAGGTACTGACATCCAAAATAAACAAACCTAAATTATCTTGGACTAGTAAAGTAGGCTTATCTAACCCTGAAGAAGACATATTTTGAACTAAGAAATCGACTAGATGGAGAGAGTCACCCATTTCTCGGAGTATTGCCATGTGGAGTGCTGTCTCACCCATTTCCTGAAAATGAAAACAGAAAAAAAAAATAGTTACTAACACCTAATAGTCTTAACTATTACCTTCAAAATGTTTAAATAAATACTTACGGAAGTGGGTAATTCTAATGTGAGATCAACACCTTCAGCCCAAACCTGAAGTAAATGATGCAAACTTTTATTGTTGACAGCGTGTTCTAATTCGCTTAACAAATCCCGTTCATCCCTACATAATCTTGTTATGAATTTACGATCTACATATTTCGCCCTGATGTAGTCGTACCTTTCTTCCCTAAAACAATACAAAAAAAATTAAATTGTATTCGAAAATTTTCGGACGTAATTAATAAATATTAATAATGCTAACATTGAGCTATTAGGTGTTAATTTAGATGTGTGCAAATTAGACTCCATGACTTCGTTAAAAGCATGGTTTGTCATGTATCTTGCTAATAACAGTTGCGACGTTCCTATATTATCCAACGTGAGACTTTGAATCCGTGAAATGTGGACGCCCAAATCCCTATGAATTCCCGAACATTCAATGCATACAATAATACCGAAATTGGTCGATAGCCACGTGGCATCTGAAAAAAGAAAAAAAACATAAGTAAAATCAATTATTTTGATCTTTTTAAAAATAAAAAGTCAAACCCTTACCGTTCATAGAACTACAATCGCAGCACTCGTGATTCCCAGGTAACCTCTGCACCAGTCTTATTATGGCTTGTTGAAGTTCCCATAAACTAGATGATTCGTTTGTTTTCCCTCCGCTGTCATCGAAAGCTCGTCTTAAAGCTGTGTCTTTACAATTTACTAAAACTGACAGCCATGCTCTTTGGTCTGATTCATCCTCAGCTTGAAAATGGTAGGTTCGGTTATCTTGAAAAAAAAAAAAAAAATCAGTTTTACTGTGGAAAAAAACGTTTCAAAGTTTTCTTTTTTTTCTGAATATGGCACTCACAGGAAATTAAATCGAAGCACCGTTTATCATCTCCAACATTTTTAATCTGACAAGTCAAGAGATTAACCCTAGTCGGTGGTTTAGATTCGTCTGCGTGACAAATATCTAAAAATCCTTCCGCTTGAACTCTGCATTTTCGCTTTTGCCAGACTCTCCTCATTTTACCTTCGGACTTTTTAAATAAATGACCTGAAAAAAAAAATTTCAAAGTAAGAACAGAAGGAATATTAGACTTCCAAATAATTTTTCTAAAATTCCAGTTAAAATTTAAAAAAAAATTAATCTTACCAGATCTTGTAAGCCCTGCGTGTTTATCACCCTGTAACTGATGTAGGCTATACCCCGTTCCGCTTTTTTCGGTACCCGGAGTACCGACTCCAGGAGTGGAGATTTCTTTTTCGAAACCAGGTGCGCTTCGAAGGACGTTCCTCAATTCCGTTAACTGCTTCCGTTCTTCGTCTTGTTTCTGCCTTATTTTTTGTAATTTGTTCGATAAATCGGAAACGTAGCTTCCGAAATGTTCGATTGTTTTCAAACCGTCTTGAAAATAACTGAAAACAAAAACGCAAAAGAAGGTAGAATCACAACGGTGGAATCACAACCTTTTTTATCTTTTTAATTCAACACTCACTTTGTTTGAGCATGATAGTATTCAACTAAATGCTGTAGTAATTCGATACCCTTTTTCGTTTTGATCTCGTTTACTTTGATCAAATATTCGCACATTTGTAGCTGAAATAATCTTCTCTCTTTTTCCATTTCCTCGGCTATTTCAGCGGATGTTATTTCCGTTCGTATCAGACCTGGAAAAATAAAAGGAAAAAAAAAATGATAAAATCTTTAGAAGAGATTCGACATAATTTCCATCAAAAACAATAACGAACGCCCTTTTTGCCACGCCCGTTTTAAAAGGAAAAGTCAACGATAATAAATTAAAGATGAAATTAATCAATTTTTTTTTTTGTCTTTTAAAATGAATTAATGTTTTGCGCATTCCAATGCGCAATTAATGTTCAAAATTATTTAGGTTCAAAAATTAATTTTTTAAAGAGCTTGTCAATTTTCATTCGAATTTTTAATTAATACCCTCGTTGACATTTGAAATAAATTCCTTTAGCTATCTAATGCCTAAGGCTAGGTGTAAAAGAAAAAAAATACTACAAGTTCTTTGACACGCCCTTTGGCTGCAAAGTAAAAATTTTCGTTTCTTTTGAAAAAACAATTTACCTGCTTCCTTAGCTTGCTGTTTTTTCTCTTTTTCAATTTTCGCGTATTTCGTTTCGTAGTCTTTCCATGCCTTATCGAACGGCCTTTTCAAATCCCCTTTAACTCCCCTCAAATCACCCTTTAGAAGACTTTCCACCGGGAACATGACTATATTATTAATATTCTGCATCTGGAAGAAAAAAATAAAAAAAATTAAGAAAAATGAATTAAACCAAACTTAGCAATTAATTATGGACCAAAATTAAACCAAAATTAGCAATTTAATTTTTTTAGCTTAGCTACCTGGAATTTATTGGAAATTTTACTATGCGAAGAAAAAGCGAACAATTAGGAAGGAGGAATAATTTAGTTAATCTAGGTCATTCCGGGGCTTTGGCTTCTTCATCGCCTGCATCACGATCTTTGCTGTTGAACATCGGTTTAGGACGCTCGAAGAACTTTAAAATTGAAAGTATGGTAAAACACCAAAGATGAGCAAGAGGACCAGTGCCGAATCACCCAAATGATCAACCAGTAACTAAATTAATTAATAAAACCATGGTCCTAATTGTTCAGTCTAGCTTCCTATTATGCAAAATTTACTGGTAGCTAAACTACACTTTTACCGTGCGGAATTCATTTAAACTACTTACTAATGTTTTCATTAACGCAGATAATTCTTTAGTAACGACCGAAAACTTCATAAAAGCAGCAGCGATATCCGGCTCTTGATCTTTATTCAAAGAAGCCGTACCCAATCGCTCTAACGCTCGGGACAGGTACATTTCATTATCTACATGAGCTATAAATGAAAAAAATAAATAAAAATTATTAATAGAACTGCGTATCTAATCAAAAGGTAACAGGAAAAGGAAATGGTTCAAGTTGTTGAACATAAGGGGTCGATTTTTTTTTTTTTTTTTTTTTTCTGAATTGCACTTGAAAATGATTTTATTAATTTATCATTTCCGTTTCCGGTTTAGTAAAGAAAAACACTCACCGTTTCCAGAATTATGAATGGCTTTTATCGCTTTTTTCATTTTCAACAATCCGTCCCGGTCGCAGTCCAGAGTCTAAAATAAAATAAAAATAATTAATGACTGTTACATTGAAAGGAATGGCCGGAGATGAAACATGACGTGACTTTTTTTAAATGACAACCACACGACAAATAATTAGATAATGACCGCATTTTTTTTTTTTTTTTTTTTTTTTTAAAGATCGATAAATGTCGCGATGGAATGTCTTTGAAATTATTATTGGAATTTAAAATATTTTTTAAAGAGGTGAATAAAATATTCAATGGCATAGTTTATGGTTGAAAGATGTAGGCTTAGTTTTAAAGAAGAATTCTAGTTAATTGCAGGGATTTAATTAACCAGTTAATTAGTGACATTCTGATTAAAATCAATTTATTCTGCAGAGCATTCTTGCATACATTTCTTTGAATCTTTTTCTTCCAGTCTTTAAAAACTGATATTATTATCAGCAACTGAGTCATTATATGAATGTACCACTGTAAATTGATAAGAAAAACTATTTAGCAATGTCAATATGAATTTATCATCTTTTTTTTTTTTTTTCCTTTAAAAATAGATTTTTTCCTAACTGAATTTTTGTTGGAAACAAATAAGTTCAATTAATGATTGTTGTTGAAATCGTAAAGTAGTTTTAATCATTTGATTTTTTATCCTCCTATAAATTTTGCTTTTATGACATCATTCAAAAGGAAATTCAAAATTAAAAATACAAATTAATTAGTTGTCATTTCAACCTACTGTCATTTAACAATATCACAAGAGTTAATATGTAGGGCATCAATCTTCATGCCACCATGAATGACAAAAGTCATAAGCAAAACTTATTGATATTTTCCAAGGTTCAAAACAATAATAAAAAACATTGAAAACAAGATCCAAAGTTTTATTATTAAATCATGAGCCAAAAGGTTCCGTTTTTTATTCAAAGTTCAAAATGGTAGCTGTTGATGCAAAACTGGGCTGTTCCAAATTTTTCAAGGGTAGGTAGGGCTACTAATCAATAATAACGTTTAACCTCGTAACCTTACCAATGCAAAATAAATGAATCTATTCACTCTGAATTATATTTAAATTCAATTCGGCATTAGAATGAAAAGTAAAGGAAATGACAAACCGTACCTCTTCTAAATTGGCGATTGTTTGCCTGCAATCGGCCATCCTCGAAACAAAGGTTGAAGTTGTCGGGGAATTGTAATCTTCCCTTGTTTCATCAACGAACTCGTTCACAAGAATTAAACCAGGCATTTTAAACCGTTAGAATACTTTATAATCACTCGATAAATAATATAAATATTTTTTTTTAATCACGATTACATATTAAAAAAGTTTTTCTTTTCGTATTTAGATACAAATAAAAACACATGGTAGCCATTTTGTATTTTATATCAAGGTTGGCGGTGACTGCCAAACTCGCGTTTTTGTTCATTTCGCGCCGATTTTTAAATATACCTCTTACATTCTAAATTTTCAAAAGCTTCTTATCCTTCATTCAATTACAATATGTTCGATATTGGTTTTTATTTAATCATTTTTAAATTTCTTCAATATTCGTAGCGATATTAAAAGGAAATTTTGTATTTGTAAGCTAATAAAAATGATTAAGGGCGGGTCGTCCTGGGATCGGTCTGCGAATCCGACCCAACGAACGGATTAGTAAAGAAACTTAACGCTAGAATGTGCTGCGATCGCTTTCAGATTCTACGATCTTTGCCCTCAAGAAAAAAAATCTGCAATACTATAATTTTTAAATTATTCATAATCATTCATAAAAAAGTCAAATTTAATTAATTCAGCTTTATTTAGATTGCAAAAGAAATCATTTAAAAACGAAATCTAATTCAAAATTCAAAATCGTAAATTTCCCGGCTTCCGTTTATATTTTCAGCGCCTGCTTAGATAACAAGATATTTCTGAATATGATGAAAACCATTTTTCACTAAAAATTTGTTTTGTTTACAATTTGAAAATAGAGTTTTTTTCCCAATTTTTTGTAGACCAGTCAACATTGGTGTTATTTAAATATTTGATAGTAACGAAATGAAAAATTTTGGCCTTCGAAACGGTAAATTTATGTTTATTTTCCTATATCTGTCGCTTTGATACAGTCTAGGCCATTGATAGTGTCAAATTTCTGATTTTATTACATTAAAGGGCTAGTTCTTTGGCCTGAAATCAAAAAGTCAAGCAAACTTGTATGCACATTATCTTACAATACTTGGGTAATACATCCTATTTTAAAAAGCATTTTATGACTTTTAATTGTCATGTCAAAGTAATAAAAAAAAATGTGTACAAGATCAGAATCATTTATTAAATTTTTTTTTTTTTTTGACTATAGTAAAAAATATTTAATGATTTATTATATCGTTATTTTAACTGGCAAGAAGTGCTTATTCATTGAAAGGAGATGATTGTAATTTGTTTTTAGGTCCAATATAACCAAACTCATGTAGTTACTTTTCTTTTTTTTCCAGGTGTAACATTAGTTTGAGCCATTTAAAGATCAAATAAGCCATGGGAACAACATCTGAAGAAGTAATAACAATTGATTCAGACAGCGATGAATGTAATTACTCTTCTTCTACAAATAATGTAGGAGGTTGTTATATGAAATTCCATTTGGATGATTGTGTTCAATTAAAAAGTGACAATAATGAAAAGGATAATTTAAATTTGGACAATAACAAACCAATTAAAAATGTAACCAAAATCATTAATGAGTACGATTTAGATGGAAAGGATGAATTCACTGAGGGGACTTTTTTTTACAATGGTAAATGGGCTTCAATGTAATTGTACTTGATTATGTGTAACACTAGTATATGATTAACCAGCAATTAATTTGTAATTTTTTAGGTGCTGAAAGTGATGAGGAGTACAAGGAAATATCAGAAGAATCCAATCAAAGCACAGAAGCAATAGAAAATAAAGACAATAAAAAATACAAATGCGATGAATGTGATAAGTCATACACTAATTCACGTTCCCTTCAAAGACATGAAAAAACTCACGGCATCACAACATTTGAATGTGACCGCTGCAACAAGTGCTTTTCTCAGTTATCTAGTCTAAAGAATCATAGACAAACACACCCACCCTTAGAATGCTTAGAGTGCTTTTTAGTTTTTTCATCTCAAACCGAATTTGATGAACATGTTGAGTCACATGCCCCTCCAGTTTTAAAGAGGAAAAAAAAAGAGCAGAAAGAAGGGAAGAAAGAAAAAAGTCAATCAAAGCCAGAGTCACAATCTGCAAAACCTAGCCATGTACCTCAATTTGCTTGCCACATTTGTAAGTGGGATTCAAAATCTTTTTACAAGTTAAGAGCACATTGTGTGAAAAGTCATAAAATTGTACTTTACCAGTGCAATTACTGTTATGAGATCTTAAAATCGAAAGACGAAAAAGTAAAACATAAAGATTATGATTGTCCGAAAAACGAATTTAAATGCCGTTCATGCCTAAAAAGATTCCCATATGACAGTACATTAAAAAGACATAGAACTATGTGTGAATCGAGAAAAAGTATAGAAACTCAAACTGAAAAAGAGAATGAAAATGAAAATTTGAATGAGAATCAGAATAATGGTGATGAAATCGTAACTTTAAGTGATTAATTCAGTTTTTTAAAAAAAATCATATGTTTTGTTTATTGTATTTCACTCTTCGAATGTATTTATAATTAATTAATTGATGTCATGCTGATTTAAATTTTTTAATTTAGTTTTTTATAAGCTCCATCAATTTCAAGATGCTGCTTACAAGAGAAGGTTCACAAACACATGCACAGCATACAGGCAAGATATGGTTTTTCAGAAAAGCCAGAAAAAATGGGAGAATATGGAATCCCTGGATATTTCTAGCAAAATTTTTTTCTTTGTTTTTAAGCATGTTGTGATGACCATTCGGAATTGATAAGAAATAATTGAGTTATGAATTTAGTATTTAATATTAGTAAATATTAAAATGAAAGCAATAATAATTTATTAGAAAGCACTGTATTTATTTATTTTCGTCAAAGTTTTAATTAATCGAATAATTCGTAAACTTTGTAAAGCACATTACGCATAGATGAACAATATCAATTTTTTATTTAGGTGACTGAAAATTGCGATTAATTTTTTTGTAAGATCAAAATGATGTGTTCTATTTTAAATATACCTTTTATGTCTACAGTAAATTGTATATTTTTCATTTTGTAACTACCAGTATTGAGAATCTTCCTTGTATCACTTCTTTTTTATCTTGTTTAGCTTCCTCTTAAATATAAAAGTAAACCATTTCTGGCCTGTTATTCCAAAGCAAAATTACGCGCGACAATTTCAAATGCCAAATGTCTTCTGCTAGAGAGCTTAATTATTCTAAAGTCACGCCAAAACAATCATGGTGGTTTGGTTTAACTTAAAAAAAGTGTAAAAATACTTTAGAAAAAAAAATATGCCTGTGACTAGCCATGGAATGAATGCGCTGAAAAGTATGAAAAAACTAGCTGCTGCCCATGTTTTAATAGGATCAGCAGCAAGCGGTTATTTTTATTTGAGTAATAGTGTTTTCGTTGATGCATGGAGATTTATTACTGAAGCTCTAGAGTAAATATTAAAACTATTTTTTGTTTTATTTCATGTTATTCCCAATTCAAATTCTAATTAAAAATATTTAAATTTTAGTAATGGATTCCCTTCGCCTCTGAACAAAGAAGTAAAGGATTGTTTTTCAGAAGTTCTTGATGATTTAAAATTGGAAAATGAAGTAAAAAATCAATTTATAGCGTTTAAACTACCAGCGAATAAATTGTTCCATGCTGGCTATCCAAATCATAAAACTCTTATAGGAATACCATGGTTTTTTGAATTTGATAATCCTTATGACATGACTAAACCAGCCGGAGTAAGTGCTACATTTAAGATGTGTATTTTAATTCATTTTAAAATTTTACTCTCCTTTTTTTTTTAGAGTTGGGGGAAAACTATAGATTGGTTTACACCTCAAGGAGAGCGATTAAGGGAAGCCATGGTATTAAGTAAAAATGAAAAAAAATTTGCAATAGCTAGAGAGATATGTGAAGCAAGATCATTTAGAAATTACATATATCCAATAATTCCAATAAGTATGTCATGTACGTCTTTTGCACTGTTACATTATTTGACAACAAATCTACCACATCTACAAAAAAAAATGGAAAGCTCAAAATGGAGGAAAAGAGGATTTTACTTTGTGTTCTACAGTCTTACACTTTTGTTTTGCATAATAATAAAAGATGCGACAAATTTAGAAATTGAATATTGTGCAGATAAAGAGGTGGCAAATATTGCATTAGAAGATGATAAACCAACAGACCTAACTTTAGACTATATAAAAGCAGGAATTGAATACTACAATAAAATGTTGATTCGAAATAAAATAACAAAGGAATTCTTTTTACCGAAATACATCAATTGGATGATAACAGATGATGGTGATTTATCACAATATTTTAGAAGAAAACATGCCTCAATTTTGATTAGGAAGAAGGAATTGGAAGGTATGCTAGCAAATTTTGACATGTATGGGGAACTACTGTTAGATAAGGTTGATCCAGATAAAAGAAGGGAAAAATTCTTCGAAGAAAGAAAGAAAATTGAGACTGAACGTAGCACAAAAGGTATGGTGAATGTTAGTTAAAATTAGCATGAGGAAAAGTCCTTTTAGCTAGTCAAACATCATAAAAAAAAATTAGTTTTGTTAATTTCTCTACATCCAAAAGAAATTTAAATGAAATTATAAGAGTCAGTCTGTAGTGCAGTAGCTCAGTAATTCTAAAAATCAATGGTGCAAAAAATACACTTTGTTTTGTATCTAAATAGGTCAATATATTACTTGTCATCAGAAAAGGGATATTTAATCATGTAAAATACCTCTTCCCAGTTTTCCGTATGTTACTGGTGTGTCAAAGATTTTATACATTTTTGAATTTTAAATACAAATTGTAGGGAGAAAATTATTGGAAAAAGCTTACCTAGAAATGCCTTTTTTGCTGCTAAAATCGTGGTTCACTTCCTCATTTCGTTTATTATTAATGTTAATATTATTGTTAGTATTATCACCACCATCATTATTATTATTATTTTCATTTAGCACTAAAAAATTTCTCATGGATTCACATAATTTTGACTTTTTCTCAGCAGTTACTTTACGTTTTTTTTTTCCCTACCCGACTCCCATTTTCTGTTCACATCCCTGTATTCTTTTTTTGTCTTTTTTGCTGCTTCTGTCGTTTTCGCCATATTTTTAAAATCACTAAATTAATCACGACTTTAAAAAAAAAAACTAAAAACTTACCAAACCGTCCTTGCTCGATGACTACCGCGACAAAACTGTCTTTAAGCAATAAAATGAAAGGGATCAGGAAAGACCGAAGACCAGGTACTTAAAAATTTGAACAAAGAAATTTTGAGAAACAAGAGGTATAAAGCCAGTACCCAGGGTCGTTCACTCTTTTGCAATTCAAAAAGTATGAGTAACTTTTTTTCTTTGCTTTTTTGTGAATAAAATTGTAGTGTAGGTTATTTTGAACCTTCATCCATTTTTTCTGCCAGAAATTGAGAGGCCGCCAATTTAAATATGATTGGAGTTATTCTGTTTCGACGCTTCGTGGAAGTGTCACGTGACCTCAAGTTTAAGGCAACATGAGCTTGTAAACTTGCAGTCGCCTGATCACATGACCACGTGATTTTCATAAACACTGAAAACAGACTATCTCCAAACATATTTTACGATGGAGATAAGTTAGCTCGTTTCCGACGCACGAAAATTATGTTATATAATGAAATCACATTTTACCAAAAAAAAAAAAAAAAAAAATAGTAGGCCTACTACCCCCTTAAAAATTTTTTAAAACAAACTAAAAATTCTTTGTTTTTATTATCATCTATATTTTCTGTTTTTATTATATTTGTTGTAATTAAATCTCTTAAAACAATCACTCTTTTCAGAAGTATTTACAGTATCTGATTTTTTTCAGTCTTCATTAAGACATTGGAACTTTTTGTATCATTTATCATTATGTTTTATCAGTGTTAATAAAAGGGGGTGAAATTGGCTAATCGTTTCCGTTCCCAATGTTTAGCTTATGGGAGCAAAAAAAAAAAAACTTCCGTTTCCGTTTCTGAGCTTGCATAAGCTAAGAATAGGCGCTCAAAAAACGTTTCTGCCCCCAAAATCATTTTGAAAGCATTTTAAATCAGGAGGAACTTCCACTTTCCTCATCTTTTCCGAAGACTCCAGTCTTCTCCAAGGCTGAACTTTTTTAGATTCTTCTTTTTTAAATTTTAGGAGCGACTTCGTGAGTAATCTTGAGAATTGACGCCTTTGTTAAGGTCATCATAGCGAAATTAATCAGATTTGTTTTTATTATTATTACCGTAAGCTAAAATTTGGAATTAAATAGATCGAGCCAAAACGTTATTTTATCTAGATTTCACGGATCCTAGTATTCATATCCATTAAAAGAGTATGGATCACTTCCCTACCACCCTTTTTTAAATTATTTATGGCGGAGCAATCACATTTTTACTCCCCAAAAATATTTTGCAAGTTTACGTACTCGTAATTTCGTGTGACGATTTTTACGGCAAACTAAATCCGCTAGGGGCGCTCTGGCTGCTATCATGGTAAAATGGCGGCCGGCTTCGGATTGGTTAATAAATGACATAAAAATCTTTTCCCAACTCATGATGAAAAATAGGATTTTAACTGACTAACTTTTGCGGTCAAAGTACGTCTTTTCCCCACGTAAAATTTCGTCCCGTTGAGATATTATGAGTATATTTAAACGGCTGTTCAGTTTGAGATAAAGATGTTCTTTGCCTATAAGGTTGACATAGGCGAAACACGAATTCTAACGAAAGTTTCTGTGAAAAAAAAAAGAAATCTGCTACTACGATCTGCAAAACGAATCGTAACTTCAATGTGTTCCATAAGCGAAACACGAGATTTGATGCGAAAACGACTATGCGTGCGAGGAGTTGTTTTTGTTTTTTTTAAGATTATGTTCACTATGTGCAATATTGATGAAAAAAAAAGAACGTTAAATAACTTAATACTCCAAATTAGTTAATTAAAATCGGAAAAAGATTAAAAAAGACCAATATACATTTTTATCTTTAATATTTTCCAAAACTTTTCATTCTTTAACAACGTACACATGACTTTTTTTTCTGTCAACTCCGCACTTGTGGAGGGGGAAATCTTCACTCCAACTTTATATCAATTCATTTAAGCCTTACCCGCATTAAAACGACACCAAGAACTTTTTTTTTTTTTACACATTTTTCAAAGGTTTTCTGCCGTTTCCCATCCTAAATTTTTCAAAAAATCCCGTGGTTTTCATCACTCGTTGGGAAAAATAGCTACCCCTAAGGGTTAGGCAAACGGAGTTGTTTTCCAAACGGGGTGGGCGTTAGCCACACTCGAGGCTCGCTTCGCTCGCCTCTCGTGTGGCAAAAAGCGCCCACCCCGTTTGGAAAACAACTCCTTTACCTAACCCTTGGGATAATATCTATTTCATTAAAACGAAACGGAACATATTTTTCTGAAAAGAAAAAATTTATTTTCTCAGAAACTCAAATAGATAAGCCTATGCAATCAGTATATGTAATAACAGGATTATGTCTAAAAATCGGATTTTTTGCCAAATATAACTAAATCAGAGATCATAAAATTCTTTCTGTCCATTTACATAAAACATGAATTACTAATCAACCAGGTGAATTAATTCTGGGAATTTTTGTAATTTTCATGAATTACTAACTTAGATATTGTGTAAATTGCAAGGTAAATAAATATTTAAATAAAGTTCATTTCATTAATTAATCTTTCTTCCAATTCTTATTTGCATTGGCATTTCTGTTGCCTTTGCCTTTAAACTCCCTTCCGAATTTCCTTTGTTATTAAAATTCTTATTCTTTCCATCGAATTTCTTATTTTTATTAAACGGCTTTCTATCTCTGTTGAAATTCTTATTGTTTCGGAAATCTTTTCCGTCACTCCTAAATTTGCTGAAGTCATTCGAATTTCTTTGAGCGGGATTTTTCGGTATGGAAGCCTCTATTGTAAGTTTTCTACCGTTTAACTCCGACCCGTTTAATTCCTTTGCTTTCTGTAATTCAAAAAAAAAAAACAATGACTAAGTATTTTTTTTAAAAATTGGTCTATTAAATAAAGGTTCAACTTACTTGTAATGCTTCCTGGGATGTAAATTCAACAAAAGCAAATCCTTTAGAATTTCCATCAGGTTTCTTAGGGAATCGTATTTGTTTTATTTCAGATTTATCCATATGATTTTCGAAATGTTCTCGAACTTGATCTTCGGTAGCACTGAAAAAAAAATAAAAAATAGATAAAACCAAGTGTTATTTTACAAAAGAAATACCAAATGTTAATTCTTCAAACAATTATTACTTGAAAGCAATATTCTTAACACACAAAGTGGCTTCATCACTTTTTGAAAATTGATTCCTTTGTTTTTTCATTAAAGGCTGATTGTTTTGATCATCCTCGTGTTTCCTCTTTTCTGATTCTTTTTTCGGTTCCCTTACTTCAAATGTAGCCTTTGCTACTTCAATAGTTTTACCTTCAGCTTCTGTTCCATTTAATTTCAATAATTTCTGAAATTAAAAAGTGCACTATTAAATTATGCTACAAAGGAAGATTTCAAACAATTTTAAGAACATAAAACTTACATCAAAAGCTTCCTTTGTTTTAAGCTTGATAAAACCAAATCCACGCAGTTTTTGCTTCCTCCGTCTAGCTATAAACATATGCTCAATTTCCTCATCACTAACAGCACTGTGAATAAAGTCCTGAACAACTTTCTCTTCCGTTCTGAAGAAAACAATGTTTATTAAACTTTAAGTATAACAGTTTATGTGAAAAAAAATTTCTTACCCAACAGGAAATCCTTTGAAACTGAGCGTCAACTCTGAATTAGTGGCTGGAGAAGCATTTTGGGGTTTCTTCTTGTCTTTTTTTTCTCCAGTTTTATTTAAAATGCCCTTCTTCTTAACTTCAGTTGTAACTTCTTCTGGTTCAGAGTCAGAATCTGTTTCCTCTTTGCCTTCCATTTCCTCATCAGCTTCATTGTCACTTGCCTTTTTTCCTTTACCTTCTGTTTCTTCATCAGATTCGTCATCTGATTCCTCTTCAGCTGCATCTTCTGCCATTTCTTCAGCTTCAGCTTCAACTTCACTTTCCTCCTCAGATTCATCATCTGTCTCTTCAGCCTCATTTTTATTTACTTCAACTCCTTTACTTTTGCTTTGTTCTTTTTCTTCATCTGTTTCTGTTTCTTTCTCATAGCTATCCTCATTTTCTTCAATATCAGCAACATTTCCTTTTTTATTAACTTTAGCATTTACATCGTCTTCTGATTCTGAATCATCCTCCTCTTTATTATTTTTTAACTCTTCTTTTTGTTTTGCTGCTTCTCGTTTTCCAGCCCTTTTTAATTTCTTTTTCTCTGCCTTAGTAAGTTTTCCTACTTTAGGCTGTTTCGTATCACCTAATTCAAGAGTAACATAATCATCATTATTCTTTTTCTCTTCAATTTTATTTTTAGATTTTGACTTCTTTTCCGATAATTTCGTACTTGGGGTGGTAACTGCGTTAACTGCTGTAACTGGAGTTTTAACAGCTGCTTCTTTTATTTTTTTTTTATCTGGAGTCTTCCCTTTATCTTTTGAAATACCGTTCTGAATCTTCCCAATTTTAGGGGAGGTATTTTTATTCATTTTAGCTTTCGTCATTTTGATATAAAAACTGTAAATGTAAAAAAATTCGGTTATGTATTAAAACACGTTTCACTTAACGGACTACCTATAAATAAATGTGGTATTAATCCAAGTATTTAGTCTATTTAATTAATGAAAGTAAAACTAAATCATTACTAGAACTTCGATCATTAGGAAAAAGTCTACGTTTCTACCGAAATTTTATTTACCTTATCAAAAATTAAAAATATATCCCAGCACTTTATTTTTAAAATACGGTGAGAAAATTTAACTCATGCACATGGCAATTTCATCGTGGCAGCAGGTTGCGACAAAATGTCGCCAACTTACAAAAATTACATAAATTAAATTGGCGCGAGTCGTACGAATTTTGGTAGGCAAGGTGAACTTTTTATATTTTCACTTTTTTTTAAAGAGTTGGGACGAAAAATAATAGAGGACTTTTCTGTAGACAAACCGAATAGCATTCTGGGACTGAAAAGGGACAAACAAGCAGACGACGCGTCGTCGTATTTGATCATTAAATATATAGTTACACATAGAAGGCTGATTCTATTGTTCTCATGCAATCCTCAAAATGTGGTTCATTTCAAAATCGTTAGATGGCATGAGTATCGAGAGAATCTATCAAAAACGACTAGTTTGAAATGACAAACAAGTCAGGTAAAATTGGGACTTGACTATCATTGAAACCCTTATGGTCACGTCCAAATGCAAAGTGTTCCGCATATTTTGTTTTCAGACGCAGTCAAAAGATGGGGGTAGTTTCTAACGCTCAATTTCATAACTGAATATGTGCATTTTATTTATCGCGAATATTTAACTTATGGTTTTTTTTTTTTTTTTTTACCTGGCAAAGGGTCTGCTCGGAAATTTTTAAAGTTTTTTTTATTTTGAAAAATTGATTTTGAGGTAAATACAAATGTTTCCGAGGTTTTGTGTTCTACTCACAAAATTCGGGCCCTCAGCCAGAACGAAGAGCCAGGGGGGGCAGTTGGCCTTGTTAAGGGGGGCAATAGGCCTTAATTCCCTATACCTGTCATACTTATTCAATTTACTCTTTGGGGGGGGGGCGCCCCCCCTTGGCTACGGGTCAGACAAAATTAAATCCCAATATTTTGTAGAAATTTTTGAAGATTTTCTGTTAGACAAGATTAAGGGATCATTCAAATATGAAGTCATCATTTTTTTGAAAATTTTAGGCCTCTTCCTCCCCTTCATCATCAAAAAATATGCCTTTCTCATGGGTATTGAACATTGGCGTCATCATTTCATACACTTCTACCCCTCTAAAATCAAATTTTCGAATTTCCGAAAAATCATTTAAAGAATCAGCCCACATTGAAAATAATATTGCTAAATTTTTTTTACTACTTTTTTGCTTAGAGTAAAAACACATTTATGCATATTTCTTTCTGATGTGCAATAAATTAAAAATTTTTAACGCATCCATGCAGCTGACTGTCCAGACCTTTCCGTATGTTGTATGAATAAGATCCGAGTTTAACGAACTTTCTTTTTTTTTTCTTGGAATAGTAAACTCCAACGTTAATTTTTAAACCTTTTTTCTTTTTTTTTTCTTTTTTTTTAAGAAAGTGATGTAAATATAATTTTTATGTCAGTGGTACTTTTGAGGTGGGGTGGTATAGGGACGCGCTTCAGCACTTTTTCTTAGAAAAACTTAAGCTTAGAAAAAACAATGCCCAAAATTCTGGTAAAATAGTGAAGTACCCCGGCACTTTTTTTTTAGTCAAAAGCACCGCTGTTTTAGGCCATCGTTTGGGGAGTTGTAAAATGCTTTAAATGGGGGGAGAGAGGAAAGGATCATTATGTATTGAAATAATTAACTGATACTAGAAATAAATTTTTTCTAAAATTTGTTGGAACCTTGTCATTAAGTTTTACCGTCCCCCCCCCCCCGCCCAAACCAATGAATTTCCTGAATGTACAAAAAACATACTATGTTGATCCAAGTGTTTTCTGTATATTTTCCTCAAAAAGTTTTCCTTTAATTAACTTGATCAAAAAAATTATTTTACAGATTATATCAATTTAAAGCTTCCCCCAATCTACTCGACAGCTTTTTTATTTTTTTTATTTTTGATAAAAAAATTATTTTTCAAAAATACATAACGGCCCTGTAAATATTTTTTAATTTTAGTTGTAAAAAAACTTACTTCAAGAACTTACAAAAAACTTACTAAAAGAATTTAACTAGGGATACTTAATGGTCTGGCTGGACCTATGGGGCCAAGGTCCTAAGGGGTCAGTGGTGCTTTGACCAAAAAAAAAATCAGTGATCAGTGCCTGGGCGGTTCAGTATTTAATTTGAAGTGTGGGCATTTTTCCTAAGCTTAAGAATTTCTGAATAAGAAAAAGTGCCCGTCTGTTGAAAAAAAAAAGGAAAAAAAAAGTGCTGGCGGGTTCCTGCAAATTCTATCCCACCGCAAAAGCACCATTGCCAAGGGTTATAAGTAAGTCTAACTGAACTACCAGGTCAAAAGTCAAAAAATAGTCAAAAAAAAGTCAGAAAAAGTCAGGTCAAAAAATGCTTTTTTCAAAGTGTTTCTACTCCATGTCTTGACTGAACAAGGGATAGGAAAGGAAAATACTATATATTTTAATTTATTTAAACCGATCCTAGCCTTTCCCACTCGACGAAATCGAGAAGATACAGTATATACGAATTTAAAATTTTTTGAAAAAATAAGAAATCATTTGAAGCGGAATGAAAATATCCTGGGGCAAGGATGGTACTTTTATCTTGAAAACCTGAAATTCAACAGAACACAATAGGTCTAAGGTCTATTCATCCTTTTATGACTTGTCAATCATTCCTATGGTTATTTTGAAGAAATCACGTTATGGAATTAAACCTAGGATACTAACACCATCTATTGCCTGCGTCAAAAAATACTCTACCCACAACTAACGCCATCTCTTGCCTGCGTCAGAGTTTATAAATCGACACTAGCGACATACAACGGCCGCGTCATTTTTTAGGATCGCATTTAAACAATAGAATCAGCCTTCTATGTGTAACTATATATTTAATGATTTGATAAGTTAAGAATAGGCTGATTAGTGATTTAAGCTATTTAAAGGAATTGCATTTTCAAAATTCTTATAATTGATGCCTCTCTAAAAATAATTACGGAGTCAAACCTACAATTTTTTTTCCTAAAACGGAAATAAACTAGATTTTTAACCACTGTGCAATGCTTAGCTTATGGGAAACTTCCTTTGTTTGTCTCTTGCTACCAGACGAAAAAAATGGTTAGCCATAGTTCTTAGCGCGAGAGGTAAAGTTTTAAAACTTAAGCGAGTAATCAATTTTTTTTAAAGTACGGGCTTAGATTGTTCTCACTCAAAAAACTGTTCTACCAACAGTTAATACTACTACAATTTGTAGTTATGGGATATTTGAACTAAAGAACCATTGCTTGACTCCCGCAAGAACAAAACGTAACAAAAAAGTTTTCTTCTGTCAAACAGGCAGAAAACCAATTAGCTTGAAGAACAAAAACAGCTTGTCTGTTTCCATAAGAAAACTACCTTTTTTCCTAGAAAAAACTAGAAAGTTTTTATATAAGATTTTATATGATAAATTAAGCCCTTTTAAACATGAAAACGGTATGCAAGATTTCAGTAACAACCTGTAATTGAATTTTGTGCCGCAGCTACAAAGCTTTTAAAAAATAAAAACAACCAAATCATATGAATACACAATTTCTTATGCAACAAAATCTTACAATTTTCGCTTTGCCAACTAAGCTAATTGGAAAGGATTTATTATGCAAAAAAAAAAAATTTCATTAGTTTTAAAAATTATCATCCTCTTTATTTATCAACCCGTTGCTGACCTTTCTTTTTCTCTTGTACTTTTTTCTCATGCTGGAACGGCTTTATCATAAAATTAGGTTTTATCAATGATGTCTGGAATATTTTGACTGAAATAGCTTTGCCTGCTAGTGCTTCTCCATCCAACATTTTTATTTGCTGCAAAACAGATGCACACGAAAATGTGAAAAGTTAAAATAACTAAAAATTAATTTTTACTTACTTCAAAAGCTACTTCAGATGCAACCTCTAAAATCAAAGATCCAGTAGGGATTCCTTTATCTGTTTTAATTCTATCAAAACGTACAATTTCATCTACAGGGATATACTTTTCTAAAAATTGAATTATTTGCCCATCATTTAACCTAAAACAGGAAAAACTTTTAATTTTTGGCAATACGAAACCTTTTATTTAACTGTATACTTACTCAGCTTTTATTTTGCTTATGAACAGTGTGTTTTTCACATCTACCATAATCCTATCTAGATGCTTGTCATTACGTGCCACTAAAACCTGTCTGTCTTTTAATTTTAATCCATTTAATTTTAAAGCTGCATTAAATGCTTCATTATTTGTGACCTCTAAGTATGCATAACCTTTTGAATATCCATTTTTCTTTCTTTTAATTTCACACACTTTAATATCCTGGGGGGACAATACAGATTGCACAAATTCTTGAAGAACTGAGTCTGTCACACTGTAAAAAATCAAATTATTAGTTGTTTATTAGTAATAAATATGCAATAACAAAATATATATATAAAAAGCTTCAGACACTAAAAAGTTACAAAAATTATAATAATATTAAGTAAATAAATTAAAAAAAAAAAAAAAAAAATTATTCATTTACCCCTGAACTAAATTTCCTATAAATAAAGAATGTTTGCTCCTTCTTACTCCTTGTTTTTTGTTTGAATGATTCTTATCTGCATTGGTTCCTTTAATTTCACTGTCATTTTCATTATTGTCCTCATCCACTGACTCAGAATCAGCTTCATCAGATTTTAATCTTTCATTTTCAACAATTTCCATAACTTCATCGTCATTCTCCTCAGGTTTAGAATCTGATTTATAAGACTTGTTAATGATATTAAGAACTTCCTCTACTGAGACTTTAGATGCAGATTTTCCAGGTTTCATGTATTTTTTTGATTTCTTTAGCTTTAATGAAGCTTCTTTATTTTTCTGATTTACTGAAAGAACATTTAAGTTCTTCTTCTGTTTCGTCATATTGTTTCAGCCTAAAAAAAAAAAAGGTTTGTTAAAATCATATACCGGTACGAAACGTATTCCCGCATGGTAATGGAGGTTATGTGAAGAAAAACAAAATATTCATAAATCATTTTATGTGCTATAAGCGATTCTTACTTTTAAACTATCTTCTTGTATAATTGAACAGAATCATGTAAATGGAAAATTAAGACACAGAATATTATTAAAATTATAAAAACCCCAAACTAATTTATTCACATAGAGATAAGTACGGAAGCGTACTCGGGCCACCGATTTTTTTCGTACCTTTGACGGGTTTGCCGCAATGTAATGCCGCTAGGGGCGCCATCGTTTTGTTTTTTTTAAGGCGCGAGATTCAACAGTATTTCAAAAAAGTTTTTTCAAACGGTTTTTAATTTACGTTCTGAAAAGAGAAAAAAAGCGAATCGTTTTATAACACTAATTTCTTTAGTAATTCTTTTTATCATCAAGGAGTCATAGGGAAAAAAATAAAAGATTAATATTCCATATTTATTAAATTTAATTTGAACAATGGTATTACTATATTGTGGTGGCCCGTGGTCTAGTTCATAGCGCGCTCGACTCTCAATCATGAGATGCGACGCGTCGTGCTTCTATCCTTGTTCACAGCTAGGAATTTTTCTCAGGTCAAAACTAGTGCGCTAGTCAGAAAATCAACGGTCACCACCCCTCGGAAGGCAATTTTTGCTAAAGCAACTTATAACACAGTATCTCAAATACCTGTTTACAAGTTTTAACAATATCGTAAATTTAATAAAATTACCGTGATCATCTAAACTCAGTTTTAATAGTAAGTCTTCCATCTTAGGCTTATCTGAAAAGAAAAAAAACCATAACTATCGAGACCTTAGAACCAAAGAGTGCTATCACTTTTTGATTTTTCGTAAGTTAAACATAGAAATTTTTTTTTAGATAGCACCCTTTGGTTCTAACGTCGCGTAATTATAAATAAGGAAATGATCACCAGACTTACATGGACTTGAGAGAAAAAATAAAAATTTACCCATGACATAACTGCATTTTCTCACTGTCGATGTCGGCAAAAAAAATCCATGATTCAACACACCCGTGTAAGAGCAATGTTGTGCTCTTAAATTTTGATTAATAACTCCTGCTGAGAATTTACCGAATTTACCAGCTCTTATTATAAACGAAGACATTTTTTTCCTAGTGTTAATAATGAACCTAAAAAAGAAATTTAACTTTAATGAATATGATTTAGATGGAAAGGATAAATTCACTGAAGGGCAGTGAATTCAAATGTAGAATTCAACTAGGTGCCGAAAATTAAAAAATTTAGTACAATTCATCAGAAAAAATTGTTAACAATCAAGTTTAATCGGTTTAATGTATTGCAAAAAGCAAAAATGCGGTTTAAAAAAAAAAAAAACAACGTAGTTATCACAAACTTACAATGTGTTCAATTAATAAATGTGTTCAATCGCTTTTTTCACGACTTCCAAAAGCAATTTTAACTCATTAATCTTCCTAAAAACCGTACGAAATTGTATACGAGATGGCGCTGCTAGAAACCAAAGCACGCGCTTTTTTTTAAAAAAAAAAAAAGAAGTGTATTTGTGCAAAGTGAATTTGCACAATAATGTTTAAATTGAAATAATATGTAGAAATATGAAATGTAGAAATTAATTTTTTTCTTCTTTTCTGTTCATAATCGTTCCTGAAAAAAGAAAAAAAAAGTTGGGACTTCAAGACTTTTTCTTTTTAAAAAATTGAGCTGAAATTTTTGAAAGAAAAAATGGGGAAAAAATTTAAATTTCTTTTCAAGGATGAAAGTTTAGTATTCTTACTTCAAACCTACGGAAAAGGAAAGCCCTTAATGAATAATGAACTATGAAACATGCCAATTTTATTTAAAATTACATTGATAACTTTTATTTTAAAATTAGGTAAAACATTAAAATTTCTCAAGCAATGTCGACTTTACTCTTTCTTCGGCTTCTTATTAAATTTATTTCCGCCAAATTTACCACCCGGTCGTTTATTTCCAGGTCCTTCGTTTTTCTTAAAATATCGTCCTCCTTGATTGTTTTTTTTCTGAAAATTTCCCTTCTTCTGGTTTCCCTTGTTTTGATTTCCTTCACTCCTGTTCTGATTTTTTTCACCTTTAGATTGGCCTTTTCCAGCAATGATATTTTTTGCACCTTTTAAAGGTTTAACTGTTTCTAAGACTTCAATCTGGCGATTTCCTAATTCCTTATTATTTAGTTTTTCAATTTTCTATGGAAAAGAAATCTTGATTAGCTTAGATACAAAGAAAAGAAAAATGTTAATTTACCTTGTAACTATCTTCGGACGCCATTTGTAACTGAACTGCTCCATGTGTACCAAAAACATTTGACCTAACTCTTTTGTATGATACTATTTCATGTAATTTAATAACACTTAATAACATTTCAATAACTTGTCCATCGTTAACCCTAATTTAAAAAAAAGAAGACATTAGATTTTCCAATAATTTTAATATAAGTAATATCAAATACTTACTGATTGGAAATATTTGTTAGTCTAATAAACTTTATCTTATCTGACTCGCTAGCCGTTTTAGGTCCTATTCTAATAGGTCGTCCATGCCATTCGGTTCCATTAAGTTTCATTGCTTTCTACAAAATTGAGAAATTAAATTAATAATGAAAGTTAGGTTTTTTTTTCTTTCAAATGACACTTTGAACTTATAAATTTGATACTAACTTCAACTGCATCCTTATTCGTCAATTTTGCAAAACAATATCCTCTTGCTTTGCCAGCAATTTTAGGAAGAAATTGAACATGATCCACATCCCCAGGGGATAATTTTTCTTTTAAATAGTATTCTACGTCTTCCTTTGTTAATCTAAAATAAAATTTTTTGATAATTAATTACATTCTACAGCAGAACAAAGTAAATAAGTAAACAAATAAATATTCTTACTTAAAATCTATGTTACCAATAAATATGCTACATTCTCGTTCAGCAGCTTTTTCAGCAGCAGACTTCTCTTTCTTAGGAGCTTTTTTTGGAGTTTTTTTCTCCGCAGAAGAATCTTTAACTTTCTTTTCTTTTTCATCGTCTTCGTCGTCGTCATCGTCATCATCCTCATCGTCTTCGTCGTCATCATCTTCATCTTCATCATCTTCGTCATCATCATCATCATCAGACTCTTCTTCCGTTTTAGCTGCTGCTTTTACAATGCCAACTTTCTTTCCTTTAGTTTCCATTACTGTTGAATCATCTTCCTCATCTTCTGAATCATCCTCATCGGATTCCTCTTCCTCCTCTTCTCCTTCTTCATCGTCACCTGATTCTTCCTAAAAAGCAAAAAGTAAAAAGTTGTCATATTAATATTGAAAATTAAATAAAATTTAATTAAAGAACAAACCTCTTCGGCTCCATCATCAGAATCATCTTCTTCTAAACCTTCAGAATCCTCTTCAACTTCATCATCGTCCTCATCATCATCTTCAGATTCATTTTCTACTTTCATTGCCATCTTAAGGCCATTTGTTGGTGTTTTTTTTGCTGAAGCATTGCCCTAAACAGTAAAATATAATAAAAGAAATCATTAAATACAATAAATGTAATAAAAAAACCATTAAACACAAATAAATGAATTAAGACAGCAGAATCAAGAAACACAAAAACTACTTATTTTAAAAAAAATTACAATAATAACAGGCATTCAGTCTAAACATCATCATACCTGTTGCGTTTTTAGCAATTCTTTTTTTCTTTTTTTTTTCAAGCGTCTCCTCTGACTACGAGACAGCTTTCCAGTAATATTAATTGCTGGAGTATAAGCTGCGGCCTAAAATATGAAGTCATGAGGCTATTTTAAGCTTACAATAAAAGATTGATTGATCATTTAATAATAAGTTAATACTCACATTAGCCTGCGGCTTAGAGCCACTTCTGGGTGTATTAATTTGTTTAACAGCGGAATTTGGAGTTTTCGATACAGCATTTAACAACTTTTGTTTGCTTGGAGTCTCATTTTTACCTAAACTTTTACGCTTTGCAGGGCTTTCCTTTGCAACTGCACCTTTCGTCATTTTATATTCTGATCTGGAATATTGAAAACTTTTTTATAATAACTATACAGACAAGATTAACGCCGGCACGTGGAAGCGGATTTCAGAGTCATCATTTTTCATCCCCCAATTTTTGAAAAACATTTTTTCAATTTTTCGACGTAATAACAATTATAGATTTAAAACACTGGAACATATTAAGAAAAGGAAATTTAAATTAAATCGAAATATGTTTTGAATTATGTGTACTACGCCATCGAATGGCAGTATGGCCTTGTACCCAGCATCAATCAATATTTCTCAAAATGAGATCAATTAAATAGTATGCGAACAAAAAGAACATATAACACTCGATATAACAATACAACGTACCTTGTACTAAATTAATACAATTTAAAAATTAAGATTTTCTCTTAAAAATAACTTAAATTATCGAACTTCTTCTGTGTTTACTTCACTGAGAGATCCAATCAAATCGAACGGAAACGGAAATCGATTTGCACGTGCTCAAAATTGTCGTCTACATGCAAAATTCTATTGACACGATGAATTTTAAATTGCCCGCCCGATACAGGTCAACCCTTCTTTTTGTTCATGAGTAACAAAAAGCAATACTTTTACTGGATTCTACCGAAAGGATAAAAAATTATGGAATAAAAAGAAAAGAACTGGAGCAGCCAATTTTTTTATTTATTATGAATTAAGTATTAAGTATCTATTTTTTAATATTTAAACTAGTAATACTTTTTTTGAAATAATCGTAATAAAAATCTGAGAAAATTTTTTTAAATAGAAAAAAAATAAAAACAATTAAAAAATTTTTTATCGACTTTTTTTATAAAAAATATTACAAAAAGAAATATTGGCCCCTTTACCCAAAATTGGTGGGGTAAACTAAATTCTATGTTTTTTTTTCTCTCCCATCAAATGGGCGAATCGTTTTAAATTTTTTTTTTCGTTTAAAAAACCATACTTGGTCCTTTGTTTTTGTAACTAAACTGCTTTTCGGTTTCCTTTTAAGTTAACGAGAAAATTAATCGAGGCCTTTTTAATCTGTTTTTTTTAATCATTAAATTTTTTAAAAATTATATAAAATTCACAATTTTTCAATTTTTTGTTTTGTTTTGTATTAATCTGGGAATATTTCTTTGGTATAAGGTACATTTATAATATACATTCAAATCCATACAAGTAAAATTCTTCAACATTGTATCGATTCTTATCAATTAAAAAAATTCAAAAGGCTTCTTTTTTTGCTGTCAAACTTTACCGACTTTATTCGAAAAAAAAGAAACCTTAGCTTCCATTTCTAAAAAACCGATTTCTGATATTAACTTATTAGTGGAATTTCAGTTATAATCTGATGTTTGTAAGGGACGTACAGCATAAGTTTTTGACCCGCTTTCTTTATTTTTATTATTTTTTTTTAAAATCAATCATCTACTAACTGCAAATACATCAGCATTTTGTTTTATACTATCTATAAATTTTATTTTGAAGCGTATAATAATAACAAATTCTAATTCATGATACAAGAAAAAATGCTTTTCTAAAGACAGTACAAAAAAATACTTTTATAAATCCGAAAAAATCGGTATCAGTTAATAATCGAATAAGAAGAAACAAACCGTTTTTGAACGTTAAAAATGGATTTTCAAAAAAAAAAAATTTATTTTTTAAACGTTCTTTGTATCTATTCAGTCTTTTGTTTGTTTCTGCCAATTCGTTTACCGCGTAATTTTTTTTTTTTTTTTTTCGAAAAAACGAGTGTAAAAAAGGGGAGCAAGAACATACACAAAGATACAAATTGTTATAAGGATTTTTTTTTGTTCGTATTCGTCCCTAATAAAAAAAAAAATCAATTTTTTAAAAATCAACATCCAAGTGGGATCGAGATTAAATAGTTCTTGGTTGACGAAAAAGCATGCGTAATATTTTAAAAAAGCATCAGACTCTCTTCCAATTTCAACAATCGGTGGATTAAACATCACATAACTACTTCGTAGTGTAACAATATAATAATTTTTATTTCTTTAAAAATAAATAAATAAATAATTTTAAAAAAAAATTCCTGCGCGCTATTTTAACTTATTTCATAAACTGCTCCTTATTTTTCCAACAGATAAAAAAAAAAAAAAAATTAAATGCAAAAGCGGATGATTACATGACACATTTTTTTAATAGATTCGTTTATAATACGATATTTACGTTTAAATTTCTTTGGATAAGACAAAAAAAAAAAAAAAAACGAAAAACTAAACCTATATTTACAATAAAAAAATTTTCAACCAAGACCTATACATACGCAATCGCACAAATTTTCATACAATTTTTTTTTCTATAGTTTTAATAGATATTATTAATATCACTCAATACATAAATACGTATTAAAATGTACGACATACTTTTTTTGTAATTCTTTTTATATGTATAAACAATTGAAGCAGGAAATAGGGAGGGATTTTTAAAAATAATTTTTTTATTCGAGTCTTGCTTTATAACTGGTCTTCCATATTTCGGCTAATGTAACAGCTGAATGGAATCTGTGGAAAATACAAAGCGGCAGTGTCACGCGTTGAATGAGAGACCATGCGAGGAAACCGTAGAATTCAAGCTAAAAAAAAAAAAAAAATTGTAAAAGAATATGATTAGAAACGTGAGCCATTTCAAAGAGAGCTAATTAAGTTTATGCTGAAAACAATGTTAAGGGTAACAAAAAATTGTCGATTGGGCTGAAATAACTCGAAAATCATTTTTTTTTTTTTTTTTTTTTTTTGCATACCTGAACAGGATTTGCAAAAACTTTCTGAGCTTCAAAAGTATAAACGATCCACATGGTCACGTTGCAAATGAGCAAAAACGTCACGATTTGCCTTCCAGGTTTGCTGCGGTCGTGTTCGGGTAAGTGAACCCTTCGTCGGGACACGTCAGCGATGAATAACAACTGTAGCACAACCTAGAACAAAAAGAAAAAATAAATAAAAATTCTTGAACTTTTTTTTTTTTTTTGTACTTTTTTTATAGACTGAGATTCAGCTCATTTAGCCCAGCAAAATTAATGATTTTAGGGATCGAAAATGGCTAAGATAGTAACTTTTAGTGACCTGATGGAAGGAATTTAGAGACTTCAAATACGCATATCCAAAATTTTTTTAACGAATCAAACGTGAATGATTACAGTCGTTATCATTTTTAATCATTTTATTTGCAATTTAATTATTAAAAATAATTTTTTTATATGAAGTCCAAAATTTAATTATTTATTAAATGATTAACTATTAATCATTTTACGTTTGAGATAAAAAGTTTCACAACTTTACAAAAAATTATTTTTAAAGAATTAATCAAAAAAAGCTAACATAATTGGCTAACTCGTTTGATAAAGTATTATGACCTTGTAGGTGACGACCAACAGAAACAAAACATAAAATAATTAAAGAATTTCAAACATTATTTTTCAAAAAAATTAAGATTCAACTTTAAAAAAAGTAAAAAATTCACCAAATTATCAAAAAAAAATTAAATACGCTCTATGTGCATATAGCGTAAAGAAGACGTGAAACTTCTTATGGGGTTAAATATTATATTGGTCGTTATTTTATGCTGTTTAACCACTTAAAATTCTAAAAACCCAACAAAATTGAAAAATTTTCTTGAAATTTTCTTCTTCGAATTTACTTTCACGGAAACTGACGAAAATTTCAAATTTTTGTTCAAACAATTTGCCACAGACGATAATTTTTCCGGCAAATTTTATCATTAAATTTTATATTAATAAAATTAAAATTTAAATAATATTTAAAATTTTAACTTTGAAAACATAGGAAAAATTTCATTACGGACCCGCCCCATAAGAAGTTTTTCTTCAAAAAAAATTAAAAATCCACCAATTTATCAAAAAAAGTGACTTTTAGGGAGAAAAATTGACTAGTTCGATGCCTGTAATTTATTAGTACTCAATTTAAAACCAGAAGGCTTCTACGGACGACATTCGAATCGTAAAAACTTTTAAATACTAACCTGTAAAATTGCAATAGCACCGGTAATCATGACTAGTAAATTAGGTTCGTGTGTAAATGCGTTTAAAGCCCCGGCGATGACGCTAAAAACCGCATAAACAAATAATCCGAAAGCCGAAACTCTCAATAAAATATCGTTCAAGTCGCTCGTTTCCTCCGTTTTGAATTTTAGATTTTGCACCCTAAAAAAAAAAAAAAAAAATTTAGAAAACCATTTTCAAAAAATATAAAATCACATAAGAATTTTTTTTTTCCCTTTACCTTATAAATCCAATTATTATTGCGAATATACTTAAGACCATAAGAGCGCAATGAGAGGCGTCCGCCAGATAAATAGCAAGGAGACCAAGGTGCCGATGCTGAATCAACACGAAAAACAAAATCAAACAGATAAGAGATCCAACGAGCAAAAGAAGACCGAAGAATAATCCTTTCGAGGCTCCGACACAATCCACGCGGCCGTGTTGCGCCCTTGCAAGGGCCACCGCCCTGTGGGAAAGCATAACCTCCAACCTGTGTTCCAAATCCTCTTCGACGACGTATCTCGGGTGACGACCGATGTGTCTCCACATAATGTAAATAACCGCAGCGCCGATTAAAGAGTATTCAATGATGAACGGGTACAAATACGGAGCGGCGTCTTGAACGATCGTTCCCATGATATTAACGCGACCGCACAACGTAATGTTATCTTCCGGTCCGTAACCGACCAAACCGATGAGTGATTGAGGATTCGGCAAGAAGTCGGCGAAAGTCGTTTCCAATGCAGTGGCGTTGGAGTCTAACAAAAAAGAGAAAAAAATTAAATATTGTTTTTTAAAAATTAAATTTAGAGGTACAAACCAGAGTTTCCTTCGAGGAGACTGGAAAAATGAAAAGGAGCCGGGGTCGTAGTTGTTGTTGTATCTCTCAAAGTCGAGAGAGTCGGAAAAATCGGAGCTTGGGTCGTCGTCGTGGTCGTCGTAGTGGTTGTAGTGGTTGTTGGCGCTAGAGTCGAAACGAACTCCGATCCTATGAGCCTCGACAGGAATTTCTGAGTCGCGTTAAAAGTGGCCAACGTGTACCTCTGAGCCTGGGGTGCGATGGTCGAAAACGTCGACAAAGTGGCTGCGAGAGTCGTCGTGGTAGGGCCACCATCCGGCCTTGCTTGGTGTGTTCCCAATATCCCCCCTGCGTTTCGGTGCACGTGCTGCCGAATGCTTTCCGCCAAAATCCCTTTCTCAGGCTTGTCAATCCCTCGCAACAGGTCCTTTTGATAATGCAAAGTGATTTCTTTCAAACTCTCGTAAACCAGAGTTCGAATCCAAACGCAGATATTCGTAGCTACAATATGCATTAATCCGAACCTTGCGATTAACTTAAATCGATGAATGTTCAGCTGAAAAAAAAAACGGGGAAAGGTGTTAAAATGAAAATATTTATGAAAGAGAGAGAAAAAAAGAGTAATCATGTTGATGATGATGGCTTACCCTGGAATTCATGAAGATGAAATACATTTGCATAAATGTAAAAATCATTTGCAGCAGCGGATTAACGCCACGAAGTATTTGATGGCAGGGAGAAGTAAAAGGCGTTTCGAAAAATACTCCAAATTCGAGACCGTTGTAAATCATCGTACCCAGGCCAAAAGCTACAACACAAAAAAGGATCATAATTAATATTTATAGGCTGATAACAATCAATATAGAGAAGTGTACATGTTTTGAGATGACTCCATCGTTTAACTGTCCTAGGGGAGATATGACAAAAAGCGTAGTTTTGGCTCAGTAATAAAAACTGTTAATCCCCGAAAAGAGAAAGAACAAAAATTTTGATTTGAATCCCCGCCAAAACACTCAGAAAAGAAAATGACTGGTGCGAAAGCAAAAGTGCGCTCAGACAAGACATTTTTCCTAAAATTCGTGCGAAAACAAAATAATGTCTTGCCACAAAACAATAGGAGACACTAGCGGACACAAATGCACAATGCACAATGCGTTACACTATGCTATCGGAAACAAAATGGCGGCTCGCGAAAACTATGATTATTATTCAATGGAAATAAAAACGTAATATCGTTTTAATTTTTATTTTAAAACTCCTAAGTGGACATCACGGATTAACCAAGATGGATATCCAGGATTTTTATATTCAAGTAACTTAAATTAAGCATTTTCATTTAAAAAATTTCACACACTTTTAAACGCTATTGAGATTCATTTCATTATTGTTAAAGAATATTTATTATAATTTCTCATAAGCTAAACATAGGCCCCCAAAGGCTACTACCGGGTTACCATATGATTTCTGCCCCCGAGGGGGATTTTTTTCAAACTTGGCCTATAAATAGGACCATATTAGAGGGCACTTGAGCCAAAATTTTAGGGTCGTACTATAACCCGTTTTCGGCTTCGGAGGGGGTCGAGAAAATTTCTTTTTTATTTTTTTGCCGGAGAACGGAGTGTCCGATTTTAAAAAACTAAACGCAGAAAAATAGGCCTTTTTATGGCCTATTTTATGGTGAATTCGGCCGATTTTAAAAACATTAGCCAAAGCCTAAAAATTCAATTTTAAGCCAAAAAAAATTTTTTTTTCCATGAAGGAGGTCCGTAGCACAAACTTTGGCTTCATTTCTGAAAAGAACTCAAAAAAATGGTCTAGAAACGTGTTTCAAAAGCCTAAAATTTTTGGGGTCAAAAACGACTTTTTCGATTTTAGCCAACTTCTGAAACTCGCACTAAAATTTGGATTCCATAGGCTTAAAGTACGCAAAAAACATACCTAAAACCATATTTTTTCAGATTTTTTACATGTGGCCTAAATGGGCTGGAAAGGGGCCAAAACATGAAAATAGCCTAAACTCGACCTCGCTTAGCTTAAACTAAAAATCTGACTTTATATTCTGAAAGTACGCAAAAAACTGGCCTAGAATCATATTTTTTCAGAATTTTTCCAGGAGGCCTAAATGGGCTTAGTAATGGGCCAAAACATGAAAACAACCTAAACTATACCTAGCTTAATTTTAAACTAAAATTCTGATTTCATATTCTGAAAGTACGCGAAAAACGGGTCAAAAAACATGTTTTTCGGACCATTTTTTCTACTGGCCTAAATGGGCTTATTGAAGGGCCGAAACATGAAAAATGCCTCTAATTGAAGTTTCAGTAAACAATCGAAAGATGGATAATTCGAAACTTGGTACAAAATACTATAAAACATACATAATTATAATAAAGTATTATGAAAAATACGTTTTTTAACCGCTTATTTGTTGTGTACTTTCAGAACATAAAGTATAAAGTCAATATTTTACTTCCAGCCTTTTTTTAAAGCCCACTATTAAGCCCATTTAGGCCATTGGAAATAAAATATGAAAAATACTTTTCTCAGCCAGATTGTCGAGTCACTTGAGAACGTGCAGTGAAAATTCAATTTGAGGCATTTTTCATGTTTCGGCCCTTCAATAAGCCCATTTAGGCCAGTAGAAAAAATGGTCCGAAAAACATGTTTTTTGACCCGTTTTTCGCGTACTTTCAGAATATGAAATCAGAATATTAGTTTAAATTAAGCTGGGATTAGTTTGGGTTGTTTTTATGTTTTGGCCCATTATTAAGCCCATTTAGGCCACCTGGAAAAAATCTGAAAAAATATGATTCTAGACCAGTTTTTTGCGTACTTTCAGAATATGAAATCAGAATTTTAGTTTAAATTAAGCTAGGTTTAGTTTAGGTTGTTTTCATGTTTTGGCCCATTACTAAGCCCATTTAGGCCTCCTGGAAAAATTCTGAAAAAATATGATTCTAGGCCAGTTTTTTGCGTACTTTCAGAATATAAAGTCAGATTTTTAGTTTAAGCTAAGCGAGGTCGAGTTTAGGCTATTTTCATGTTTTGGCCCCTTTCCAGCCCATTTAGGCCACATGTAAAAAATCTGAAAAAATATGGTTTTAGGTATGTTTTTTGCGTACTTTAAGCCTATGGAATCCAAATTTTAGTGCGAGTTTCAGAAGTTGGCTAAAATCGAAAAAGTCGTTTTTGACCCCAAAAATTTTAGGCTTTTGAAACACGTTTCTAGACCATTTTTTTGAGTTCTTTTCAGAAATGAAGCCAAAGTTTGTGCTACGGACCTCCTTCATGGAAAAAAAAATTTTTTTTGGCTTAAAATTGAATTTTTAGGCTTTGGCTAATGTTTTTAAAATCGGCCGAATTCACCATAAAATAGGCCATAAAAAGGCCTATTTTTCTGCGTTTAGTTTTTTAAAATCGGACACTCCGTTCTCCGGCAAAAAAATAAAAAAGAAATTTTCTCGACCCCCTCCGAAGCCGAAAACGGGTTATAGTACGACCCTAAAATTTTGGCTCAAGTGCCCTCTAATATGGTCCTATTTATAGGCCAAGTTTGAAAAAAATCCCCCTCGGGGGCAGAAATCATATGGTAACCCGGTAGTAGCCTTTTTTTTTTTTTGGTAATGCCGATGACCTCTAAGGAAGTTGGTGTATCGAAATATTATCAAAAACAATTGAACATTATTGGCGCCCCTGTGATGTCATAAGGAGGGCAGCTTGTCGCCCTTTTTCAGTTCAAACAAAAAATAAAACTAACCGATGGCTCCGACTCTAAGGAAGAAGCTCCCGTGACTGCTGTCATTCTGCGAAGTTTTTCGTTTCCTCAGTTTATTCGGATATCCTCCTTCGACATCGACGTCCCCTCGCTCCTGCTGTTTTTCAGGAGGCGGAGGAGGTGGCGGTGCGTTATCCCCTTCGTTAAGATTAACATCCTTTCCTTCGGGCTTTTTTAAATTTTTGAGCACACCCTGAAAAATAATGAAACCGTTCAAAACAAACATATAAAAGAAGAGAAGAAAAGAAAAAAAAAATGAACAAAAACAAATAAAATATAGGTCAAGGCAAGGGAATATATATAGGCGAACATTAATTCTCAAGCCTTAGGACAGAAAAAAAAAAAGAAAAAAAAAGTATAAATAAATAAAATTAAAAACAAAAAAAAGAGGGAATAAACTGTATTACAAATTAAAACATTTAACCAAGGACGATTTTAAACGAAAACTCGCCGCCGATTAATTATTTAACGTTATGTAAATTCATTTAGAACATGTGTGGCGTGTGCGGTTTTCGAAATAAAATTGATACCTAACACTGGATTTAGGGTGCGAATTAAAAAAAAAAAAAATGGATTTAAAGTAAAATAAAAATTTTTTTACCTGAATTTTTTTTTTAAAAACAAGATACAAAAAAAAGCATGCAACAGGAAATGTACACATCTAAATTTTCCCCATAACCTCAAAAAAAATCTATATGTGCGAAGCTCCGATTAAAATATAGGTTAATTTTCTTCTATATACAAGCATCTACGTGTATAAACGATCCGTTGTTACTGAAAGATAAAATTAAATGGATGAAAATGATTGATTTTTCCTCAGGATAAACCAACACAATAGTTTCATTCTTAAAAAAAAAAAACAGAAAATTTTGTTTTAAGAGAAGGAAAATTCTTTTTTTTCCCCGTTTTGATGGACAGCTTTTTTTGGGTCAGCAGTTGAAAAAATAACGCGATTTTGTGTTCTGTCAGAATCTCATACCCCAACCTTTTTTTTAAAACGTTAAACACATCATGCATTAATAATTTAAACAAGAAAAGAAGAGCTTTTCTTCTTTTTTTTTCGCTTTTTTTTCTCAGAAGAAAGCAACATTTAATAAAAATGCATTTGGATCTCTTGAGCCCGGCCACCCAAGTTACAGGTTAAAAAATTAGGTCAATTATTTAAATTTAACAGCGTAACGACTTAAAGTTACTATATATATATGCATTAATTTCATGTTAGCAGCAAGGTATAAAAAAAAAAAGGGGGAAAGGGAGGGGTAGGGGGGGTGCCTGAGGCGAAGACCATCGACCACATAAAGGTTTTATGAAAGAAAGGTAGTAATGTACATGATATTTAAACGAAAGATGGTACGATGGTACAATTTGATTTGATATATATATAATTTTTTTTTTCTTCTAAATTCCTTACTAACCTCGGCGTGGCAATCGCACAGTTCAAACTGATTATTGGAATCTTCTCTTAGGAGCCTTTGACGCTCTCGCAGCTTGTCCCGCATCTTTTTCGGGTACATTTCCTGCTATTAATAACTCAAAATAATAAACCAAAATAAATAATAAAAAAAAAAAAAAATTAAATTATAAAAAAAAAAGTAAACAGAATAAAGAATTTTGGAAAAGGAAAATAAATTTAAAAAAAAAAAAAATCAAGCGGAAAGCAACAACATCGATCCCATGAATTAAATAAAAAAAGCTTTCGAAAAATTTTCTTTCAAACTCCAAAAATTTTTAAATCAAATTTTTAGTTAAAAAGCTGCTGTGTAATTGCTCTTTGTCGCAAGTGCTTGTGCCTGCCTGCATCGCATCGACAGCTTTCTTACTTTCACCCATTTTCGCTTCGTTTCCGTTTTATTCGCTCGACATCGCGCTTCATTCGCTCTCTTACTTCCTTCATTCGTTCAGATTATTGAATTTTATCGCTTTCTCGCCCTCGTATCTCCCGAATTTATAAATTTCAAAGCAGCTTTTTATCTTCGGATTATCTTTCGTAACGGATCGAAAGGTTAAAAAAAACATTTGGGACTTAAAAACCGGAGGGAAAAAAAAGGCTGTAAACAACATCAAAGTGCCAAAAAAACGAACGTTTTGGTGCAATTAAAGAAAAAGAAAAGGCTCAAAAAAAAAAAAAATAAATAAATAAATAAAAGCTATATTTTTCAAACAACTTACCGATAAAACACCTTTTTCGCCACCTTGTCCCTGAGGTTGAGGAGGTGCCGGTGCAGGTGGAGCTTTCGGATCTTCCTTTCCTTTTTCCTCCTTCCCTTCTTTCCCTTTATCCTTTTTATCCTTTTTCTCTTTCGGTTTCTTCTCCTCTTTAGGCGGTTTTTCTTTTTTCGGTTTTTCCTTTTTCTGTTTCACGGGTTTCGGTTTCTTTTCCTTCGGTGGTTTTTCATTACCAGCACAACACGTGCTTTCTTGCAGTAAAAAACAGAACACGTAAAGCAAGAAGAGTATGCTCATACCGTATAAATATGTAAAAAATCCCTGCGAAAGAAAAAGAAAAAGAAAGTAAGTTTAAAAGAGGCAAAACTTTTTGATTAACGCTGTAATAATGGGAGGCTTATCGCTTTTGTCTATTATCGGGGGAAAAGAAAAAACTTTCGCTGAAAGACGCACAACAAACTCCTTAAGGTTTTTAATTTTATTTAAAATTAGGTTAAGAGGAAACTTCAGTGAATACTGGAGGGAATGGCTGTTTTGTCTAATAATTTATGGCGAAAAAATCCATATTTGAGGTATCTAACAAAATCCTTTGACTTATTCTTGTGCTTTCAGTACAGGTTTCAACTTGTTTCGACATGCAAAAACCTGCATACGAATATACAATAGGTTCCATATAAAAACCGTACTTAACCGAAACTTATTTCCCTATTCTGGTGTGCGGTGTTCTTTTTTTTGAAATTATATTCCGGCTGCTCATACTTTTCAGACAAGTTAAAACTTGCACTAAAAGTTCCAGCTTACACTAAAGCAGTTCCTTAAATATTTAAAATTCGGGGTTTTTTCACTGCCAAGCGAATATTACACAAAACGGCCATTTCTTCTGGAATTCACTAAAGCTTCCTCTTAAAGAGAGAAAGAGAGAGAGAGAAAAAAATGGAAATTTTCTCTTTGCATGGCAAAGTTACGGAGCGAAACGAAACAAATCAGAACGTCAGGCACTTGGAGAAAAAAAAAAAGATTACAGGTTTATAACGTGCATAAGCAAGGTCATTTAATACCATGACAATACCAAGGTCGTCGTAGGCAGTCTTTTACGGAAAAAGATGTTTCATCTTGTCAGTCAATTCCGAAAATAGTAAAGTAATCATTTTGTAATTTTAAAATGGAGCACCTCCCAGGTTGTTGAGGTCAAGAGAATAATATATTTTTTTGATGAAAATTACACTAAAGTAAACAAAACAAAAAAAAAAAAAAAAAATTATGTTATGGAAATAAAACGAACTAAAAAAAATGTTGGCTTGAAGGCAGAGTCATGGCCCGGGGGGAACTTAAGCCCTTCCTGGCTGATTTTACACCCGCCTTTCCCCTTTTTCCCAAAACGTTTTTTCCTTGCACTCACAAAAGAAAATGGAAATGGCTAATAGGCCATAAGCATGCGACGTCATTTTAAGGAGTAGTGTCTAATTCAATTCCATAAGGAACTATTTAGCGTTACATCACTGGAGGACAAACGATCTCACTGGAGGACAATCTCACTGGAGGTGAAACGATCTCACTGTAGGACAAACAATCTCACTGGAGGACAAACAATCGCACTGGAGGATAAACCATCTCACTAGAGGACAGCAACATCCTCCAGTGACGTCCTCCAGTGAGATAGTTTCTCCTCCAGTGAGATAGTTTGTCCTCCAATCAAATTCTTTATCCTCCAGTGAGATTTTTTGTCCTCCAGTGAGATAGTATGTCCTCCAGAGAGATAGTCTCTCCTCCAGTGACGTCCTCCAGTGAGATAGTTTCTTCTCCAGTGAGATTTTTTGTCCTCCAGTGACATGGTTTATCCTCCAGTGACGTCCTCCAGTGAGATAGTTTCTCCTCCAGTGAGATTTTTTGTCCTCCAGTGACATGGTTTAACCTCCAGTGACGTCCTCCAGTGAGATAGTTTCTCCTGCAGTGAGATTTTTTGTCCTCCAGTGACATGGTTTATCCTCCAGTGACGTCCTCCAGTGAGATAGTTTCTCCTCCAGTGAGATTTTTTGTCCTCCAGTGACAAGGCTTAACCTCCAGTGACGTCCTCCAGTGAGATTTTTTGTCCTCCAGTGACATGGTTTAACCTCCAGTGAGATAGTTTCTCCTCCAATGGGATTTTCTGTCCTCCAGTGACATGGTTTAACCTCCAGTGACGTCCTCCAGTGAGATCGTTTCTCCTCCAGTGAGATTTTTTGTCCCCCTACAAACATGTTTTATCCTCCAGTGACATGGTTTATCCTCCATTGACGTCGTCCAGTGAGATAGTTTCTCCTCCAGTAAGATTTTTTGTCCCCCAATGAGATTTTTTGTCCTCCAGTGACATGGTTTAACCTCCAGTGACGTCCACCAGTGAGATGGTTTATCCTCCAGTAACGTCCTCCAGTGAGATCCTCACTGGAGGAGAAAGTATCTTGCTGGAGGATGTCGCTGGAGGATGTCACTGGAGGATAAACCATGTCACTGGAGGACAAAAAATCTCACTGGAGGAAAAACGATCTCACTCGAAGACATACTATCTCACTGGAGGACGTCACTGGAATAAAAAGTATGTCACTAGAGGACAAAAAATCTCACTGGACGACAAACGACCTCACCGGAGGATAAACCATGTCACTGGAGGAAAAAAAATATCACCGGAAAGAAACTATCTCATTGGATGACGTCACTGGAGGATAAACCATGTCATTGGAGGACAAAAAATATCACTGGAGGATAAACGATCTCACTGGAGGACGTCACTGGAGGACAAACGATCTCACTGGAGGATAAACCATGTCACTGGAACACAAAAAATCTCACCGGAAGAGAAAACTATCTCACTGGAGGACGTCACTTGAGGATACTGGAGGACAAAAAATCTAAATGGAGGAGAAACTATCTCACTGGAGGACGTCACTGGAGGTTAAACCATGTCAATGGAGGAAAAAAAATATCACCGGAAGAGAAACTATCTCACTGGAGGACGTCACTGGAGGATAAACCATGTCACTGGAGGACAAAAAATATCACTGGAGGATAAACGATCTCACTGAAGGACGTCACTGGAGGATAAACCATGTCACCGGAGGACAAAAAATCTCACTGGAGGAAAAACCATCTCTTTGGAGGACAAAAAATCTCACTGGAGGACATACTACCTCACTGGAGGACGTCACTGGAGGAAAAGCTATCTCACTGGAGGACGTCACTGGAGGTTAAACCATGTCACTGAAGGACAAAAAATCTCACTGGAGGAGAAACTATCTCACTGGAGGAGAAACTATCTCACTGGAGGACGTCACTGGAGGTTAAACCATGTCACTGAAGGACAAAAAATCTCACTGGAGGAGAAACTATCTCACTGGAGGACGTCACTGGAGGATAAACCATGTCACTGGAGGACAAAAAATCTCACTGGAGGATACACCATCTCTTTGGAGGACAAAAAATCTCACTGGAGGACATACTACCTCACTGGAGGACGTCACTGGAGGAAAAACTATCTCACTGGAGGACGTCACTGGAGGTTAAACCATGTCACTGAAGGACAAAAAATCTCACTGGAGGAGAAAGTATCTCACTGGAGGACGTCACTGGAGGATAAACCATGTCACTGGAGGACAAATAATCTCGCTGGAGGAGATACTACCTCACTGGAGGACGTCACTGGAGGAGAGACTATCTCACTGGAGGACAAAAAATCTCACTGGAGGATAAAGAATTTGATTGGAGGACAAACTATCTCACTGGAGGACAAACGATCTCATTGTAGGACAAACGATCTCACTGGAGGACAAACGATCTTACTGGAGGACGAACGATCTTAGTGGATGTCAAACGATCTCACTGGAGGACAAACCATCTCACTGGAGAACAAAAAATCTCACAGGAGGACAAACAACGTCACTGGAGGACCAACTTCCATTGAGTCTTACGGCACAAACTTTAAAAAAATTTTTTGAATCAGATGCTGAAGTGTAAAAATTATATTTACTCGCATTTTAACTCGTAATTTTTTTATTTATGCTGTGCCGTGCGGTTTTCGATTTTAGTTTATTTAATAAATTGAAATTTACTTAATATGCCCATAAGAGCTCATGTAATCTAGGACGCAAGATGAACGCCTTCAGTTAATAGGTTGCGGAATAGACGATTTCGAAAGTGACGTTTCATCCCATAATGCATTGCAAATCATGTCGTCTCACGGGGTACATTCTGATAATGCTTCCCATAAGAATTAAGTATAGACATGAAATTTAAAAAAATTCATTTTGCTCGGTTTCAGGAAAAAAATTTGGTAGGTTTGACTTTCGAATCATTTTTATAGAAGTAGCTGGCATGAATTATAAGAATTTTCAAAATTAAATGCTTTGAGATAGCTAAAATTTCTGTACCGCCTGTTCTTAACTTACGAATAACAAAGACGCGTCGTCTGTTTGTTTCACATAGTCCCACAATCCTTAACTGAAATAGAAGATTTGCGAAACTGGATCGTAGAAATAGAATATTTCGGCAGTGTAATTCGCGCAGAATAGGCGGTACAGAGATTTTAGATATTTCAAGGCATTTCATTTTGAAAATTCTTCTAATTGATGCCAGCTATTTCTTTAAAATTAATTCCGAAGTCAAACCTACAAAATTTTTTCCTTGAACCGAGCAAAATGAATTTTTAACTTCCATGTTTACACTTTGCTTACGGGAAGAATTATTAGAATGTATCAGGTCAGACGACTTGCAATGCATTATGGGATGAAACCTAACTACCCCCACTTCTGGTCGCCATTTTATTTCCCCAACGCGGTCGTGGATACGGTTTATGCGAAAACAAAAATGTCTTGTGACACGAAATTTTCTTAGAAATCATGCGAAAACAATTAAACAACCTGTCCGTTGTCATGAAGCATTTTTGGTTTGCTACGAAACATACCGGTTTTGTTGCAAGACAAAACTTGTTCAATACATTTCCTTTTTTCGAGTGTGAACACAGGTTAAGGCGTTATTAAGATAATTTCGTAAATTTCGCCCTCTTTTAACCTAAAAGACTGACTACGGACCTGCTTGAGGGAATGGAAGAGCCAAATCCAATAAGCGCCACATTGGCGTGGTCGTACATCCTTTTATAGATCATTTATGTAAATGCAATAGATTAAGAATTTAAAACAAAAAAAAAAAAAGGAAGTAGTGGCCCTAGTACATACATAACCAAGTACTACACAGGGACAATGACACGCGATGTGCTGCACCAGAAAGGCAAGTAGTATAGTGTTTGTTTTAACAGGAAATGCACTGAACCGTATTAACAGTAAACAAATGAATGTCAAACACGCGTCCATATACGCACTTTCCTCTATTATTGCCCTTTCGCCATTCTTTCCTTCTATATAATTTCACACTTCTTTTTTTTTTTGATTGATTATCAAAAATATTAATTACTTACCTCGTAGTAATACAATGGAATATTGTGCGTAACAACTTCTGATATAACATACGCTATGCAGACAACTACTAGGAGTTTGGCGTATATGAAACTCATGATTATGAAAAGGGAAGTCCTGAAACGAGAAAAAAAGAAAAAGAAAAAAATTAAATTAAATATTTTATTTTTCGATTTCCAAAATCCTGGCCATTTTCCAAAAATAAGATAAAACATGGTGACTGTCTAGAAGGAAAGAAAAATAATAAAAAGACAGTAATGTCACTTTGAATCTGCTACAATGTCAGCCTTGCATAAATTTATAGCAAGTTATATAAGAAATTTTTCATTTTTAAAATCCCATGGCGATGCCTTTTGTTTATAAACTTCTATCAAAACTTTTAGAAACTTTTCTAACATTTTCGAGAAGTCAAGTTCTATGACGGTAATTTCTCTTTCCCCTGCCCTTATTTTTTTTAATTATTTTATAATATATTAGCTCCTAACACGAGTAAAGACTATTTATCAAGCTTATATCACAGTTTGAATTAATTTTTCGAAACTTGAATTATAATGCAAAAAAGAAAAAAAAAATTGGATTTGTTGCAAAGAGCTCGCAACTCCAGGGATTCCCTAGCCCAAAAATAATTAAAACACGATTCCATTTGTCATCGCAATGTTTTTCGGACTAAATCCCCTACTCGCATTATTTAATAATAAAAAGCTCAGTTTTATTTTTAAAGCTGTATCCCGGATGCAACCAACTGATGACATTATTTGCTTCGAAGGGCAGGTTACCGTGATAATCGTAGGGATGGTACGGAGAGCAAGGTACTGCCCCTTCCCCCCACTGCTGATTAAGCCAATAAGCTTTAATATTTAGCCCTATGATCTTGTCCCAATTTCTTTGAGGGCATGGGAATTAGGCAATTTTGTACTCCCTCTCATTCTTTGTAAGCAAAAATAAAAGAGTTTTTCAGTCTCCCTTCCCCTTATTCGAACATGCATTTGTAATATTAATTTGTTGGTCCCAAAAAATTCCCTTTTCTTTTATAATAGAAAAATACTTCGGTACCAATTTCAAAACTTGGGTGTTCAAAAAAAATCGATCGGGATTGCAATCTCTAAACCTAACAAATTGAAGGATTTTTTGAAAATTAAAATGATTGTCGTGTACACGTATTCATAAAAAAAATGAAATCCTAATCTATTTTTCTTAAAAAAAAAATAAATTCCTAATCCATTTCTCCTAAAAAAAATAAATTCCTAATCAATTTTTCCTAAAAAAAGATAAATCCCTAATCCATTTTTCCTAAAAAAATAAATTCCTAATCCATTTTTCCTAAAAAAATAAATTCCTAATCCATTTTTCCTAAAAAAATAAATTCCTAATCTATTTTTCCTAATAATTTTGGTTCCTAAAATTTTTTTCCGAACTATTTTTTTTCTCCTGATTCCTAAAAAAAATTTTCTAAAATGAATATTTTTCCTAATTTTTTGAATCCCTAAAATTTTTGTAATAATTTACTAGGTCTAGAAAAACCGAAATTCTCAACTTTGCCTAGTAAATTTTTACAAAAATTTTAGGGATTTGAAAAATTAGGAAAAATATTCATTTTAGGAAATTGTATTTTTAGGAATCAAAAAAGTTTCAGGAAAATTGAAAATTAGGGGGAAAAAAATAGTTAGGAAAAAAAATTTAAGAACCAAAATTTTTAGGAAAAATGCAATAGGAATTTCTATTTTTAGAGAAAACGGATTAGGAAAAATAGTCAGGAACGAGTATTTTAGGTTTCACTATAAACCGCACTAAGTAGGAAGCTAAGGTGACAACTACAAAGAAGAATTATGTTGTTTAGACAACGACGTCTAATTGACTGGCTAATCGGTATGTAATTTAGCTGCCGTGACCAAAACACTAGATGCAGCAGTAAACTTAATTATTTTCAAATGATTTCTGGATAAACACAACCCTAACATCATCACATCATCTGCAACAAATAGCCTAGTAGCAACGGATTGAAATTCATCAGCTACTTTTCAACCCAGGTTATGTGGCCACGAATGGTATATATAGCACTTGGCAATCTCCAAGACTTTAAGAAAAATGGGACTACTCATTGGCTCCAGCCCTCATTCACTAAGCTCTTAAAAAAATATGGAACAATAAAAACTCCATAATTGTCTGCATGTTTTCCAGAAGCTAAAGAGATGAGTTTAAATGAAACAATCACGTAAGTGCTACTGCACATTTTACTTTCACTCAGAAAACAAAATGGCTGACCCCAAAAACAAAAATGTCCTCTGACAAAACTTTTTTTTAAAAACCATGCGAAAACAATAAAAATATCTTGTCAAGAAACAATCATGAAGGATTTTTGTTTTGCTGCGAAACGTTTGTTGCAAGACAAAACTTGTTCAAGACATTTCCCTTTTCTGAGTGTTACTATCAAACCATTAAAATTACGATTTATAACAGCCAAGGATATATCCTTTCATTTTCATAAGGAAAAAAAAAAAAAAAAAAAAAAAAAAAAAACACTAAATTCGAATCCTGGCAGGAAGCAAATCTTTAGACAAGATTTACAGCACTTTGGTAAGTTAACTTGCTTTTTCCGAACTCTTCTAAATTTTTACTCCATTTCCTGGGGAGAGGAAGGGAAGGGGGAGAAAGAATATACGGAATAAGGATTGAAAGCAATTACGTGCTTTCAATTTTCTTTATTGCATACTGCCACCAGGGGAAAAAAATGTATCTTCTAGTTGCATTTAATGACGGCTGGCATTTTCAATCAATATCCAGGGAAAAATATAACAAATGAAAATGTCGTTTTCAATAAAAATGCTCTTTGGGATGTTTTATATTAAAGTTTACACAAAAAGCCTTGGGCTTGAGAAGCGTTGCAGGTGGCACAGGGGGTTCTGATGGTCACCTCCTGTGTTTCCATAGTTAATGTGCGTCGGGGAGCACTAACGATGAGTTATTTATTACGCACATAATTTCATAAGGGATGGATGGTTAAATGCCTTAGTTTTACGTCAGGAAACGGAGAACTATAATCCTTAACTAATGCCCAAGAAAAATCCAGTATAATCCTTAACGTTTTGTTTCTGAAAAGAATTTTAAAGAAAAAAGAACGATCCGTGTTTTTTTGTTCTTGTAAGTAAACACGACGCCTTAACGTGTTATGTGACCGGTAGTATAGTCCATAGCGCGATCGACTCTGAATCATGAGATGCACCACGTCGGGCTTCTATCCTAGATCGCAGTTAAGAATTTTTCTTTACACGTGTATGATTTTTGGACCACCGAAAAAATAAAATATTTAAATTATAATATTTATATATAAATATAATATTTTTTTCTGTGGTCAGACATCCTCACCAACAAAAATATTTTCATTTTGATGCAAAGCAAGTGTGCCAACCTAAAAAGCAATGTTGGCACTATTGTCAAAAATTCCTCTGCAGGCCTACCAGTTATAAAGAAAAGAATCTTTCACTGGCTACAGCATTATGAGTAAAATAACACCTCGACATTTTTGACGAATTCGCCTCGGTGTTATTTCACCCATAAAGCTCTAGTCAAGAAATGTACTAATTCTCAGGTGAGGCTAGTGCGCCAGTCAGAAAATGAATGGTTATCACCCCAAGGTAAATTGAATTGCAACGTAAATCAGCAGAAAGCTGGTTGGAACCGGAGATAAACTGCAGGTCCTCACAAGCACAGATACATGTGAGAGGTCACTGCGCTTGTACTCGAGCAAAGGGCTAAAAAGAAGTAGGTTGCAGATAACGTAATTTCGGTTTAGGCATGGGTGAGAAATTGATTAACCCTCTCAGGGCGGAAACACCAAATTGGGTTTTGGCTGAATTATAGTCCAAGAAAAAGTGCGTTATAAAACTGAGTTATTAAAAACTTAAACTTCGTTATAGAATTTTATAACCCGCCAAAAAAGAAATCTATTTATAATTCGTTATAAAATTTTATAACAAAAATTATTTCCAGTTTTTTTCTAAGTTTTTTTTATTTTCTTCTAGCGCTTCCCGAATTTTTCCTGCTTTTGTTTTTCTTTATTTTTGAGCCTTTGTCAAATTAAAAATACAAAAAATAAACCGAAAATTGGGAAAAATCTGGAAAATATTATAATAATTGGCAACTTGAGAACCATATTGCCGCATTTAAAAATCAGTTGAAAAGTGGTGTAGTGGATAAAGGCGGCTGGTAAGTCGACCCCACAAGGCTTGGGTTCTATTCCAAAAAATTGTAATTTTTTTCTCCTTTTTTTTCTCATGAAAAATGTTTAAAAAGAGCCTATAAAGTCCCCATATGCTAAATATAGCGCAATTCAAGCATAAAATTAATATATAGCTCAGGTAAAAATTTTAATTATAAAAGTTTATAAATAGTTATAAAAGTTTATAAATAGTTATAAAATTTTATAATCGACCAAACCGTTATAGAGTTATAAAACTTTATAACGCACTTTTTCTTGGGAGACAAATAATACATGACTTAGCAATATCTTACTGGCACTGCATACGCATAGCAGATACTAGGCAAATATTTCAGACGATATTTACACTCGAATATTAAAAATAAAATATTCAATATTCGGAAGAAAAATGGTTTCTATGTTTAACTTATGGGAGCAGTTTCTTTAATTAAATTATTCATTAAAATTGCAATTACCATGTAAATCGTAATAAATTTTTAAAAATACACGGTGAAACAATTTTTATGGCGGTGTTTCCTATGTTTGCCTTAATAAAGTCACACATCAAAAATTGTTCCACCGTGTATAATGTAACATGGTTCAAATGAAAGATAATGGTATGCCATATTCAGCTGACGAAGATTTTTCCACCCATGTTTAGCTTACGGGGATATGGTAAATTTCCTTTTTTATGAGATTTTATGTGCTAAACAAGACACAATCAGTAAGCATCACTCTTCAGAAATGTTTCTAAAACGTTCATAATGTGCCCTGCTCAGAATGGCCAAGAGCATCCTTTAAACTGCTGAAAGATTTTAATCAGAATTCACCTGGATTTCTTTCCGAACAGGAATGGGTATGTATGTTGTGGAGCATCCCTACCCTTAACTTAATTAATTTAAAAATACCAAAACCTACTTTTTCGGTTGGTTCGGATCCCTATCCTTATCCTTATCTTTCGATTTCTTGTCCTTTTTAGCTTCCGCCTCTTTATTTGCCGAATTATTCCTTTCAATCGTTGACTCTCCGTGTTGCCTTTGAGACACCGGAAGCGTCGCCATATTGTCAATAGATTCAACGGATTCGACAGTCGCGACTTTCATTTCGCCGGCAACCATAACTTTTTCTTACTCAAATATTTTTATTCCTCTCTCGCACTCACACTTTCGTTTCTTTTTTTTTTAATTGTCACCAATTCGTTGTTTTATTTCCATTCCATTGACTGTTTTCGTTTTATTTTCTGCTTAATTTTACATTTTCGCTCTTATCACCGCCTAATTTAAAAAAAAAGAAAAAAAATGATTAATGAAACCAAAGTGGCCAATCCTTAATTCACCTTGATTTCAATTATCATTAAAATTCAAGCTTCTAATTTTTTTTTACAGTAACCTAAACTTAACAAAATCTAAGACGAAAATTCTCAAACCGGAAAGCAAAATGGCGGAAAAATACAAAGCAAAATACAACAGGAAAATTTAGAACTCTAATATTTTCATGAATTAAAAAAGCTAGAAATTATATCTTCGATCCCGGAAACGGCCAGTTCGGTCTTTTAGAATTTACAAAAACTAATCGTTTTTCGATTCGGATATATCCCGAAACCGGTTTCAAGCAAAGAAAAGGCTCTCTGTGTCACAAAAACATTTTCGCCCCGATGATAAAAATTACGCCGGACTCATTAACACAAAGCACATCATCACCCACTACACCTTTTGTTTTCTTCTTTTTATATAAAGCTACATTTTTACGACTTGAATAATTCTAAAAAAAGCTCCTCTTTTTTTTTGTTCGGGAGAAAAAAATAAAAAATATCTTGCCTTTAAAAAAAGCGCCTGGGAGGTGGCTAGGAAACCCGCGCGGCACTATCGAGTTTTCGAATATGTTTGTCATCGTCTAAAATCATTTTTCATCTCTTTCTAGCATCCCTTACGGATGCTGGAAAAGTTGTTTTCACACGGGGAAGGATTTACAGCGCGGAAAACTTTTACCGATACTTTTCTTCTTTATTCACAACACTGTGAATTTGATTTTCCTCATTTTTTTTTTTTTTCCTTTTTTAGAAAACTTCATTTAAGCATCGTTAAAAGGAAGTGCGTGCGTACTCTATTTCTTAACCCTAATTTATTTCCGGAAGGCAGGTTTTGCTTTTTCCTACAATTTTTTTTTTTTCATCATCACGTTGCGTGCTTTCAAAATAAACAAAAAAAAATCTAAGAGCATCTAAATCGTTCCTCTGACTTCAATATGTGAAAGAGATCACCCCCGATGGAATTAATGGACGGAACTTAAAAAGTCATATTCTTACTCATAAGGGGGCCCACAAAAAGACATCTTTCCATTTAACGACACGCTATTAGAAAAAATAAACTTGTTGCTGCGGTAACACCGGCTAAGAAATTTTATACCTCCATAAAAGCTTTTTAGCTTCAATTCAATTTGACCTCAATATTTAAAATAAGTCCTTCCCCCTTACAAACCGAAACAACCCCCCATTTTTAATTAATCTTTTTTTAAAGCATCCCTCCTTTTTTAAAAATGAGATTACGTTCCACTTCCATTGCGGTTCCTGTTTAATTTCCTTTCGTCTTTAAATCTGCCCTAACTCCCTTCGTTCAAAAAAAAAAAAAAAAAAAAAAAAAAAAATTTGAAAGACATTATAATGACATTTGCATAAATCAAACGATAAAATGCGAAATCGGGTATCAGTTCCACTTCGTATAAATATCAAATCCAACAAAAAAGTATCCAACATATAGGAAGCTGCAGCCCCGACCAATGGGGAAGCTGATTGTGGGTCACGTGCTGGGCGGGATGCTGCGTTTCCCTGGATTTAAGCTAAGGGAGAATATCCAGAGCAACGTCGGAACAATGACCTCTTACGTTTTCCTGTTTGGTTTTGTTTACGTTCTTCCCTCTGTCAAGTTTATGTCCTTCAAATTTTTTTTCCTTTTTTTTTATTTCGAAAGAAAAATGGACTGCCAACTTTTTTTTTTTAAATAATCAAAACCGAATGAAAGATTAACCAAACGTTCCGTCAGATAAAACGGCAGTGAAAAAAGGGGCGATGACCCTCAAAATTTGTCAATATTGTATATATATATGTATATATATATTTTTTTTTTTTTTAAAGGGTTACTGAAGTAGTTTTCTCCGGAATAAAAAGAAAGGATGCCCGATAGCCTGTATCGTATATCTAAAATCGAAATCGCTACCTCTTAAGCACGCAATATAAAGGAGGCGTTCAGCCATCTCTTTAGGCGAATATTTAATTAAATGTCCTTTTTTAAATGTCATTGAAGTTTGGGTCACAACAACGATATTTTACTTCAAAAGATTTTGATTGCAGGCAACAAAAGTTAAAAAATGACTTGTGATCTTTTATTGTTAAAAATCAGACATACGAAATGAGAAAAAATATGACTTTTTTTTTTTTTTTTACAAAGACTTTTTTTACTATTCGTGTGATTTAAAAAAAGGTGTGAGAAGATTTTTAAACGATTAACTCCCGTAATCGTGGATAAAAGCTTAAACATAATAAAACTCCACATGGACTGTCTGTTATTTTTAAAGATCGGTCGGTCAGATTTGGAAATTGGTGTACATGCATGCATGCTGACAAAAGGTTATGGGTCCGAAACTTGAAAAATTTGGCCGATTCCGATGCCAAAAAATTCGATGCCGACAAAAAAAAATCGATGCCGATAAAAAGAATCCAATGCCGATAAAAAGAATCCAATGCCGATAAAAAAAAATCTGATGCCGATAAAAAAAAATCTGATGCCGATAAAAAAAATTCGATGCCGATAAAAAAAAATCGATGCCGATAAAAAGAATCCGATACCGATAAAAAAAAATCCGATGCCGATAAAAAAAAAATCCCATGCTGATAGAAAAAATCCCGATGCCGATAAAATAAAATCCGATGCCGATAAAAAGAATCCAACGCCGAAAAAAAAATCAATGTCGATAAAAAAAATCCGATGCCGATAAAAAAGAATCCAATGCCGATAAAAAAAATCCGACGCCGATAAAAAAATCCGAAATCGGCATCGGCATCGGCATCGGCACCGGAACCGGCATCGGAATCGGACCCCTGATTTTAAAAATCGCCTAGAATGGCTCTGATTTTTTTTTTTTTTTTTCTAAAATTGAAATCAGAGGCGGCATAGGATATGATCGATGCTTGGTGGCGTCGGCATCGGGTGTCGGTGCCGGAATCGGAATCAGGAGTTAAATAAATGGAATCGGCATCGGCATTGACCCGAGATTTCAGCCGGCCGCGGCCGGCACCGGCATCGGATTCGGACCCTTGCAAAAGGTTGATGAGATCGCTTTGAAAGAACATAAGGTATCACTAGGAAATCATCAGTTAAAACCGAAAATAATATTATGTTATGACAAAAAAAAAAAAAAAAAAAAAAAAAACGGCATTTTAAATACCAGTTTTTAGGCACGAAAACCATTTCTCAAAATTCATCAAATTTTTGGAGTAAACAAAACATTTCTCAGCAGCTCAATTTGAAAGAAATATGGCCAGTCAATACGGCAGAACCAGGAATAGAAGACCAAAAAAATTACAACTTGGTTTCAAAAAAATGGTCAGCAAGTTTTAAAAAAAGCGAAAGCTGTTGGTAAATTCTTAGACGCAATCATGAAAACCTTTTCGCACTAGAGTAGAAGCAGATTCTCATGAATATTGAACGTCTTTTGGATTATCCTTTTGTTTACCCCATATAACTTCTGGGACAAAGTAAAGGAAACTTTTTGCAATTACAAAAGGCGAACTTGAATCGATTTTTATTAAAGAAAAAAAAGTTAAAAAGTAGTCCTGGAAATGATCATGAAGAGTCATGGTTGACCAAAATTAAACATGTTACTCCAATTTCAAAACAAAGGTGCCACTTTGTTGATCAAGCATCTCAAGGTCACTCTTTACCACGATGGAATACTCAACCCGCAGAAAACCCGCAAAAGATGTTTAAAAAAAAATCTCGTAAAACATCCAAACTCGCCTAAATCTTTTAATTACAAAACAAAAACTAATTGTTATTCGATGATCATATATGCTTACCATAATTTTACACAAAAATCGGTGAAATACAGTTTATATAGAATTGAACAAAGCGAATAGACAAGGAAACAAATTAAAAACAACGATCGATCAAACATAATAAACCATACAGAGCAATGTAAATACAGATTAATTTCTAGTACGATATTTATAATTTTTGCCGGGTCACAAGTCGGAAAATATCCGAATGCAAAAATGAAATTTTGAATTCAAGAAATATAATTTAGCCGGGGCGAGGCGAGAATTTAAAGCATAAATAAAACATGTCGCAACCATCCCACGTAGAAAATGTTTTCTGTATAATGTTATACTGACCATTCGAAGGCTCTCCTACCCCCTCCCCCCCGAACTGAAAACTTTTGTGTGCGCAGCCCTAACCTATCAAGCTGACTAGACTACACACTGTAAAAAATTTTGTGTATTTTTAACAAACTCGATCTACACACTTTGTTTGTTATTCTTTTTATGTTAATTTTGACAAACACTTATTGTTATTTTGACACATGTTGCTAGGCAATATTTGTTATTGTATGTTATAATGACAAATAAAAATGTGTGGATCGTTTTTGACTTATAAATTGTGTTAAAATTACACAAAATTTTTTACAGTGCAGGACTGTAAGCATCCTAAATTTTTTTTTCTTTTTTTTAAATTCAAAAAGCTCCCGGAAATTTCATGATAAGTAGCCGTTTTCCTAAATAATTCATTTTCATCCCTCCGGGCTGAAAAGTAAAACTTTTTGTCCCGACTGAAAAACGAAAAAGTTCATTTTCCGCCGTCGGGATGAAAAATATATTACAAGTTAGGCATAAACCAGTTGAGACTTCCATACCATCCCGGTTTGCAAGTCTCGACTTGTAAACTCCAGTCTCGACGTGCAATAAGCAACTCCTCTGGTACCGTAGAATGGGGTGAAGTTGAAAGGAAATTCAAAGAAAAATTCTTGGTTTATTTTAGGCACTAAAAAGAAAATTTTTTACTTAAGTATCCCAAAAACAATATCCACTTAAAGAAATAAAAAAAATTTCATTTTTTGTGCCTAAAATAAACCTATAATTTTCTTTCAATTTCCTTTCCACTTTACCCCATTCTACGGTATATCCTGGAATTTTTAGTGCAAGTTTCAACTTGTCTGAAATGTATGGGTGGCGGGAAAATAATGTCAAAAAAAAATTGCGGTCGAAAAACTTTGATTCTGTTTTCATGGTTTTTGTTTGCTTGAAACAAAAACTACAGTTGAAACTTGTACCAAAGATTCTATTATGGACTAGCAAACATCATTGAAAGAAAAAATTTTCGTCGGGCACATGAGCCGAATGGGAATCGAACCCACATCGTCCGAGAGGGAATTCGTCGAGTGCGGGCCGGTAGTTTTATGGTAGAGCAACCATCCAGCAAACGGAAAATGTGGGTTCGATTCCCATTCGGCTCATGCACCCGACGAAAATTTTTTCTCTCAATGATGTTTGTTAGTCCATAAAAGGTTAAGTACTTTAAAGACTTCAGCTTGTATAATTTTATAAAAGGCGATATTTTTCCTCTTAGAGTATTCTTTATGACTTAACTTCGGATAAGCTAAACATAGGATTTTTAATTCTTAAAATTATCTTGGTCAGTTTGCGAAAAACTTCCTCATTTTATTTTTTCTTAATTAAATAATTTTTTTTCCTCCATAAACTTTTTCTTAAAAATTATTTTCCTTTCTACACTATATTCTTTTTTTACTCTTTCTGTGGCTAAGTCATATTTTTTTAATACGGTACTCTATATAATTAAATTTCATACTCTAATTATACTCCTTTTTTCCTACGTTCGTATATTCTTTTTCCAATTTCGAAAGATGTCAAGCCTGAGTGAAGCCTCCTCTTAAAAAACCGTCAATCGTTTTAGAATATTTAAAATTGTACAGTCTGTTTTTTTTTTTTTTTTCAAATTTTTTGGCGGGAAAATTCGGAATAGGGTTAATCCCGCGATTCTTAAGAGGGTTTTATTTCGAGAAGACTGACACCTTAGCTCGTTAGTTTAGAGGTTAAGAACAACCTGGGGCAAACGGGAAGACGGGGGTTCGAGTCCTCCATGGATACGAGTTGTTAATTTTTCTCGAAAATTTCTTTCCACCTTTCCACCCTATTCCGAATTTTCCCGCCAAAAATTTAAAAAATTCCCCTAGTCAGCATAATGGCAATTACGAGAAGCAAATTTAAAAATTTCGATTGTACAGTCTCGTTACGAAAAAATTTTTTTGTCCCCACTGCCCTTTCCCTCGCTTCCAATAAATGAAATACACCTCAAAAGTCTGAGCCGAGACCAAAGCTTTTTAAGAAATCTGATTTAGTCACGTAGTGCAATTAACTGAACTGGGCCTTAAGAGGTCCGGGTTAGAATATCAAAGAGCCCGAAAGGCTATTAAAGCGATTAAGACTGGATGGAAGGATAACGGCTCAACGGACACAGGAAGACTACAAATTTCAGATTGATTAAAGAAAGCTAATTTGTCCTTCATAAACAGAATTTCCTTAGCGGTAGGATTTTTGAAGTGTCTCAAAACCCGTACGTACAACTTTCGTTCAAACAAAAAAAAAAAAAAAAAAAAAAGAACAAAGAGAAAAACAGTGCTTTTCTCTGCAAGTCGATTCGTTTATTTAATCTCTCAAAATTTTTATATATATCTTCCAATTAGTCAAGGAAGGATGATCAAGAAGTTACTAAAAAGAACCTCAAGCTACGTGAACTGGATTTGAAATAAAAACGGGGAACGAAGAAAAAAACACGTCGGGAGAATAAAACCCAACTTAATCAGTCTCGATACACCCAAAGAAAACAATAAAAAGAAGAAAGGTCACAAGACAAATCTTTCTTAAGTTAATCGGGGCAAAAGATACAAGAAGTTAAACAGAAAAAAGCAATAAAATAAAAGGAAAAAAGGACCCGTAATAAAGGTCCCTTCAACGATCCTTCCCGAAAAAAAAAAAAAAAAAAAAATTAGCTTCCTGGACATGCAGTACAGATACAACAGAAGTGAAAATTTTATTAGCCTCGTCGAAAAGTATAAGAAGAGAGAGAGAAAGTTTTAAGTCTACCTTCCGTTTACGCATGCGGGGGTTATTGACTTTTATCTTGACAGCCCTTAACATCGGAGGGTTTTCCAATATCCCGCGTATACGTATCATGATTGGGACAATGGAAAACGAGTCTGAGACATTATCGTCGTCTCGTCTCCTTCCCCGATATTCCCATTGTCTTCATTTCGGATAGAATTGGGGCAGGGGAATCCGTGTCACTTTCCCACATATCGCGTTAAAGGATGAATGTCCTCTAATATCCCGAGCAATATTTAATTAAGAAAAAATTAATTGAATTGCGAAACGCTTCGTTATCAAAGCGCTGAACTTTGCTCCCCGATGAGGGAATTTCTGGAGTAGCTGGAGAGGAGCGACATCGGAGAAAAGGAGCTTTTTAACCTTTCCGTTCGTTTCCGAGAGATGTCTCCATCGACCACGGAAGGAAAAAAAAAAAAAAAAACGTTGGGTTCGAGTTTCTTTGTTTTGCAACAACTTCTGATTTTTTTTTCTGTCTTTTCTTTTTCTTTTTTTTATTTTTTTTTTACCCTTTGCAGACGGCGATAATAAATTTATTATCTTATCAGCTATTTTTAATTAATTTATGAGCACTTATCCATCAGATTGAATTAAACATTTGGCCATAAGTCATGTTTAATCCAAATTTAAAAAATTGTAAAAAAATTTTTTACACCCATGTTTAGCTTACGGAGGTAAAAAAATACACGTTTATAGGCAAAATTAATTGATAAATAAGCACTTAACCATCATACTAAATTGAAACTTTGGAAAAAAGTCATGTTTAATTCCAGTTAAAAAATATTTATAAAAAATTTGACTCCCATGTTTAGCTTACGAAAGGTAAAAAAATACAAGTTTATGGGCAAAATTAATTAATTAGTAAGCACTTATCCATCATACTAAATTGAAACATTGGAAATAAGTCATTTTAATCCAAATTAAAAAATTATAAAAAATTTTAACACCCATGTTTAGCTTATGGAGGAAAAAATATACATGTTTAACGTATTAATGAATTTCCTAAAAAGTTCTAAAAATCACAAATACTGGACTTACTATACCATCAGACGAACATAGCCGTACCTGAACGACTATAAAATAAATAACAGCTATGGCTTTTGCTATTGCGTTCCGATTTTTTATAGCATAAAAAGATTATATTATTTTTTTAATATATATAAAAAAACATTATACTATAAAATAATATATTTTAATAGCCAACGTTCGATATGTGTGATACGGTAAATATAAAAAAGAACCATTGATTGCCATAAGCTAAATATAGGCTTATTGAATACATAACAATATTTGTACAATTATCTTGTTTAACGACACCAGTCCACCAGTCACCAGTTAAAAATTTATTTAAAATAAGTCTTACATACATAAATTGTTTTTAAATTTTTTTTAAATGTTTCAAAAATTTTTTAGATTTTTTCTCTCATAAGCTAAACATAAGAATAAAAAATTAGCATGAAACTTGCTTAACGTCTTTTGCACTTTATGTTCGTTGATGAAACTTAAAAATATAAACGCCGTCCGAAAACAGCGTTTTTCAAGGTCACTACGACGTCAGCAAAGGGTTTTAAACGTCTTCCGACACATTGTTATTTTTTTTTTCTTTTTTTATAAAACCGAGTTGGTTATCAAAAGACGATACCAAAGTATAAGCTTCAGGCGTTTTACGATTAGTTCAGTAAATGGAAACTCTTTAGGGTAAAAACATAGGGGTGAATGTTACAAGTAAATCTCAAAAGGGAGAACCATGAGTCATAGAGACTTGTGTACCACCAGAAGTGGTGAACACCCTATCTTCTCCATCTTCTTTAATTATTGCTCCTGCAAGTGGAGGAAGAGGACTTTTTTTTTCTTTCCATTCGATTCTTTATTACAGTTGGATTTCTCTGTATTTTTCCTTCGTTTGATCGATATGCTTCGCATATCAACGAGTTTAATGGGGTTTTGGAACAGATGAAGCGAACGGAACAAAGAAAACGTTTCTGGATTTAACAGGATTACGTTCTAAGAGTGAAAGCACTACAAGCAAACTTGCATTCCTGTCTTTTTGAGATTAACTCTCATTAAATCTATTCGGTCTCGACGATGATCAGCAGCAGCTTAGTTTAACTAGTATAACATTAACACTCTAGTCAACGTGCGATAATTTCGGCAATATTGACTACTTAGGTGCAAAAAGCAATTTAGGTCTCGAATTACGTATTACTAGCAGAAGCAGCAGCAGCAGTATTGAGCTTATGATTCAGTTCTGAATGATTCAAAAGTAATCGTAAGCAGAGTGTCCCTTATTTTGCGAATTTCCGAATTTAAATGAGTGCATACCCCCGGAATCAATTCTCTCTGTGGCACATAGGATGAACCCTATTTTCTTTTTCTTTTTTTTTTTTTTTTTTTTTTTTTTTTTCAGATTTTTTACTCGACGGGAAACCGCCTTGTAAAAATTCCCGTAAGGGTGAAAAAATCGATAATATTTTTTTTATTGAAAAGACAGGCCATAAAGCTTTCCCGTCCGTTTTTCCTAAAAAAATAAATTCCTTATCCATTTTTCCTAAAAATTTTGGTAACTAAAATTCTTTTCTTACCGATTTTTTCCCCCTAATTTTCCTAAAATAAAATTTCATAAAATAAATATTTTTTCTAATTTTTTAAATCCCTAAAGGAATTTTAGGAAATTTTATTTTAGGAATAAAAAACATTTTAGGAAAATTAAAAATTAGAAAAAAAAATAGTTAGGAAAACAATTTTACGTCCCAAAATTTTTAGAAAAAATGGATTAGGAAAAATAGTAGGGAATCTCATTTGATCGTTGCAGTCTAATCCGCGTAAAGTGACGAAACATGATAAGTCCTTATTTTCGGCTCATCTTTGGCTCCAGCTCAAAAACCGGACCTCACGTTTAAAAGAAAAGTTTAAAACTTAATTCCCAAATTAAGACACAAGGATCTAAAAAAAAAAATCGGAATTTTAACCGGAAAATATACCTCATAAATGGGCCCGCACATAGCCTCACTTTACCTTCCTACGCCACTTGAAAAGGGGGAAGAAGAATAGGGCTTCATGTAGAATCTCCAGCGAAACTTAAATCCCTTTTTTAAACAAAGATACATCCGAAAAAAAAAAAAAAACAGAAGAAAAGGATAGACAGACGTGCGAAGATAAAGAAGCAGCGAAAGAAAACTTAGAGATAACAGAAAAGTTTCTACTTTTTCCTTTCCCGTTTGTTTCAATCAGTTTTTTTCGTTGCTGTAATCGTATTTTGCACATAATTTTTTAACTAAGTTCAACATTATTACCGCCACGGGTCATTTCATTCGCATCTTAAAGAGCGAGGGGAAGTTATAAATAATGACAATGATATTAAATTCTTCATAAGAAAAGTCTGCTTTCTAAGGGCAAAGAAAAAAATGGAGGGGTCCGAATTTAGGAAAAGTACGACGACACAGTATGTGAACGATGTCCTCTCAGGTCAATGTGATAAGTTCATGCTAAGCTCCGAGCGCTACAAACTAATTTGCTGCAAGTGGCCTCACTGGACCGCTTTAATTCCTCGTCCAAACAAAGTTAGTTTCGGGAGGATTTCCCTTTGCAGCATTTGAAGAGAATTTTAACGTGGTCATCAACAACGGCCTCCGACTATGTTTGTAACATTTATAGACTATACAAGGAGAAAAACAGAACCGAGCTCAAGGTCATATTTTTTGTGTTGAAATTTCACTATCAATTCTATGGCCACCTATAAAAATTAAATCAAACAATCAAACATCGCTATAGCCGATGCTTTTTTCCGTGCATCGGAGGTCGACTAACGTATCTCCATCGTAAATATGATTGGAGATAGTCGGTATTGACGTTTCGTGAAAGTGTCATGTGACCACAAGTTTACTCCAACAAAAGCGTGTAAACTTGTAGTCACGTGATTTTCGTGACTAACACCTGCCGAACACACTGCCGTGCCAAAACACACTATCTCCAATTATATTTACGATGGAGCAGGGTTGCCAGATGCACCACCATGGTGGTACATGTACCGCTATCGAAGAATAGGCCTCTATATTTAGCTTATGGGGTACCACCATTGAATCCGCGATAGTAGTGCCCTGTACCACCGAAAAAAAATTTCTCAATGTTTAGCTTATGGGTTATCACTATAATTAAGGTTGAAATGTGCATGTGCCACATTTGTAATTTTAGACCTGGCAACCCTGCGATGAAGTTACGTTAGTTGACCTCCGATGCACTGAATTACCACAAAAGGTAGATAGGATCAGTTTTTTAAAATCATTTTAACTCAGAAAATAATATCTGCAACTCTTTAACCCCTTGCGGGCGGAGCATCTATATGGATACATTATGGGTTTTCTGTAAAATTAGTGATTAATCGACAACAAATAGACTTGGGCATGTACAACAGTGGCCAGAAAAATCAAATTCTTAATTTTTGGCGAAAATTGAAATCCTATGTTTAGCTTATGGGAGTATAATTACTTAATTAGAATGGTTAATGGTATTAAAATTATATTTTTGATATTAATGTAAATTAAATTACAAACTAAAGTGGAATGGCCAAAATTAAAAATTGTGAGCTGACATGTTTATCATACGACGAATTTCTTCCTCCCATACTTAGCTTATGGAGCTAAGATAAAATCAAACTTTCAGAAGCGAAATATGACAAAAAAATTTTATAAGCTATGAATATTGATATCAATATAGATTCTGAGACTTGACATATTGATTTTACTGCATTTTACACTTCCGCTATTAGTTTTTAGCGATTTTTGTAAGATTTCATTTTAAAACAAAAAATTTCCATAAGCTAAACATAGGCTAAAATATTTTTTTAGCTTTACTAACTGCCTCCGTGGATCATACTGTATCAAGATATAAGATATTGCCGAAAAAGACCAAACAGCATTTACACCCCTAACGCATCAAAGAAAAAATAAGCTTCCGACAGCAAAAAATTAAGGAACCACTGAAAAGGATCTTACACGAACTAGGGACGTTTTATATTTGGGAAACCTTAATCTAATATAAATTCCTGGGAATTTATCCTGGATCAAGGTTTCCGAAAAAAATACTGTACGGTCAGGTATGAAATGTTTCATGAAGGTGCATAAAATTGATAAGAATTGTTGCTCAGATGCGGAATTTAGATATCTGGCTCCAAAGCGTTAATATTAGCGTTTTTCGAAGTATAGGGTGTTCAAAAAAATGAACCACTCCTGCGTCACCTTAATGTACTATCAAAAACTCGCATTATGACATTTAATTGCATTAAGACGTTTTAATGCAAAATAAAATTATTCGGTCAGCAAATGTCCAACTTTTAAATTTAAAAAAATTTTAGGCACTTACTTTGCGTTTTTGGGAAAATATCCCTCATGAGGGCACATATGGTGACATTCGAACTCCGAGTTCGCATGGCAGTGATTCAAAGGATGTCTGGTAAGAGACGTGTGAGATCCATAGCCGTCTGGATTTAACTGAAACAATAAAAAAAAAAATGTTTTTATAACCGTACAAAAGAGCAGACTAAACCAGATTACACACGCTTTATGTATATATATCATACCTTAACAATGGTGCCAACCGCTGCGTCTCTAATATCTCTATGAGAATCTAATATTATCTCTCTCGATATTTCCCTATCCTGTTGCGTTGGAATTATAAGGGGCTGTTCCGCCCCCCTGTCCTGCAGTAGCCTTTCCTTCATTTCGTATAAGTAAGGACACCGCTGCATGTTTTCAATCTCGGCCTAAAAAAGAAAAACAAAAAAAAAAGGTTTAGAAAAAGAAAATGATTCGACCCGACAGTCCACGTGCTCGTATTTTTTTTTTTTTTTTTTTTTTTTTTTTTTTTTTTGTCTGAATGAATGGCCAAATTGTTAATCATCATACAAAATGTTTCGTGTCAAACGATCGGACTCGGATTTAATAAAAAGACACCGTCAAAATAAACAACTTTTTTTTTCGAAAGTAAAATTTTCCACCCAAAATATTTTCGGTACATTAATCTTGTGGATACGTCCGGAGTGTTGAATATCAGCGTCCCTAAATTTCCCGCAAAATGACTTTAAACCCTCCGTTCGGTTTTTGCTGTAATTTCGTGTAATAAAAGATTTTTCCCAAATGCGGAAGCTTCTGCCGGACGAAAATACAGCGTGGAAGGGAGGGGGATGACAATGATCAAATTTGTTTTTACACGTTTAATCCATTAGCTACCGTCGAAAACTGACATTTTAAAACTGTGAAACCTGTTGGACACGTATGCACAGAAGCAAAATAAATAAACGATTCGTATCATTAACTTATCATGAGATTGATTTCATATTTTCATTCATTTCAAAAGAAACTTAATCGATTTCTCTCTTGAGTTTATGTTTTCTTCGAAATAATAAAAATAAAAATAAAATATAGGCTTAAATTAAATACTTAACGGATGAACTATTTTGGGTGGCTTTTGACATTTGTATAAAGTTTATTTTTATTTTCCATTTCGAATAAAAAAGGAAATCTGAAAGTAGGGGGGAAAAAAGAAAAATACCAATAAAATAAGATTTTGCTGGGACTGAACGAATTAAATTTAAATCTTTCCTACATGAAAGTCAGCATAAAAAGGATTTTCCGGTTCAGAATATATTTATACGATTTTCCCAAGGGCTATCCTTCATTTTTTTTAAAGATTGAAATTTCTTCGAGTTTTTTGCTATTGGTTTCGGGGAAAAAATATAAGTACTTCTGATTACATAACAATCAACATATCACAGGCTAAAAATAGATAACGGATTGGGGCATAAAGTAGATATCCTACGGTAAGGAGAAAAAATGGTGGAAATTGGCCCAAACTAATGGCCAAAAGTAACCGAAATGCGTGTGCCAATTTCTACCTTTTTTTTCTCGAACGGAAAAATATGTTTCTAGGCTACGTTTTTGAGTACTTTCACGTGGTGATAGCAAAATTTTGGTCTAGTCGGGTCTTATCATTGAAAAAATGGTTTTGTGATTTTTATGATTTTGGCCATTAAATTGGGCCACTTTCGCCCTCAGGGTTCCAAGCGCAAATACATGATTTTGTTTGGGCCAATTTTTGGCGTACTTCCATAAGGTAAAGGCGAAACTTGGGCCCAGCGTGGTCTTCGTAGCAAAACGAAGTTTTTTAGATTTTGGCCATTTTACGGCCACTTTGGCCTTTGGGGAAGAAAAAAAAAAAAAAAAAAAAAAAAAATACGTGTCTAGATCAGTTTTTCAATACTCTCACGTGGTGATGAGAAATTTGTGTGCAGCGTCATCTTCACAGCGAAACATTTTTTTTACTTTTTTGGCCATTTTTTTTTGGCCACTTTCTTGTTGAAAGAAAAATTTAGAAGTGCATGTACTTACGCCAATTTTTGACGTACTTTTTGGCTGTCACAGCGAAATTTTGGTCCGGCGACGCTAACATGAAGAAAATAATATTTTCTCTTTAAATAGCCATTTTTTAAAAAAAAATAACAATTATGCCCATAGATAGCCCTTTGAAAGAGCATTTTTTCCGTTTTTTGGATTCTTTTTTCGGACAACCCATTCTCTGCCAAAAAAAAAAAAAAAAAAAAAAAAAAAATTGGAAACTTACATGCGTTGGAAATTCACTTTTTGGCTTTCAAAATGCCATTTTTTTTTAGCAAAAAAAGAGCCGAAAATAAGGAAAAATGGGGTTAATAGAGGGTAAAAAAAGTTTGGCATCGAGATGACCTTTGGGGCATTATTTCTACATATTTTGGGCACATTTTGGCTATTTTCGAATTTTCAAAATTTTCTGCCCTTACCCCCATACAGCCATCCCCGTTTTTCTACTATAACCCTGCCTGGGCGGCCAACGGGTCAATATTTTCGAACCGAATATCGCTTTTTAAGAAGCTCAATAGGTACCTAACATACCCTATAAAGAACAATTTTTTATATCAAAAGGTGTTAATTGGCCGAATTTTTGAAATTCGTCCAAATTAAGTACCATTTCGGCCCTAAAAACTTCAAACCCCTGGGCCTGGGCCAAAAAATTTTTTTTCGACCTAAAAAAAATTCAGGCTTCTTTTTACATATAAATGAATGATTTTTGCCCAAGGAGAGAAAATTAAAAAATTGACCTTCAAAATGAGCCACCCTAGGATGTCCCTTCTTTTGGCCATTTTCGAATTTCAAATCGCATACCCCCAAAAATGGTTCTCCTTGGTGTACTGATATACCCGAATTTTTTCTAATTTTTTACTCGACGGGAAAGCCTGGCGACTTGAGCTTAAAGTTGCCATAAAAATAAAAAAGTTAAAAATAAATGAAAATTGCCATAAGAGAAAAAAAATCGATATTTTTTTTTTTTTTGCCAAAAAATGCGGTTTTTTACCAGAAATTTTTTATAGATCAAGAATTTGAAGTCCGTTTTTTTATATCTGGTGCAGTTTTTGAGATGGAGACCGAAATACGAGTGAAACTGAGGACTTGGTATGTTTTGTCACTTAACCACATCTTTTTGCCATATTTTGGCTTTTATTGAAAAAACCGGAGCAGATGCAAAAAAGCGGACTTCAGATTCGTGATCTACGGAAAATTTCCAATAAGAAACCATCTTTTTTCGCGGAAAAAGAAAATGTCGATTTTTTTTTCCATTATAGCTGCACATTTGACTCGAAATAATATTCCTGATGGTATTCTATGCAACGAATGTAAACTTCCAGACTTAAAGGATTAAAGAAAATGGCGTGAAAATGTGTGTCTCCTCTAAACGGTTTAAAATGGCAAGAACTTTAATCTAAATCCTGCCACTTTAATAAAAATTATTCGGTAATAAAAAATTCTACGTCTATAAATTAACTTTCGTCAGTTTTTCTTATCCCGAAAACTTTTGCGAAAGCAAAATGATAAACCGCATTTTCATTTCGATTAAACCTCGTATGCATTGCTGAAAATAGCTCCTATATAATTTAAAATATATCAACCCTATATAAAATTTCATAGATAAATTACCCACCCCTTCTTTCGGGCACGCTTTTTCGTTCCCTTATATTTTCCGATATTTTAACTCCTCCGCAACCTTCTTCAAAAAGGGAAAAATTACATCCGATCCCCGTTTTAACTTTTTAGTGACATACGCGTAGGACTAACTATAGCTATTTACGAATCTGCCTTTGCCGATATGGATCCGTATCGATCTTCCTTTTCCTATTTTATTTTTAATTGGACCACCTGTGTTGAGCTGTATGAGTTTTCAGGAACCGTACATGGAACTATCAGATACACGTTTTTTTTTTAATGTGAAAAAGAAAAAGTAAATGGTCGTTCCCATATGAATTTTTAAAATCGCCTTTTTTTTTTTTTTTTTTAATATACCGTCCATCTGAATTTATCATGCATAACATAATGAAATCGCGGAGACTACGCCTTTGAAAAAGAAAATTTTCAAAGGCGTCCACCTTTTATTTTTTTACGATATAAAATTCCTTCAACCTATATTTTGATGAAATTAAAGAAAAAAAAAAGTTTTTGCACATTTTCGTGTGAGGAGGGAACGATTTAATTGCACATTTTTCAATCCCTAGAAAAAAAAATCGTGTTTCCGGGTCACGCATCTACTTTTTACAGGAAAATAAAAAGTGAACATCGAGGTTTTCGATCAAGATTAACATGTTACGGGATAGAAAAAAATAAAGGGGGGAAAGAAAAGAAAGTTTTAAGACTCGAGGATAAAACGACGAAAACGGAAGCAAATAACAAAACGAAAGGATTGAAAAAAGTATATAAAAAAAAAATTAGGCGCGGGGAGGTGAAAACTAGGTTATGTTACGAGAAAAACCGTTTTTTCCCATTACGAAAGTAAATATTGAAAACGTGGTCGAAAAGAAAGTGAAGGGAAAAAAAAAGTAAAGAAAATAAGGTTATTTTTTCTCTGGAGATATACAAATTTTTGTAGCATTTGTGAAGAGTTCTTCATGGAAACAGAAAGGGGAAAAAAAACTGTACATCTTCATAAGGTGTAAAGTCATATGGCAGGCCATTATTTTCCTTTCACGGTTCAGAAATAAAAAATTTATTATAATGCAGGGGATTTTAGTTTAGCCATATGGATAAATTCTGGGAAGATTTTTAAAAGACCGAAAGTTGCAAGTTACTTATGCAAAAAAATTGGTACTGCTTTAAATTTACCTTTTACTATTTTTAACAATGATTCCCTACCATTTTTCCTAAAAAAATGAATCCCTAATTCTGTACCTCAGTGCAGAACTACACCAAGTCCATTCAAGGATTGCAACTTCTTATTTCAAACCCGACTTTACAAAGCATATACAAGCGTTGCCAACTCAAATTAATGTCTTCTGCGAGTTCTTTTCTGCTTTGTGCTTTGTTAACAAAATAAACTTGATAGCAGAAGACGTAAAATCAGCACTGCCAACAGTTGAGCCTGTATACCTTTTGTAAAGTCGGGTTTGAAATAAGAAGTTGCAATCTTTGAATGGACTTGGTGTAGTTCTGCACTGAGGTACAGAATTCATTTTTCCTAAAAAAAAATGAATTCTTAATCCATTTTTGCATAAAAAAATTAATCCCTAATCCATTTTTCCTAAAAAGATTAATCCCTAATCCATTTTTTCTAAAAAAATTGATTCCTAATCCATTTTTCCTAAAAAAATGAATTCCTGGAAATGGAAAAAATTAATCCCTAATCCATTTTTCCTGAATTAATTAATCCCTAATCCATTTTATGAATTAATTAATCCCTAATCCATTTTATGAATGAATTAACTTCGAATTCATTTCTCCTGCAAAAAATTGATCCCTAATCCATTTTTACTAAAAAAATCGACTCTGGATCCATTTTTCCTAAAAAAAATAAATCTCTAATCCGTTTTTCCTAAAGAAAATAAATTCCTAATCCATTTTTCATAAAAAAAATTAATCCTTAATCCATTTTTCCTAAATGAATTCCTAATCCATTTTTTCCTACAAAAAATAAATTCCTAATCCATTTTTTCCTACAAAAAATAAATTCCTAATCCATTTTTTCCTACAAAAAATAAATTCCTAATCCATTTTTTCCTACAAAAAATATATTCCTAATCCATTTTTTCTAAAAATTTTGGTTCCTAAAATTGTTTTTCTAACTATTTTTTTTTTAAATGATTAATTTTCCTAAAATGTTTTGATTCCTAAAATAACATTTCTTAAAATCCCAAAAATATGATAAAATGTCCTAAAATCCTTAAAATTAAATTTCCTAAAACCCCTTTAGGGATTTAAAAAGTTAGGAATATTAATTTTAGGAAATTTTATTTTAGGAATCAAAAAAGTTTTCGAAAATTGAAAACCAGGAAAAAAATTTTAGGAACCAACATTTTTAGAAAAAATGAATTAGGAATTTTTTTTTATAGGAAATGAGGATTAGGAAAAATGGTCGGGAACATTTAGCAATATTCCCAAGACAAAACGATATTTTTGATTTTTAATCGAATAGACAAAAATGTGATGTCATTACATTTTCTTCCGACTAAATGTTAAACAGCCCATGTTCCATTTCTTGGTTTTCCAATTACTGGTTTTTCCATTGTATTTTCTTAATTGACCTCGCTTTTATAACAAACGATCAGATCGTTTTCATACGTAAGGAATTGAAAAGCCTTTAATTAGATTAAATCTCCCTGGAGGAAATAAATTCGAAAATCAGGACTCCGGAAAATTTGACATGAAACATACATTGGAGCAGTCTTGATAAAATTACGCGATATTGGACGCCCGAAAATTTTTAAGATTTTGATAGACGTCACATTCCAATCGGTTTTTCCAGCGATTTCGTAGCTAAAAAATCCATTTTTGGCTTGGGGATACTCATAAAAATCTCAAAAAATTGGATTTAGACAATGACATCGATCGAAGCGTGTTCTGACACACGGAGTAATTTTAGGCATACCCAGAACTAAAGTTTCGATTTTGGATACCACCGAAAAATCACATATTTCATTGGTGAGACTTTTGGGTTCTACCCAAAAAATCCGAATTACCAAAATTAATCGAAATTTTCAATCGGATTAATCACAAATTTTTGGTAAAAACATTGTTTTTTAAAAAGTTTGCTTAAATCTTTATTGCATGCAAAGGGATTCCCCGATCTATTTTAAAAAGACGTCGCATGCAAAAACTATTTCGTTATTTTTTTTTTTTTTTTTTTAATTTTCTTCATGAAATCTACGCTAAAAAGTCACGCGCATACCCATGGTTTTGAATTTTTTTTTTCCATTAGTAATTTTCCTTTATTAAAATTAAAATTAAAATTTCAAATAAAATAAAAGAAAGGAAAATTTTTTCCGCATGACTTTCTTCTTTAAATTACTGGCACTACACAATAAGGCCGCTTATTGATTTCATAAACGGAAATAAAGACCGCCTGTAGGCTTTTCCACCCCGATATTTTTTTTTTTTTTAAATACGAAAAAATAAAACCCTTCTTTTGTTTTACGTCAATTCAACGGAAAAATCGAAAATTTCTCAAGCTTCAATCACTCATAAAAAATTCGGAAATCGACTATTTTTTTTTTTCTTTTTTTTTTTTTGGAACTTTATGATATAAATCGCTGCAACTGACAGCATCATCAAACTTCTTATTTTCTGCCATAATCTGAAAATAGGGCAACGTAATCTAAAAATAAATGTCCAACGATTATGGCCAACACTATTTTGATTTTTTTTTTTTTTTTAATTTCCGCATCCGGTTTTTCTTTTTATTTTAATTATGCGAAAATTGTATTTTTGCCAAACTATAATCGAATTAAATCGTAAATTTATCGATTTTATTTTAAATATTTGTGTTTTTATTTTTTATTTTTATTTTTATGATTTCCGTTCGGACGCGATTATGTCACCATTTAAAATCGATCAAAAAAAAAGTCTAAGAACTTTTTCCGAAGAAAAGGGAAGAAAGAAAGGCATTCACATCATTTTTCATCGTAACGACTAATCCGGCTTCTGAATAATAAAACGGCTGATCTCTTTCATATAAAAAGAAGGAATGACAGATGCTGTAAAGAATATTGGCCTATCGATCTTTTAAAAAAAAAAAAAAAATCTTAAGAAAATAAAAATTTAATTTAAAATTTTCTAGTTTCCATAACGAGGATTATTACATTTTAACAAGACAAGCCGAAAAAAAAAAAAATTATATTTTCATTCATCCCCTTCGACGCAACCCTAAACAAACGCATCGACACGTTTTTCTTAAATAATTAATTAACTTATCTATTATCACTCACATGCGATGATTAATTTTTTTTTTTTTTGAAAAAATAAAAAGGGGGACGAGCGCTAATGAAAATTAAAAAAAAAAGCACCGACAGGAAATTTGTATGTAAATAAGAGTAAAAGGGTATTTTTTTAAAAAATGAAAAAAATAAAAAAACGTGTTTACCTAATTGAACACACACCTTTCCTTATCAGTTGTAAAAAAAATCCCACCACACCGAAACCAAAACAAAAACACAAACTAAAAATGGCTACCGCTACATTTTAATGACCACAAGAAACTGTTTTCAAACTCCCCCTAGTACGCAAGTGAAGCTTTTTGAAAAAGCCCAGACAAAGCTGCTGCCGTGCATGGAAAGCTACGCTCATTCTTAGATTACGGGAAAACATGAGGGAAAAGGAAAGTCGGCGGAAACCGACGACATTTCACGAAGTTTTCATATCACGCTTTTATCGTTTACTCATTTGTTTATTTTCTTTCTTTTTCCTTTCTATGCGGTTAAATTTTGGATTTTTCCTTTTTTTTTTTTTTTTTTTTTTTACTCATGCAACGAAAGCAACTGGAGAAGAAAATTTAATTATTCCAGAATTTTTTTTAAGGTTCATAATTCACTTAATTTGTAAACTTATGTTTCCTTTTTTTAAGGCATAAAAATTTTATGCTTTCAATAAAGGCTTCAAAAAAATGGAGGATATAATCTTAAACCCTTTCTTTTTCAACTTTTCTAGAATCGGGTTATATTGCTATATCAATCAAACAAATGGACCATTAAGAGAAAGAAAGAAAGAAAGCTGGGAAAGTTTTTTTTTTCTTTATTATTATTTGACATTGTTTTAATTCCCTCTAGAGAGGTTTTAACCGAGTTTTACTGTTCTAAATACGATTTTACGATCGACAGCGAAATCATTTTGTAGTTTATTTATTTACTTATTTGCTTATGTATTTATTAAGTTATCAACGACTGTTCCAAGAAAAAACAACAGTATATGAATCACCAAATGGAAAAAGGCTAATGATAAACCCAAAAAAAAAAAAAATACAGAGCAAATGTTTTTTTTGCGAGAAGGCTCGTTATGATTTCGCGGCGACGACACATCGCATCGCTTATATTGCGATCGAGGTGGATTCATTTTTCTGGGTGTATATTTACAGCAGATGAATTGTTGAAATATGAAACGAAAATTAGCGAAAAAACAAAAGAACCGATTAAATAATCGAACCGAAAATTGAATTGGCCGAATTTAAAAAATCCAATTAATCGAAATGAACTCAACGAATTAAACTAATTAGATCAAAACTGATTTGGGCGCAATTATTTTGAAAAATCTGAACTAAATTGAGTTGAAGCGAACAGAATTGTATGGAATATAATGAACGGAATAGTATAAAATGATCGGATAATAAATTAAATGAAATGAAATGGAATCACAAATCCGTGAGTCGGAGGTGAGCTAAAGTATCTCCATCGTAAATATGATTGGAGTTAGTCTGTTTCGACGTTTCGTGGAAGTGTCACGTGACCTCAAGTTTGCAACATGCGCGTGTAAACTTGCAGTTTATGGCAAATTTTGGCTGTCTATGAAATATTGACGCAAATATTAATATAGTATAGGTAAAATTAATTTTATTTGAATATAGGTCTATGCCAACCTAATTTTATATTTGGGGTCATGTACATATTGCGTAAGCATTTTTTTTTTGCCACTTTCAACCCCCTCCCCCTCCATATTACGTAAGTTTTTTTTTTTTAATAGTGAAACCAACGGCACTCGACTTCGGTAATTTTCCCCATAATTCATGGAACTGAAATAAACCAATATAAAAACCTATATTGAGAAAAATTAAAGAATGGTTCAAACATTCGGCGATATTTTTTATAGATTATTAAAGCGTAGACATTTTCGATCATTATTTACTAATTAAGTTGCATAAAATGTCCTCGATAAAAAAGATTTTACGTTTTGAAAGCAAAAAAAATTGAAAGATTTTCTCTATGCCGAAATTCGAAGTCTTCGTTAGAAATAGTTGACGGCAGTATTGAAATAGTTCTTGTTTCATCACGTCAGGAATATCATAATGAACTTCCATATCCATAATTATGTTTGTCTCAATAAAATATTCCTAAATATAAAGAAAAGAAAATAAGAAAGAAATTTGTAATTTAAAAAAAATGTACATATACCTCGGTAAGCCATTGTTTCTAATGCACGTAATCATTGTTTCTAATGCACGTAATCATTGTTTCTAAACGGACGCCATATTGAAAATGACTCCATATTGAAATTGTGACATTATATTAAAATTTTGAAAAAATTTCATGAAAACGTGGATTTTGATGGTGTGTTTGCTGTTTTTTCTTCGATCGATGGGCTTATTTATTCGCTTATACTCTTTTTTTATGTTTTACTGTGGCACGAAACAGCTGTACACATAAGAAATATAACTTAATCACGGCCGTATAGACAGGTCCGGAAACTCCTATCCCTTATACATTGGAGACCATGTCACGCTTAACTACGCCAAAATTAGTTCCTCCTTTCTACCACCGTGAGCGCTACTTGTTAAGAGACGCTTTTTGATTGGTCGTTGGTAATGTAAACAACGATGGCGATGGCGGCTACTTTCTCTTGTTGTTCGAAACGAGAGTCCCAGTGGGAGTACCAACGTAAACATTAGACATGTTGCTGCTCTCTAGATCGCAGCGCCGCCAGTGGCCAATTTTAGAACTAATTTTGGCGTAGTTAAGCGGGACATGATCGGCATAGGAAGTTTCCGGACCTGTCTATACGGCCGTGAACTTAATATATTGTCGGTCATTTGTAAAAAAACAAAACAGCAGACGAACATTTCAGAATATTGTTTGCAAACATTTGTATTGCTGGTTGCATATTCAAAACGCCTTAAATCATCAGTATTATTTTGTCTGATCTTGTCGGCGTTGTTTCGTAAAAGCAATTAATTAATTTCTTAGTCGTAAAAGGAATTTAATTGCTTTGACGGGTAAAAATCGATTCCTTATAAAAATCCTTCTGTTTCGACATACGTTTCATTGGCGTTCGTGCTATATTTACAGAGATATTAATGTGGAAATGTAAGTGTGCAAAGTTACCCCATTTTTTAAAACGAAACATCATTTCGTAAATTTTTTTTTCATTGTTAAAATAACTTGGAATAATTAAATTGGGTATTAAATGAAAGCTGAAGAGTCCCTCTATAACATATTAAAAGCACAATTTTTTCTCCTAACGGTTCCATACCGTTTCGTGTAAAAAACCGAAAAAGTGTGCAAAGTAACCCCAAGGTACGGTAATGCTTTTAAACAAATTGAACAAATTTCCCGTTTGAGCCGAATTGCATGAAAAATCATGCATTTGAGACAAACCGAAAAAAACGTGGAAGCAGATACACAGTGCTTGTAAGCTTGTACTTTTTTTTTTAATTTTAAAGACTATTAATTTTATGTTTTCAAAAAACTGCAGGTTGTTTCAGTTTTAAGTATGACTTAATCAAGGCCAGATATGTATAGCAGTGTGTTTTTGCATTAATCATTTAAATGTATTGTTTAGAAGCTACCTTTTGAAAAGTTAAGTTAAATTAAACAAGCAAGATTTTTTTTTTGTTTCTGTTCCAGATAGATTCCAAATTTTATTATCGTTACCAAATTATTCGGTTCCTGTTTTCTACAATTAACTCCTTTGTTTCATTTCGACTCATTCAGCGTAAATGTCAAATGGACCGCAACTATAGCTAAACAAACAAACAAACCTTATAGCATCATAATATTTTATTTATGAGATAGGTGAATCATAATCCACGACACAAACTTATTTGTGAGGGTATAAAAAAAGGTAAAAGTCAAGAGTATATAAATCCTTAAAAATATAGCAAAAAAGAGGATTGTTTATTTACAAAAAAAATGTTTACTCCGAATCCGACATCACATCTGCATTTCATTTTTCAATCAAACTGATATGTTTCTTGTCGAAAAAAAAGCGAAAACCTAATTCGTCACTTAAGAAGGCCGAATTGTTTCATCTTTTTTTTTAAAAAGGCAGTTAACTTCGGGACGTTTTTTTTTTTTTTTTTTCAAAATTTTCCCACGAAACAAATAGCAATTAAAAAAGTAATTAATGCGTAAAAATTAATAAATTGAAAGGGTTTTGCGGCGATTAATGCTATCCGATAGTTTTTTCAGCTGAGCGAGTTTTGTAATAACTTGGCTAGAGATCATTGGCTTGGTTTCTGATTAATCAACAATAGATTTGTCGTATGTTATATTCATCACTTTTTTTTAAAAGGCTATATTCAATTTTTCAAGGACGTGAACAACATACATGGGGGTTGTGAAGTAAAACTTCTCTCTTTCCTCAAGTTAACTTCCATTTTATTCACAAGAGCGAACCTTTTCACTGAAGTGAACAGACCCATTTTCTAAACAGAGCATTTATATACCTTGTTTGATCTGAAAATGACATGAAACCCATCACATTCCATTTAAATTAACTCCATTATTATAACAATCTGACATTTTAATAACAACCTGCTATCTTTTACTTTGCTTCTGTCTTCGTAAAAGACTGAGAACGGCGTCTGTCTCGAAATTTATTTTCAAGTTAAAAAAAAAAAAATTTATATACTGAGGGAGAAAATAATTTTTATTGATGTTTTGTTTAGTCTTCTGATCGTTAAATTAGAAAATTTGCATTAAAATGCAAATAATTAATCAGATCTGATCTTTCATATTTATTAATTTATTAATAATTATATATAATAATCTCTTTGCCATTTGAAAAACTAGTTTGCCAGCCATATTTTTTAATCCATTATCTTTCATCAAGTTCAAAAAGAAAAAAAAAAAAAATCATTTATCGTATTTATTTTTTTAAATCATCAAACAACCCTAATTCCATTCCATATATATATTTCAAAATGAGCTATCAATAGAAATCAAACATGAGCATACGTTTGAATCCTTCACAGCATTTGAGGGGTGAAAAATGCATTATTCTCAAATGCAACAGTATTGATTATATTTAAGCATCTACAATGCACGCGATCACGTGGAAAACGATTTACTAAAGGAACAAAGACATTTGACTTCAATTTAAAATATTTTCTCATGATTTTCGTTTTACCACAAATCAATTTTTTTTTTTCCTCTCTCCTTTCATTTATCAATGTGTTAAACAAGTTCTAATTCAACAGGTTCAGCTGCATTGCTAATTAATATTGTCATCGACCTTTGGGCTACAAATGCAATTTTGATTGAAGGAACAAATGAATTTTTTTTTTAGCAGTGCAGAGTGGCTAAAATTTTAACCATTCACTCTTCCACTGTTCATTTAAAAAAAAAAAAAAAATCTGGACTTTAGACTCTTGATTAATTGATGTAATTATCCATCTTATTTTAGTTATTAATAAAGCAATTTTATGATTAGCCTTTATTTAAACATGAATTTAATACCCACACAATGCAAGACAGAAATTTATGAACCTAAAGCAGATGCTTCTTTCTTTTTTATATGTTTCCTCTTCTGTTAATTCAATTTATTATGCTTCCTTTTGTATAAGAATTTTTTTTTTTCCTATATTATTAAATACTAGATTATGTACTTACTTAAGATCAGCCATGGCTTAAGGCTGTCCAGAAGCCTTTCAAATTCCATTAAATATTATTCAGCACTCCAAGCTTTTCAATGTACAGCCGGTGTTTTTGTTGAGTATTTATTGACGTAAATATGCTTCAAATACCAGTTTTACACGATCATATTTGTATGTAAACAAAATGTCACAATATTTTCACGGCTATGAATGAATCAAGCGACAGTAAAAGTTACAATGCCCGAGGCGAAAAAATATTCACCTAAACAGACTGAAATTTACATAAACCTTAGCTGGTTTCTGTCAATATTAATGAAAAATTTTGACCAAAAAAACTTCACACACGCACTATTCACATTCTACTGTCTCAACTTGGTTTGGTTTGTGTTCCATTTTGAATGACGAATTCAGCGAAGCGAGCGTAGGTTATGTTTCGTTTGTTAACTTCAAGCGCAAGACGAAATGGCGCCATTTTTTCGGATTATGAGAACATTTCATTCAAGTTTCAATATTAATTGTTTCTTTTATTTACGTGCTCATTATTTTTCTTTTACATTTATTATTTATTATTGTTTATTTTTAATGGAGAAAAGAATCCACAAACCAAGACATTTGTCCACCGCCATCTTAGCAAATGAAATCACAATCAGAAACCCAAATAAACAGGCTGTGTCGACGTGACGTCAGCCATGTATTTTCTCCATAAGGGTCTTACGGCCGCTAAGTACAAAGTCTTATGTCTTTCAAGTTGACAGCATAACCATAATGCAGAATGCGGCTTGCACAGCCTATTGCCTAAAAAATATTTATAGCCCGAATATAATATTAAAACGAGGGGAAAAAATAAGCTTTTTACTGCAGACAAAATCCATGACGATTATTTATCAGTTCAAAGCCGGCGGCAATTTTACCGGAAAAAAAATTTAGCGGGTTATTTTTGCAGTAGAAATCCTCATTTCTTTTTGTTTTTATGCCTCTCACTCAATAAAAGCAATTAATTACTACGCTTTGAAAAATGGACGAAGGTTTAAGAGGGCATTATTATTACGTAAGACGGATGGGGGGGGGGGGAGGGGGGTTTGTGAAATCTTACTATTTCTTGCATTATTACCGGTAAATCGGCGAAATAATAAGCGGATATTACTTTCTGAAGGGACCCAATTTTTCTTTCGGAAAAATCCTGGAAATTTTACTGTATCTTACAAGGGGGAGAGGGGGTCGAAAAATTCCCAAATTCGTCTTACATAACACTTGAAAGGCTTCTAGCAAATTAAAAATTAAAAATTGAAACATAATATAGCTGTTCTGGTTTGATGGACAGTCCTTCTTGCGGAAAAACTCTATGCAGTCCCATAATGGTCAGAGGTGAACTTTGTGGTGTCCTATGATATTTTTAGTTTTTTAATAATTAGTCCTCAGAGCAAAATGTGGATATCCCCTCATTCTTTTAAGTTAAAAGGAATTCTTGAAATGATGATATAGGCCTAAAACTATTTTTCGATGACAATGGAAGAGGGGGTCAAAAAGTAAGTAAATGAATCGCACTGGACTGCCTCAGCTTAAAAATAAAGGAAAAAATTGTCTTTGAAACAAAAAAAAAATAAAATAAAATAAAATAAAATAAAAATAAAAATAAATGATGGCCAGTCAAATCAGCTCATTTTACTTTGTATCTTCAACCGCTCACTTAAAAAACTTTTCGTTAATTAAGAAATTTTAACCTTTTTTTGACAAATTTAAAGAAAGACCCAACTTTGGTTTTTTAACCCAAACGCAGAATTTAAAAACACTCATCTAGATGAAAAATCTCAGTCACGATGCGTATCAACAAATCTTTTTACTGAATCTAAAATGATTTTAGCACGCAGCTTGTATTATACTTGAAATGATAAGCAACTTAGGCTAAATCATGTTAAAAATAATTTCTCCCCACTTAACAAAAATCGTTCCTTCTTCTGGAGCAACTTTTGGCTGGATTGTAATGTGACACTCGACCTATCGTTTACATCTTGAAAACTTGTAAAGTGATCAGAACCAACCTATTTCACGAAATTCATCTCATCCCCTTAAATATAAAAAATCCAATTTTGCGATCAATCGGATCTCAAATTTCTTATTAAATGGATTTCCCAATAGAGAAAAAAGCCTGGATTTTCATATCTTTATTGGAATGCGAATATCACTCGTCTTCTTTCTCTATAGAATTTTCTTTTTTTTTTCCCGGAGTTATTTTCGAAGTAGGTTAAAACCGAGCGCGATGCCCTATATATTAAGGGTTTAAAACATATTACCATCGAATTTAATCTTTCTTTTCTTAGCTGTTGACCTGTAAAACTAAAACCATCTCCACACCCTCTATTTCGAACAAGAGGCTAGGGTGTTAAAATGTACACGCAGTTTCGATTTTGTTCCCATCAGGAATATCTATATTTGGATCTCTATTATTAGATTAGTTTCCAGCAATCAGCTTGACATTTTGAGATTCTAAACAGGCCTCTTCTCCGTTTCATCGGAGAAAATAAAATTTTTCAAAAAAAAAAAAAAAAAAAAAGTGAAAATTCAATTAACGTTGCCAATTGTCGAAAAATAATTTTCCATCTACGGTAAAATACGTCAAACTGATATTTATGGGCTCCTTAACGTCAATTTTTCTTTATTATAAAATAATAAATCATTTCACGAGGTGGGAACTTATTTTAGAAATTTCCATAAAAGAGTTTCCCGAAGTTAGACGACTAAAAGGTACACTGGTTATTTTGGTTTCTATGGCAACGCCCATATATTTCTGTCATAAGGGGGTGGCGTCCCCAAACAGAGTTATATACAACCCCCGTACTACTATTTTTTCTTATGAAAGAAATGGACTGATGAATTTTTTTTATCGTCGTACGAAAGGTTTTTTTTTTTTTTTCAAAAAATAAAATAAACACTTTTTTTAATACTTGCAATAATATTTTAATGCGAAAAGCAACTAACTGGCATCTAGAAATGAAATTTGGCAACAAATCAAAAATATACAAATTAACAAAAACCTTTTTCTTTTTTTTTTTTTGTTCAATTTCAATGTTTGCACCGTTTTAACACTAAACAAAGATTACATCACAACATTTATAATATCGTATAAATATAAATATATTTAAAAAATAATAATTTGAGCTTTTTTGGATTTTTTTCAAAGCGAGTAAGAAAATCTTTTTGATTTCTTTTAATACTGCCTATATAAAAAAGGCTTTCTTGTAAAATTTAAATGAAATACATCTGATTCCTACTTTACAATAAAAAAATTTCTCAGAAAGTACTGCACGATTTAATTTGTTTTTAAAAATAATGGTTATTTACTCTAAGAAAAATTTATTGTTCCCAATTTTTAGTGATACAAACAAAAATCTATCAGTCGAATGATAACGTTTTATTTTTATTTCTCGAATTTCATGATTTCTTAACAAAAAACGAGGAAACACATAGGAACCACATGAATTATTAATTCGAGAAATAAAAAGAACTGTTAAAATCTTAATAAAAAGGAAAAATAAAAAGAAGGAAAACATTATCCTTCCATGTACTACATTTTTCTAAAGCCCTTTTCAAAAAAAATAAATGGGAGTCTACTCGATTTTAAAATAATTTTCTCTTTTCTATTCTTCTATTCTACGATGATGTGATATGATTAAAAAACGAAAAATTTTAATGGCACTGGAAAATTGGACACAACCTTCAAAATGACTAATACAGTCTAATATTTTTAAAACTAAAAAAAAAATGCTACTGAACACGTTTTGTGATTATATCATGGCTCTTGGCCTGTACGGTGTATCGGCAGTCAAAATTTGTTGTCAACCCCCCTTCCCCCACTGCTAAGGGTCTGACATTTCCTCTTTGTGTGATCTCGTATGTGAAGCTATTAAAGGCAGTTGGCTTAAATATTGAATAAGGCCATAATCTACCTTCGACAGTTCGCGTTCCGCACTAAACCTGAGTCCTCTTGTCGGAATTTTTTCAATTTTACAATTCATAAATTTAAATTTTTAGGGAAGACGACTAATTTTCTGATTTGTTCGTACCATAGCTCAAAATACAGTCTTATTTTTTCCGTTAATATTCTAAGGTTAAAAAGTAAATTTTTTTTCTTTTCATTTAAAAAAAAAAGCTGAGTTTATCTTAAAATAAATAAAAAACTTTTTCCTATTTTTTCACATAAAAAAATAATCATGAGCTTTAAATCAACCTCTTTTTTAATATCCCTTTTTTTCAAAAAAAAAAAAAAATCTAAGTGATTTTAAAAGCTACGGAAGAACTACGATGTTCGTATCTTAAAACTACAAAATAAATAATTTAAAAAAAAATTGTGATGAGTATTGGAAGTGTTCAGTGCTTAAATAAAAAGAAGAAAGATTTCACAGAGTAAAATATTCATGAATAGGGAATACAAATCCAATCTTTTTTATGTAAGCTTTAAATATCTTCGATTTAAAAAAAAAAAAAAAACTTACAGTACGAATAAATAGTTTTTTTCTTCTTTGGTTTTTGTATTTTTCCATTTTTATCAGGAAAAAGAGAAAAAAAATCCCCAATAAAAATTAGGGAATTTAAAGCTACATATACGTCGGTTTGATTTTATAAGCTTTCTTCCAAATTTCGCATAAACAAACGGTCGAATGGAAACGATAGAAAATAGCAAGAGGCATAGATACATGAGTGATGATGGTCCAAGCCCACAAACCGTAAAAATGAAGTTGAATGGGATGAGATTCGGCTCTGCTTTTTTCCAGAGTGTTAATGGCCCACATAGCGAGATTGGTCACCAACAAAAAAGTGACAATTTCCCGTCCCGGTTTTCTTCGAATTTGTTCCGGGGTGACGCAGCTTCTTCTGGACGCGTCCAAAACGAAAACGGTTTGACAAGTAGTTTGTAAAAGGCTTGCCAAAGCCGTGATTAAAACGAGGACCGTATTTTTTTCTATGGTGAAATGACCTCCGATTATAGTGAAAGTGGAATAAATGAACATCCCAGTTTGAGCACCGATTAAGAGTATGTTATCCAACTCCAAATTTCGACCGACTTCGAATTTTAACTGACGCACCTGAAACCAAAAATAATTTTTTTAAAAAAACATTCATTCAAAGAGTTTTCATTTTTTTTTTTTTTTTTTTTTTTATTTTATTTTATTTAAAAAATATATTTTCTACCTGTAGCATCCCCACAAGCGTCGCCAAAGTAGAAAAACCATACAACGTCAATTCACAAATGTTAACTTCCATAACAGCCAAACTAACATATTCAGGTCGAGATATCAACACAAAAAATAAAATCAACGAAATGATGGTCAAGACGAGGATGAGTATTCCGACGAAAAGCCCTTTGTGAGCCCCAGCGCAATCCACGCTATAATGATGAGGAGGCCTCCTGTAATGAGCTTCGTGAAGCCCTAGTTTTTTAAGATCGGTCGCCGGACTCGTCGCGCGAGGGGTGATCTTCGATATATTTTTCCACATGACGTAAAGAATGGCGGCGCATATCAAGGAATACTCGATGGTGCAGGGAAAAAGAAAACCGCTCGCATCTTGAACCAAAGAGCCCATTATGTTCGTTCTTCGACATTCATAGATGTGATGAGGTCCTTTCAAACCTCTAGCCGCTCTATGGTGGTGACTGTCGGATTGGTTCCTTTGGGCCAGCTTCGTCGAGAGAAAAGCCAAATTGGTGTGACGGTGCTGAAGCATTAGAGTTCCGTTTTCCGGATCGTAAAAGGTTAAAATTTCGTGTTTGGTCTCTTGAATAAGAACATTTAGCCAAACGGATAAATTTGTTCCGATCATGTGCATAAGACCGAATCTAGCTAAGACTTTGTGCTTGTAGACTTTCATTTGCTAAAAAAAAAGGAAATGTAAAGTTTTCGGAATAAATAAATTATTTAGAACCGCGACTAAATAATTACTTTTAAAAAAAACCTACCTCGTTATTTAAAAAGATAAAATACATTTGTATAAATATAAATGCCATTCGTGTGGCAGGTGTCAACGCTAATAATACGTTGTGACACTTGGTGTCTCTTTCCAATTCGAAATACTGTCCAAATTCTAGTCCAGAGTATATCATGCTTCCTATTCCGAAAGCTGAAATAGTAAAGGGGAAAAAAAAATTAATTTCACCTCAATTTCCAAGTCCACTATAAAAAATGTTTGAAAAAATTTGGGAAAAAATGATTACTTTAATAATGGCTAATTTCTCTCAGATTTCACTCTCGAATAAAGAATAGGCTACTTGCATTTCAACCTTGCGGGTATCTCAATTTTGGTTTTTTCCGAAAGAAAAAGACTCAACTTAAAGTTGTCTATAAACAAAAGGTTTAAAAATATGATTTAAAAATACATATTTTATATTTTTTGTTCAAATTTTTTGGAAGCGCAAGCGCGAAAACGAGTGGCCGCCATTGTTTTTGAAATGGTGACGTCATAACTGCACTCAGAAAACAAATTAACTTAGCATAAGCGGTTATTATGCTTTAAACGCTTTTGTTTTGTACCAAGACACTTTCTGTCTTGTCGCAAGTCATCAGCTCGGCTGTCGGCAAGTCGTATATTGTAAAGAAACAAAATGGCGACTTTTGAAGAACTTATATATTATGTTATGAAAATACTGTTCATGCTCGAGTGTATCAAACATTTTTACACTAAACAATGTAAATAAAATAACTATATGAAATATCAGTAGACGAATTATATTTTTACTTCGTTTTTTGCAGTTTCGTAGTAATAACATAACCTAAACATAACCTATCCTCCACATTAAAAAATGTTAAACTTCTGTTTAATTTTTTTAAAGAAAATATTTAATTTAAGTTACCTGAATATTAAAAATGTGCAATATCCGTCTTGTTTAATCCATGATACACGTTCATTACGTTATTTCATTAAACAATAATTATCGTTTTCGCGAGCCGCCATGTTGATTCCGATAAGAAATGTCTGACAGTGCCGCCAATAGTTGCAAAACAAAATAAAATACCTTGTGGCAAGTCATTTTATCCCAAGGCAAACCAAAATGACTTATCACAAGACATTTTTTTGTTTTCGCACGGTTTTTGGGTAAAATGTCTTAATGCACTTTTGCTTTCGCATTAGTCATTTTCTTTTCTGAGTGTGAGTTTTTTAATGGCGGAATATGTTTTTATTATTAAAGTAATGTCGCGTAAAATTAATTTTGCTAATCACATTAATGATTCCGATTTATTAATTTTTTCAGTCGTAAGTAATTATTTATCTTCTGAATCAGAATTTATATTTCACTTGCGCAAACAGGCTATTTAGGCATAGGCTCTGAGCGGCTTTGATTGCAGCGCCAGCATTAAAATCATGTTTAGCTTATAAAAAAGCAATGTTTCCAGCGAACTAATTGCGTGATGGAAATATATACTCTTCCATAAGGTAAACAGGTATATTTAAGTGTATATTTATGTTAAGTGTTTAAGTGTGTTCATGTCATCAATTATGTTTATCAATGTTATGTTTAAGTTTATTTATGTACGGAGCCTATAGTTATTTTAAAGTGTATGTTTTTATTTTTAAGGATTACGTTCGTTAATGGAAGAATTGGGCCCTTCTAGAGATGTTTACCAAAAAGCATATCGAAAATGCGAAGTTTAAAATCATGTCGGTGTCCTCTTTCGGTATGTTTAATGAATTTCGAATTTCCTGCTTCAAATCCTTTTTCCAATTTTAAAACGATTTTAAAGAACGATTTCAAGGATTTTGCCGATATGAAAACATAAGCAAGATGCCATGTTCACTTAGCTTTGACGTCACACCAATAAAATTTGGTTTTCAGATCACGTGATTTATAATTTTTAAAAACGGATTTAAGCGGTGAAAAAAATTTTTAAAAATTTAATTTTTATGAAAATGGTCTTTTTAGAGTTTTTTTTTTTTGATATTTTATCGATTTCAGAGGTACTTAAAAAAAATGCAAGTTCCATATTCATAAAACCTCTCAGATTTTTTGTAAAAAGATTCAGAATTCTTAAAAATTTCCTTTTTTAAGCATCAAAGTTATCCAACTTACCGACAGCACCCATTCTAAGGTAAAAGCTACCATAATGATAATTATTATTATCTTGTGAAGGCTGATTTCTTTTCGGGTGAGATTTATAATTACTATCAGTAGCAGTGCTTAACTCCGTATCGGTGGGATTATGAGTGGTTGTATCACTACCTTCCGAACAAGAAGAATCGCTTGACGATTGTCTCGTCCTCCCTGTGAAACCAAATTAAATGATTTAAATTTAATTCCATTTAATTTAATTAAAAATAAAAATTGTGAAAAAAAAAAAATTCTTACTCAAAGAATTATTGTTCGACCTCGAAGCTTTATCTTGAAGCAGCATGGCATACATGTACAGTAAAAACAACATACTCCCGAAATATAAATACAAATAAAAAGCTTCATAAAATGACGGTGGAATGTACGTTGATATGACTTCTGCCATTGGAAATGCAATCCCCATCACGACTAAAAGTTTACCATACAAAGCGGATAACGTCGATGCTAAGGCATCCCTAAAAAAACAAAAAAAAAAAATTAATTAAAATTTTTAGATTTAGAAAAAGGAAAAATCTTTGCGGAAAATACTAACGATCCCATTCTTTTCCAATCAACTTGAAGTTGTTCCAGTCTTGAAGGTCTTTTGAGGAAATTCGCCTGGAACATATGATGCCCCGGTGGGTACATGTACGGTGACATAACATTATGGTGCATTGGTCCTCCATATCTGAAACCATAATAGAGCAATTTTATGTTTTGGTACATGCAGACATTTTCTTAAATCCTAAGGTTTGTAATTTTTCGACCTCTACGTCGAAGGCCAGTCAGTTTTTTTTTTTTATAGTCCGACATTAACAAGAACTTACCCTGAACGTACAGAAGAACTATCTCGTCTACAAGATTCAGTTCGACTTCGACCGCTCCCTTGCTTTCTAGCCGGTGAGGAATGATGACTTAAAGTTTCGGGACTTACAATCACAGCGCTTGGAGAAGCCGGAGAAGGCAAAAGTACTGGTTCAGTCAATGTAGTTTGATGCTGATTACAAGGCGGAAGACCTGGCCAGCTGTAATTTAATTTGAAAATCAATTTACAGCAGGAGTTTCAGGAAATATTCAATAAGGATGTCGACCTTGAGCTACGAGTTGGAAAACAATTAAAAATTATTTAACGTGCTTTCGAACGGTCACGTGCCGGACCCTTTCATATGAACAAAGATGTTGTTGTAACAAATAAAATTTTTAATTGAATTAAACTTGATTTTTAATTTCATTCCAATTAAATTAAATATTTAGATCTGTTTAAAAATCAAATTTAATATTAGATTTAAAAATACAACTTTTAAAAAAAGAAGTGATAACTTAATGAATACTATTATTATTATTTTTTTTTTTACCTTACAGAAGTTTCTTTAATAAGCATATTAATTAACAAATTTTTTTTCCGATCAAACTCAAATCTTTGTAAGACAAACAAGGTAACATTTAAAATCACAACAGACTTGATGATTCCATTTTAAATTACTAAATGCCGCCCGTCTGCAAATTGCCGGGATCATTATCTATGATTACCAACTAGTCGAGGGAAGATTATTGTTAGTTATCAGCGTCATACATCAACTTTTTTTTTTTTTTTTTTTTTTTGTTTTTGAACTTCTTTTTTCAAAAAGTAAAATTTTTCTGGATGATCTAAAAATCAAAGACATAAAAATTCTTTTACATATCAATTTAAATGACAATCAGAACAGGAAATGAAATTCGATAGTGATTTACTGATAATAAGTTTGATGACCTATCCGTCATTCACAGAGTAAACAATTTATTATTTATTTTATAATCTTTTTGTTTCACACTTACCCTGAATCATCTTTGACTAGTGCTAAACTAGGCTGAGTATCTGCAAGGGTTGCATCCTCATCATCTAATTCTAATAAGTCATTGTCATGGATTCCGGATGTAGTAGCAACTTCTTCGATATCCGAATCGATTCCCTGAGCAAAATCCATATAAAAAGAATCTCGAGAATCAGAAGAGCCTCGTCTTAATTTCAGGCTCAAATCTGATGGAGAGCTGTCACCTGTATTTTTCTCTGCCATTTTGTCCTTTTTAGATGACTACAATCTCATCCTGAAATGTTTTTTCTGCAAACCATAAAAAAAAAAAAAATAATAGTAATAATAATAAAAGGAACTATTTTTAATCTGTTGATTGAATTACAGCAAGGAGTGATAATGCAACTAATCAGACCACCCAAATAATATCTATTTTCAGGGTAAAAATCCCTATGGTAATAAAACGTAGGAGTATGTTAAATTCTCCCTGCACATTGTTAATGGAATTCGAGCTCAAATTCTCTCAGCCATACTCATGAAATTATATCAATATTCTTCGTGCCATAATTAATTATTAAATTAATTAAAAATCTGTTTGTTCATTCAATAATTATTATTTTTACTTACAAATTTGACGTTCGGCTTAAGATAAACAACCATTTTGACAGCCGAATGTTTTTATAAACAATAATACACGGCAATTCAAATGACACTTAAAACACATTTTTACTTTGTAAAACCTTGTTCTTCCGAAATTTCAAGAATCATAAATAATTAAATATTAAGAAAAAATTATTAAACGAATGACTTTCATTCATGAAAAAAATTAAAAGAAACTTAATTGTCAACAAGATGAAACTAAAAAAAAAAAGCAGAGCTGTGCTGGGCGAGGGCGACCCCAGTTCGATTAATCGAACGACTGATTAGTCGAGCCGATTTTTTTAAATCGAAGTCAAAGTCGATCTTACCCTCTAAATTTAAATAAAAATAATAAAATTAAGAGACTGTCCCACTGTTTTAAATAAATTAGATTCATCGGATTTTTAACTCGAAAATAATAATTTAATAATTATTGCTTTTGTCAGAGCATATTTTTGAGTGCAGCAAAGGCGTAGCTGATTTTTTAGCTTAACAATGTTTGGGGAGTACTAACATTTTTGAATGTTTTTTTTTTAAATTTTGTTTTCAGTACAGCGTTAGAATTGTGATCCTGTTATGCGATCAATCGATTCCAAGTGATCCCGATTCCTCCTGGAGATGCCCATCTTTTATTACTAAAAGGTAGAGATTCTAGATTTACACACACGGGTTCACCAAAAGGCGGGGTGATTTGATGTCCGCATCAAAATGGAATAAGTACCAAAATGAAAATGGGTCGTGAAAATGTTTTAACCATGAAATCGAATCCTAACATTATTTTTACCTTTTCAGGAGCGTATTCGACTTCCATGAAAAAAATTTTTTTTCCCTCATTTCTTAGCTGATTTAATTATTTTACGGACTAAATTACTACTGACTCATTACACGTTTTGCAAAGAAATCTTTAAAACAAACGAAAGACTGTCTTTAAAACATTTACTAAATTTTTACACTTATAAAATTCTTAACTACGAATTTTTTAAAATTTATTTAATTTTTTCTAAGGCAATCCGACTCCTTGCGATTAGTCTTCTAGTGCGGCTGAACGAAAAAATCGCGAAAAAAAATTGTGTAGGAAAAAACTTTTTTCAATAACTTTGTATAGTTTCTTTACAGCAAAATTTCTTAAATAAGAAATTAAACTGACTTCCTCAAATTGTTTAATTTCTTAAACAAGAATTTTTATCTTTACTGCGCAACTGGCAAGCAATTATCACTATAATAATTATTTTCATAACCGTTTTCAACCGTCATAAAAATAGAATGGTAAATTCCATAACTTCTGGAACAGATGTAAACAATGGAGGATACGCTCCATTGAGTTAAAATTAACTTCTTGATTCCTATTACGCACGATCACTAAAGCAAAAAAGTGGAGTTACAACGTTTTGAAATACCTACATAAATATGTCAGTGCAATCGTTAATGTAGGACAGGGGGAAAGGATATCTCAAGTCTACGTAGTTTTCATAAGAAGATGTCTTGAATGGCAATATCATGTGTTCTTTAAATCTCTTGTACCATCAAAAAGTACATTAAAGATCGTATCAAATTTTAAATATATTTTTCATTCCTTGGATTGAAAAGTAGACCATAAAATGTGCTTTCCTCGGAATAAAAAATATTTTTCTTTGCAGGTAACGAAGGTAAATTTCAAGACTCGACCAATTACGGCCCTCGGCTTCGCCTCGACCCGTAAACTTGGTCTCGTACTTGGAATATTTACCTTCGACACCTGTAAAGAAAAATACTATTGCATAGATTATTTAGATTTTTATTTTATTTTATTTATTTAGTGAAGACTTGTTTTTAGGTGCTGCTCCAGTAACCTTCAAGGAAGTTGAACCTCCTTTAGCTGAAAAGTAACTGAATAACAATGAAGGTATTAACAGAATAAAATGAAAAAAAGAAAAAAAAAAGAAAAAAGATTATGTGCTATTTAAAGCCCTTAAACTATCAAAAAGTACATTAAAGTTCATTTCAAATTTTAAATATATTTTGCATAGATTATAATATAATATAATACAGTATAAAAAACAAAAAAATGGAATATTTGCATTTGATTACTAATTATTTGACTAATAAAAAAAAATTACGTACAAAATTTCTAACTAATTTACAAAACAATTTACTGCACTGCTTAACCTGACTGAAGTTCGTATTCGGGTGGAAAAACAAAATATCACTTAAAAAATTAAAAATGTAGAACTTTGAAAACAAAAAAAAAAAAAAAAAAATAAAGTATCGTCGATAACCGCGAATATGTCATTACATAAGATTAATTACAGATTTGATTAAATCTCTCTCAGCGACATGAAAACCGTGTTATTTTCCACTCATTTCTTTTTCCTACGTTTAAATAAGAATAATTCATTCTAATAATAATCATTGTTCCGGAAAGGATATTTTTAAAAATGGTATCCTTTCTTTTTTTTCCGATCTACAATAATTTAAATCAAACGATCGTTATTAAAGCTTCGACATCGAGAAATTTTAAGCACGCGTAAAAAATCTTTCATAATTAATTTCATTTTAGAAAGGAAAATTTTGTAGCATTTATATTTCCCGGTTAAAATAATCGGAAAAATAATGTGTTTAAATATTTTACTTAGCCTACGCAAGAATTCCAGGCAAGACCTCCGCAAGCTATTGATATCAAAAAATATAGGGCGACCTAAAACAGTATCAAAAATTAGGGGGAAAAAAATTAGGAGTTTATTTTTACTTTTTTTTACGTACCAATGAAACAAGAGCGATAAGACAGTAAAATTTAACGTTTTTCCAAAAAAGAGCTCTGGCTAAAGTCCGGCTGCTCTGGCGAAAAGATACAGACTGAAAAAAATCAGAAATTTTTAGGTTATTGTATAAATATTTTAAATTTATTTTAAATACAGTTCGAAACAACTTACATTATTAGTTAAATGTTCAGCCTTATTTATGAGTAACTCTAACCGCTCTCCTCGCATTGCGACATTATCTGGAACAATAAAATTTTGTTTAAGAAAAAAAAATTTTAAAATATTGTCCTGATACTAACTAACCTATATTTTTAACCATTATTTCTTTAAGTTCGTCTAACTCTCCGTGAACTCTAGAAATGGTATCGATATTTTGGTTTTCTGAATAATGCCTCATTTCGTTTGCGAGTATCCTAGAGAATTCTGTGTTCATTGAGTAGGCTATAGCAGTTAACGCTCTATTTCCGTAGATACCTTGGAATTTCTTTTTGATATCATTTAGGAACAAAAATGCTTTTGATCGTTCAAATTCCTGAAAAAAAAAAAATAAATAAATAAATAATAATAATAAGTTGGTTTGTTTATGGGTTATGGCCAGACCAGCAGGGCATCAGAACAAATAATTTGTTCCTGTTGTGCTCTGCACTAGTCTATTGAGCCAATAAGCATAAAAATTAAAAAAGTCACATGTTTTGAAATGACCCCATTGTTTAATTGTGCTAAGGGAGATATGACAAAAAGCGTAATTTTGACTCGATAAATAAAAAATGTTAACCCCCGAAAAGAGAAAAAACAAAATTTGAATTTGAATGCTCGCAAAAAAGAAACGTGGAGGAACGTGACGGCCTAAGAGTGGTTGTGTTCATTTCTGAAACTCTTTATTTACAAACAAGACACGTTTCTCTTCAAATCCGATGTCTCGCTTCGAGTTCGATATCTCGCTTCGATACAAACAGATGACATCACACCAATAAAAAATCGTTTAAGGAGTGATCACGTGACAAAAAAATTTTTCCGGACTTTGCTTTTATTTTTATTTTTAATTTGATGAAAAATTTTCACCTTTAACACTACGTTTTAGTTAAGAGCATATTACACATTATTTTCCAGCAAAAATCTCAAAAACATGTGACTTATCTATTAAAAGTTGACTAATTTTTTGAAACTCACGTCATCTGTAATGCACATATAAATGATAGTATTCTCTGATACATAATGGAACAAATAATTATCATGGCTGTAGGTTAGTTTGGAATCTTCAGGTTTAATCTGTTTCAGTACTTGTTCTGTCACTTCTTGAAAATTTCCGGCACAGGCAGCATGCCTCGCAAGGACCGTGGTCCCTCGACTTATCACAGAATATAATATCGCCATTTTAACGGTACCTGAAAAGAGAAACAATAAATTATCATTAATTTGATTAATTTTTGCATGGTTTTTTTTTTTATGCCCACGTACGCAGGGTAATTAGAATCCGAATAAAAGGAACATAAAACACCGCGTTATGAGGTGTGTAATACGTATAATCAACTATCGATCAAGATTTGGTATCATCTATAGTAATGACAATAATTCGTAGAGACCGAATTTTTATTGCCACTTTATTTTTAACAAGTTTAAAACTAAATTTTTAAAAAATTACGTTTTTAATTAATTTCAGTAAAAGGTTTAATTCTGTGCATCAGAACCAAAACGTCAAATTTGAAAAAAATCAAAATGACCGCTATTTATTTTCCATAAGAAGCGATCACGTGACAACTTTCCAATTCGACGTTTCGGCTCTGAGGTACATATTTTCATATTGCTAAACGATCATATTTTATCAAAACTTTTAAAATTATAAAAAAAGACTTAGATTTTAAAATATAAATTTCCACGAATATCCTGTCCATATCAACCTGTAAAATGAGTCGAGAACAATGTGAACACACGTAAATGAAGTTTGGGCGTGACAAGAACCTTTTTACTCCCTAATTTATAAAATTATATAACGACAAAAACGAAATAATCTCGTCAGTTCTGAAAATGATATCCATGGAATCAGGATGAGATATGTGACAATTGCTTATTACATTGTTTTAAACGTTACGATGTGTTTAAGTAATAATCAAATAAAACTGTGTTTACAGCAAATTGCTGAGGAGTACTTTATTGACGACGTCGTTTTAATTATTTTTTGGAAAGAAGAAAGGGAACCTTTTAAAATAAAAAAATTATTAGGGGGCTCAAGGGTGAGTATCAGCCCAAATATATTGGTTTTTCCTCCTTATTCACTGTCGGGAGTAAAGAAGCGGAAAATAGCACGTAAAATTCACTGGCAATAAGCTTACCGAAAATCGGATAAAAGGTTGGTACGGTTTGTTTACTTTAATATCGAAATAGGTAATCTTTATTTTTATCAATGAAATCAAATATTTGTTCCTTAGCAAGGGCCTATAGCCTTTTTTCCGTAATAAGGACTTCATTAAAACTGCTGATTCCAGGGGGGGGGGGGGGGGGGGAGACAAATGAGAGTGCAGAGGGGCATTGCCCCCCTCTGGCTACAGGGCTGCTTACGGTGAAAAAATCCAAATTTTAGATACCTAACGAACTCCTTTAGTATTGTCTGGAACTTTTGGTGCAAGTTTCAACTTGTTCGAAAAGTATGAGCGGTCGCGGAATAAATTATTTCAAAAAACTTTGATTTTGTTTTCAGTGAGTCGGAGGTGAACTAACGTATCTCCATCGTAGGTATGAATGGAGATAGTCTGTTTCGTGTTTGTTGAAAATCACGTGATCATGCGACTGCAAGTTTACACGCTCATGTTGGCGTAAACTTGTTGTCACGTGACATTTCCACGAAACGTCAACACAGACTAACTCCAATCATGTTTACGATGGAGATACATTAGTTTACCTCCGACGCACGGATTTATTTCTAACAAGTTGAAACTTGTACCGAAAGGAGAAGAATAAGTCAAAAAAGTTATCATTAGATACCTAAATTTGGATTTTTTTTTCCATTATAAATCGAATATTAAATATTACTTTAGGATTATTATGATTAAAAATTATCATATTTTCTTCCTTTTACTTTTTCATGCTTTTTGAATTTTGCTAGTTGGGATATAGGTCACACTCTCAAAAACAGCCATTATGTATGATTTTGTACTTGCATTTATTTTATCGAAGAAATGTTAAAAATATATGAAATGAATACCGTTTCAAAATTGCGGCAACAAAAGAATGATATTTTTAAAAAAACGACTGAATCTATCATTTTTTTTCTGAGGCATTGTTATGGATTTACAATGAAGAATATTATATAGTCAAATTACACCAATTCACCAGGAAAGATTTATTTTATGCCGAACAGATAACTGCAGATAGTTTTAGTAAATTTATCAGCGGCATTAGACCGAGCAAAAAAAATTTCTTCAATCCAACAAGTGAACATCCTTTAATTTTAAAGAATAAAATGTTAGATAGGCTCGTAGAAAATGTGTAGATGGACCGATTTCTTATTTTAATTGGTTTAACGTCCGCCATTTTGAAATGACACTTATATTTTTAACAATTTAAGGGCATAATAAACTATAAAAAGGGGTATTGGTAACTTTAAGAAAACCTTGCGATCGACTCTAAGACCCATTTAGCCCAGTCGCGAATTGGCTATAAGGGCATACCCAAGAAAAAGTGCGTTATAAAATTTTATAACTCTTTAACGTTTTGGCCGATTATAAAATTTTATTTATGCTTGAACTGCACTATATTTAGCATATGGGGACTTTATAGGCTCTTTTTTAAACGTTTTTCATGAGAAAAAACGAAAAAAAAAAAAAAAAAAAAAAAAAAAACAATTTTTTAGAATAGAACCCGAGCCTTGTGGTCGACTTACCAGCCGCTTTTATCCACAACACCACTTTTCTAAAAGCAGCAATATGGTTCTTAAGTTGCCGATAATTTTTATTTATAATATTTTCCAGATTTTTCCCAATTTTCGATTTATTTCTTGCATTTTTAATTTGACAAAGGCTCAAAAATAAAGAAAAACAGAAATAAATAGAAAAATTCGGGAAGCGTTACAAGAAAATAAAAAAACTTAGAAAAAAACTGAAAATAATTTTTGTTATAAAATTTTATAACGAAGTTTAAGTTTTTAATAACTCAATTTTATAACACACTTTTTCTTTGGATTAGGGTGTTTTTTATTTTTCAATTTCATATGTTTAACCCCTTCAAAATTTTCTTTTTGGAGTGTTAATAAATGCTGAATTTTTTCAGATTTTTAAAATGACGGGAAAGCGTGACTCATGGGCCTTCAATTTTGAAAAATTCTTATAAAAACCAAAAAATTTGTATTTTTTTGTTTTTTTTGTTTTTTGAAAAAAGAATTGTTTCTTATCGGAAATTTTGCGTAGATCACGAATCTGAAGTCAGATTTTTTATATCCACCCAAGTTTTTGAGCTAGAGGTCAAAATATTAGCAAAATTAAGGACTTAACATGTTTTGTAATTTTACGCTATTTTTTGGCCCTATTTTTATTTCTAACACAATAACTTAGGCAGATATAAAAAATCTGACTTCAGATTCGTGATCTACGCAAATTTTTCGAAATAAATCAAATGTTTTACCACAAAAAAAAAAAAAAAAAAAAAAAAAATGATTTTTTGGTTTTTATGGGAATTTTTCAAAATTGTAGGCCCATGTGGCAAACTCTCCCGTCATTTTAAAAATCTGAAAAAATTCAGCCTTTATTAACACTCCAAAAAGAAAACTTTGAGGGGGTTAGACATATGAAATTCGAAAATTCCAAAAATAAGGGACACCAGAGGGCATTCAGGTGTTCCCCAAAGGGCATGTTTTAAAAGAACCGAAAAAATCAGTCAGAAAAAAAAAATTAGAATCATTTTTCTAAAGGGCCAGTTCGGTCAGTTTAATCTGCTAATCGCTGATTTTGTCCGCAGCTGGCAATCCCAGTTTAATTGATTGTGAGCTTTTGAGTTTAACGCAAAACTAATCAACTGCCATTTTTTTTTTTTTTCAGAGGGGAAACGTCCTCACCTCGATAGTACAAACTCTTTCCAAAACCGAGAAATGGACTGTTAAAATACACGAAGGTGATCATCCAAAAACGATTTTCAACTTGAAAGACAAAGTCATGAACGACAACGTCATCATCATTCTTAGCAGAAGAGTAGTGTCCAATCCCGAGAAGTTAAAACAAAAATTAAAAGAATCGAAAGACAACACCTACTGGGAATCTCAATGTCAACTGATAATAATAATGCGGGCGATCCCTCAAGAAAGTTCATTTAATTCAGCTAAAAAAGTGATCGAAACTTTGTGGATTTCAATGAAAGCGGCTAACGTGTTGATAGTAATGCTGGACGGGAGTCATTTTCTATTTTTTAAATGGCACCCATACACCGAAGACTGCACGAGTGTGAACAACGTTAAATTAATTAACGAATGGAAAGACGGACGTTTCGTTAAAAATCATCCGCTCTTTTCAAAATTATCGACGGATTTGAACGGATGCGAATTGACAGTAGGAACTATTAGTCGTCCCCCTTACGTTTTGGAACCGACAGAACCGAACAACTACACGGACGGTTTGGAAATAAGACTTTTACTCTCCCTAGCTCAATATTTTAATTTTAAAGTAAAATACATTATTCTCCCCGAAGGGATTAGTCCTTATATTATTTATCTGAACGGGAAACCTTTGGGTTACCACGAAATGCTAGTCAAACAAGAATTGGATCTCATGTTGTTCGGAGTTCGGATCAACGACCTTCGAAACCAAATAGCCGATCCAATGGATTCTTACTTCGAAGACGCTTTGGTTTGGGTCGTCCCTACCCCGACCCCGAAACCTTATTGGACCAGCATAAGGGACGTGTTCTCATGGGAATGTTGGTTGTTAATAGTCACTTTTTTAATTTTATTATCCGGGACGATGTTTTTACTCGGGAATTTTCAAGTGGAGGCTTGCGAAGATCGACGGTTTCGAAAATTCTCATCTTGTTTGTTTATGTCTGTCGGTGTAATATTAAATAATGCAGTGCTTCAACCGAAAACGGCTTTGCTCCGTTTAGTCATGTTCATGTTTTCTTTCTTCGCGATTACTCTCACGGGCGCGTATCAGTCATCTTTGATAACTTTATTAACTAACAAAAGATACAACAAAGTTTACAAAACTCCGATGGAAGCCGTGCAAGGGGGCGTCGTGACGTATTTATTCCCTTCGGCGAAAAACACATACAATCAGACGGATTTTGCTATGTGGAACATTATATTGCAACCGGATCGACACGTCTTTTCCGAGGACTATATGTCGACGTTACGGAAAATAGCCACTAACAAATCGGCCATGATATTAATGACCGAAATACCGGCCAGATATGAAATTAACACGAGATTCACTACGAGGAGAACCAAAGAACCTCAAATTTTGATACTGAAAGAAAAATTTAGTTATTATAAAGTTACCGCTTACATGTCTCTGGGCCATCCGATGAGAGATCATTTTAGGAGGAAAATTAATCAGTTGAAAGAAGGGGGATAATCGGGCAATGGTTAAAGGAAATTTTGTCTCATTCCAAAAAAGAAACAATGAAAGATTACGAAACAAAGAAAAGGCTAACGATATTCCATTTAGAAGGGGCTTTTTTAGTTCTGGCAGTGCTTCTTTCAGTTAGTTTTTTGGTATTTTGCGGGGAGATAGTATTTTACAAAGTACAAAATCGATTTAGTTTTATTAAACATAAAAAATTCTGAACTTTATTAATTTTTTTAAAAATATACTTAGTATTTTACTACTTATTAGTTTATATGCCTGAATTACCGGATAAAATACTGCAAGCCCATAATAAGTTTCCCGTTCCCGACCAATTTTCCTAATCCGTTTTTCCTAAAAAATTAATTCCTAATCCATTTTCCCTAAAAATTTTAGTTCCTAAAAATTATTTCATAACCATTTTTTTTCCTAATTTTCAATTTTTCTAAAATTTTTTGATCAGTAAAATAAAATTTCCTAATATAAATATTTTTCCTAATTTTTTAAATCCCTGAATAGATTTTAGGAAATTTAATTTTAGTTTTATTTTAGTTTTTAATATTTAAAAAAAAAAAAAAATCCTAATCCATTTTTCCTAAAAATTTTGTTTTTTAAAATTTTTTGATTCCTAAAATAAAATTTCCTAAAATCCCTTTTGTTTAGGGATTTAAAAAATTAGGAAAAATATTTATTTTAGGAAATTTTATTTTATTAATCAAAAACTTCTAGGAAAATTAAAAATTAGGAAAAGGATAATTAATTAAGAAAAGGAACCAAAATTTTTAGAAAAAATTGATTGTGAATTTATTTTTTTAGGGAAAATGGTAGGGAATCTAAGTTTCCTGTTCCCGTTCCAATTCCAAAATGACAAGTTAATTTCCTATAATTATTTTTGGGGATAATTAATGAGAAAAACCAGCCCGAAGTTTTCATGTAAATAAAACGATTAAATCGGACTACCATTTTGCAAAAACCTCAAATTGCTATAATACAAAAAATTGCCTTCAGTTTTCGGAAAGCTCTAATTTTAACTTAAAATGATTATTGCTTCAGAATGGAGATGGTTCGCATAAATAAATCCATTTCTGTCCAAATTACCCTCCATCGTTTTATTTAAATGAAAATGGATAATAATTGTCTTGCCAATTTGGCATTTTTTATTCTGAAACGGTAAGAAATTACCTGGCTTAAATTCATGAAATATTTTTACTCAAACGCAACAGAACTTTTTCCGTCCAGAGTCATTCAATATATCTCAAATATAATATTTCAGCCGATTTTACTCCAACTCCAAAATTACCCAGAATTTCCCATTTGAAAATTAACGAAAAGAAAACAACAACTACTCTGACTGTGAACCATTCAACTAGCAAATATTATTAATTCTTTTTATCCCCTAAACATTCATTTTGCAAAGTGTTTAGCCTAAAGATGAGTAATTAGCTTTGCATTTGTGAAATAATAAAACAATTAAACTATTACAAAACCCTAATAACCTTATCAAATCATAAAATTAAAGAACTGAACTGACTTTATATCATTTTTAATTGCAAACTTTAAAATAAAATTCCACATTTTTTTTTTTTGTCAAGGAAAAAAAAAATAAAACATTGTTATGGGTATGAACAAGCCTACGCCCACTTTCCAATTTTTCAAAAGCATGATTTCTTTTTTAAAAGGGTATTTGACAATTGACTAATAACTTTGATATCATGCTCTTTGATAATTTTCGGTAACCGCGCGCTAAATGACTAAAAAGCTTCAACAGAATTAAATTAAAAGTGAAAGCCATAAAATTTCAATTACTGTTTCATTCCAATCTGAGATCACTTTTTTCCCTACAGCTTTTAATGTAAAATCATTATCCTAATAGTCAGATATCATGATAAGCATTTTGATATTTTCATAAAATAAAATTCCTGATTAATAACAGCTAAAGAGTTTTGAATTACAGTTACATTAAATAAAGACATTACATCAGCTGTTTATTGCATATTGGAATTTATTGTTTTCATTGATATGTATTCCAATCAAAAACACATGGAGTTTAGCACAGCTTCATGTTAATTGCAATAACAGCTTCTGGAGTACCTAACAGAATCATTGCCAAATTTTATTGTTTCAACGTAATACACATTGTACGTTTAATTCTTTTCCAACCTTTTGTATCAATGTATTTTGCTAACGAAATTTTTCTTTTTTTTTTTACACTTCTTTGAAAGCCTCTGCGAATCTTGAGGATATTTTAAATTTTCATTATATAACAAAGAAGCCATAACAATTGTACGACTCACAAAATAAAAAACAAAGTATGTTACTCACACCCTCAGTCACAAAGATATCATTTACTTATGACTAAACCCATATCTGAATTCATATCAAGGATATAAAGTTCATCCCTTTTTAATCGTTTAAAGACGATCATTTAAAATCCCAGGAATGTTTTAATCATAATCATGAAAAATACTTACAATCTAATTTCACGTTTTTAAATGCCAGACATGAAAGCGTTGAAAGATTTTGAATTACGCATAATATTTACGATGAAAACCGAAAAAAAAATCTTAACCAAGCAAAGTAATCAGCCATTTTGGAAACAGTGCTGCTATCAAATGGCAACAAGTCGAAAAGAATTTCTTGGCGCGTTTGGTTTATTTTCGAACAAATTTGAAAGTTGTCGAAACATTGGAATTTTTCGCATCTCAAAATACAATATTTGCAAGTATAGGATGACAGCTACACTATCTACCATTTAACCATGCATTTACTACTGTTTTTAGTCTTTTTAAAGGGATTTAATTCTATAAGATCGTTGAACGATCTCTTCAATCCGGGATCTTTTTAGGGAGAACGCATGCAACTCACAATTTTTCTTTTTAAAGAATATTCTTCTAGCCTAGTTTTTGCATTACAAATCTTTGGTGATGTGAATCCGAATCCGAATCCGAAAGAATGTGAACCTGCGAACCTGAAAAATGTGAACCTGAATGAGCACCTGTAGTCTTTTGGCTGGAGATTTAACATAAGGTATAGGATATGACATCCCGTGACAGAGATGTACTCTTGGGTTACCAAAACCAACACCTGCCATTGTAGATGCTAAATGCATACTTGACCTAGCTCTCCGAAAATATTTTCCATTATAAATTAAATGCTTTAAATATTTTAAAGCAAATTCAGCCCAAACATCAGGTACTGGATTCTGTCCTTGGTGAGATAATCTTTCATTAGGAGATAGAAGTAGCCGCTTGCATGGCCTGTCTGTGTAAGAAATTGCAGTACATGATTCCAAAGCATGGCACAGAACATCAAAACCGCTATAACCATAGACTCGCTCAGGAAATGATAAAAGTATGCAAAGCATCTATAATACCTAGAATTGGCCCTAATGCTTTACTTGAAATTTCAATTTTTGCTGTCAATCTCTCATAATCAAAAACAGCAACTCCTTTTGTTTCTGAATTCATTCCTGAACGAGCTCCTTCTAGTTGGGTCTAGAATTTAAAAAAAGAAACATTCCAGATCGCAGCTGAGATCAGCATGTTTGTGCTTCATGAGAAAAAGTTATTTGCAATTAATGGTTTCACTTTTACAGAAACAGCTTTTCCTCTTCTAATGGGAGCATTCACTTAATCCAAAAATTCAGCTTCAAGATCACAAGTATATGATTTTGCAATTTTGCAAGTATCCATAACACTACCAGCACCAACAACTATCTAAGCATCATTGGCTTGCTAAAATTCTATCATGAGTTACTCAGGTTTTAATTTGCAGGACAAAAAAATTCAGTTTTAGAAGATAAAGAGGTTTTTCAAAAATTAAATATGATGTATTTATTGTCAAAATAATGATATATTTAAAGTCAAGATATTGCACTTCAGATAACTTTATCACGACGGCACGACGTCGGCTGAGTGGCGAGCGTGCTCGACTCCGAAACGAATGATCGTGTGGAGTCTTGGTTCGAACCTGATTTCAGTCAGGATTTTTTTCCGCCAGCATTCACCTCTGATACTCATGTGTGTATCATGTGAAGAACACCGATGTGGCACAGGGTTCGGATTCCCTGTCTAAATAAAGTAGGTCCCGCTCATTCGCAAAATACTTCTGCGATATGAGTGCCCCGTCTTCGAGCTCGTCACTCGATACATTAAGGAGTATGACGTAGTAACGCCTAAACCTTACACCAGAAACCGAACTTGGTAAAGGCAGGCGCCGGGTCATAGGGCTTCATGTCCTGATTATGCCGAAAAAGAAAAGAAGAAGACAAGTTCTTACCATCCTGAACCTGCAATATTTTTCGGATTGTTTTTCTGCAATTCCCTTTGTTCTTGATTCTCATTTTCTTTTGCCGATTGATTTTCATTCACAAGCAATTCCCTTTGTTCCTGATTGCGATTTTTTTCTGGCAATTGATCTTGGAAATTGCTTCTATCCCTTAAAATACTGTCCATTTCTTTGGCACCTTTACTAACTAGTGACTTGATTTCGTCACATTATGTAATAATTTGTTGATTATTGTCTATAACAAGGAAATTTCATTTATTATCTAATAAATTATTAGTTTTCAGCAAACAAGTTCTTACCTGTCTGTGAATTAAGTAAGGACTCAATTTTATTGTGTAAGCTAGTGGTTATGCGGTCAAAGATGTTTTTCTCAGCTTTTACAACTCGTTTCTCAAGTTCCTCCTTCAATTTTTTAGTAAGCGCTATATTTAGCGAATTGAATATAGGCTTAAACTCCATGTCTTTGGTAATATCAACTAAAAAAATTAATGAATTTTTTTAAAAAAAATCATTAATGATTTCAAGCTCTTTCTAGCCTTTTGATGGTTGATTTTAAAAGTAAAGAACGTAATTACGATAATTAAAAAAGCTGAAATTTATTTAATTTGCGAGCAGGGTAACTGTTTACAACACCCATACTAAGAACGAGAGACTGAGTATTCTGCTATCCGTGATCGGATATTTCTGCTGAATTAGTTTTTCCCCTATTTTCAATGATTAGCCTACGGAAGCACTAACTCTGAAAGAATAAATTTCAGAAGATGATTTTTTAAAAAAAATTGAGCAATTTCATGATAGTAATATATTTTGTAATGTGTAAACCATTATCGCTTTGTTAAACTTGGGATATTCACAATTTCGATTAAAATGTCATGATTCAAAGAACATGAATATTTGATATACACTGGCAAGTAATTAATATTATTAATTAATTACAAAATTGTGAAAATGTGGTTTGCTAAAAATAATTAAATTGAATACTTGGCACTATGGCTAACGAAAAAAAAAAGGATTGACGCAAAAGAGAAACTGAGATCGTACAAGAAATTTACTAAATTTTTCTAATTCTGTTAGACAAAACATTTTTTTTTTATTGTCCTGTTATTTTTAATTAAATTAAACTGATTTTTATAAAATGAGATTCAGTTTATTTTAGAAACTTAATGAATGAAAAAAAAAGAATAAATTAAAAAAAAATTAAATTCTTACAAACTAAAAAGAGTCATATTTAACAAAAAAAAAATGATTTTGACTAGTGTTTTTCTTTTTTTTGTATCGATTTTTTAATTTTTTTTTTTTTTTTTTTGTAAATTTAAACTAGCAATTTTTTCTCTAAGTTATTAACCTGCTTTTAACCAGAGGTATAAATTTTTAATAACAAATAAAAGGAAAAATGTATTCCCGTGTCATAATACCTTTGGCTAATTTCCATAGTCTTTTTTTTTTTTTTTTTGGTTCTTGAAGATTCTTTTTTAAAAAAAAAACCTTGAAGAGGATTTTTTTTTTAGTTTTTTGATGATTCCTATGGACTAGAAGATTTTTTTTTTCTTTTAAATTTTAAATAAAGTCTGATCAATTTTTCTTTTTCGGATTACGAATCATTTCATTTTTAATCGATCAGACTCTGCGATTGATTATTACCTAATAAATCTACAATAATTTAATAGAATCAATATCAACTGGCTTCATCACTTTCGAATCAATGGTAAGTGAAATAAAACTAATAACGTAAAATGTTTTAATCGATTTTACGCCGATTTTTTTTTTTTTTTTTGATACAAAAAGAAAAATAATAACAGCTCTCGAATTCAAAATTTTTCGCAATATAAGGCCTCAGGAATGCCATTCGTATGCTTTATTTTTTTATTATTATAAATGAATTAATCTATAGTTTTTTTTAAATATAAAATAAATGTAATTTATTTAACATTCATTCTCGCATCGCAATTATTCAAACGATTTAAACAAAATAATTCATATAAATTATAGATCAAAAGCACATTCTATCCTTGAGACTAAAAAAGGGAATTCGAGAGCAATTATATTATTTAACAATAATTTTTATTACTTTTTTTAAAATTTTTTTTAAAATTGACGTCTTAAAACCTAATTAAGTACCAACAAGATATTAAATAATAATAATAAATAATAATAGAAGTGCTAATTATAACACGTATATTACTGTAGCCGTGCTTCTTGCAGCGTTGCCCCCGCTGCAGTTTGATAAGGCGATAAACCGGGAAAGCTTGCGGCTGTCGCTTGCGGTAATCCTGCGGCTTGCGGCAATGCTGCATACGTGTAAGGTGTCATATACCCGGCTGCTGCACCTGAAAACATTGTTTTGGCTTAGATTAAAGTTTAATTTGCAAGATCGGCTTATTGGAAAATTATATTTAAAATTAAGAGGAGATTTCCGGTAACGAGGTCATATACGACGTTCCCGATCATTTTTCCTAATCCGTTTTTTCTAAAAAAAATAAATTCCTAATCCATTTTTCCTAAAAATTTTGGTTCCTTAAATTTTTTTCCTAACCATTTTTCCCCTAATTTTAAATTTTCCTGAAAATTTTTTGATTACTAAAAAATAAAATTTCCTAAAATGAATATTTTTTCTAATTTTTTAAATCCCTAAAATTTTTGTAATGATTTATTAGCCAAAACTGCGAATTTCGGTTTTCCTAGTAAATTATTTAAAAAATTTTAGGGATTCAAAAAATTAGGAAAAAAATATTTATTTTAGGAAATTTTATTTTAGGAATCGAAAAATTTAGGAAAATTAAAAATTAGGAAAAAAATGGTTAGGAAAAATTTTTAGGTATTATCGGAACTCCTTTAGTTTAACTTGAATTTTTTAATGCAAGTTTCAACAGGTCTGAAATGTATGAGCAGCCGGAAAATAATTTTAAAAAGATTTCGGCCGAAGATAAGAGATTCTGCCCGGGATTTCCCGTCCCTGGAATTCCCGGGATCACGGGAAAATTTTTAATTCCGATTCCCGAGATTTAAATTTTTCAGAATTTTTCACGTTGATTTTTCATTCCCGGGAAAATTCCAGAGAATTCACGGGAAATCCCGGGAGCTATCCGGGATCCCGGCGAATTTTAATATCCTGATTCCGGGAAACTATTATTTTCTCAAAAACGGGAAATCCCGAATCCCGGATTCAAAAATTTCCCGGGAAATCAGAATCTCTAGTCGAAAAGCTTTGATATTTTTTTTTTGTCGTACATAAAAGTGAAAGTCCCGTGTCCCGTTGTACGCACCAAAAAAAAAATTAAAAAAGGTTGAAATTCCCGGTGAAAATTAAAATTTGCAGGAAAAATTTTCGACTATTTGTGAATTTTTCCGACCTTTCTGATATTTGTGAAAATTTGTACGATTTGTCTGAGAAATTTGTGAACATTTGTAAAAATTCGTTCAATTTATCTGAGAACGGTTTTTCTGAGAAATTTAAAACGAAATTTAATTTGCTGTTTGCGTAGGGGAAAAAATTTAAGAACTTTCATAAATTCAACGTTTTTACGTTGTTCCACATTATTTTAGTTTTTAATAAAATTCAAAAAATGTTTTTCCAATAAAATTTGAAATAAATTTTTTCAGTAATCAAAAATCATCGAAATGTTTCTTTTCAAAAAATGTTAATGATCCCCCTAAATCCTACAAACCCTAATATTAGCCCACGTGGCCCCCTTTTTCAAAAACATTTTATCAATAAAACATCAAAATCTAAAAAATTATCTAAAAATTCCCTTTTTTTTCTTAAAATTAGTCAAAAAATTTTATTATAAATTTTATTGAAAATTTAAACATTTTTTAAGGATCAACAAGATTTTTTGATAAAATTTTATTGAAAAAATCTAAAATTTTCGAAATATTCGTTTTTTTTTTTAATGTTCGGTGTCCAGAACAACCGAATACCTCAAAACGATCATGGTGCGCTCTAAGAGGTAGTCCTACGTCAAAAAAAAAAAAAAAAAAAAAGCTTTAACAGTTTTTTAAGAATAAAGATCCCATCAATCTGGAGAGTGGCTTCCGATATTAACAAAAAAAAAAAAAACCTTGAAAAGATTCCTCAATTCACTTTTCTTTTAATTACAGAGAAAGGGTAGAAGAGAGAGTCTCCACTACCATTTTTTTTTCATTGTTATTTACAGTTAATTAGGCGAATCGCAATTACGTCATCACCGGAGACCTCCTCTTATTTAACAATAGAATGGGTTTTTACCTGCAGCTGCAGCGGCGCTCGTATACGGATACGGGTCAACCGGATAAGCTGCTGATCCCGGGTAAGTGGCTAAACTTGCAGCTGCTGCCGCATTTAAGTTTTGATATTCGTAAAACTGCGATGCTAAGGCACTGGCATGTGTCAAACTGGCCGCTGGAGGTAAAGGGACGATCCCTCCTGGTGCTGCCAGGTACGGTGACGGATAAACGTAGCTAGGCGGCACTCTGAAAAACAAAAAAAAAAAAGTAATTATTGATTTTTTTTTAGGTTTTAATTTTTTTTAAAAATTTCATACCAATTCCATCTTATTACAATATCAGTTCTTAAAAAAAATATGGAATCGGTTTTTAGGGAAAGAAAAAAAAAAAAAAAAACAAACTACTTCGAAGAAAAATTAGCACAACAAACATCACAGTCTGAAACCCAAAAACAAAAAAACCTGCTTTTTTTTAAAGGTGAGAAAAATCACGAGAAAAAAAAAAAAGATTTGAAAATCTGATTGGCCGGCTCAAATATCAATGAAAAGCGATTAAAGGATAAGAACCTCCTTTAAACGGGTGAAAATTTTCACGACGCAAATCCAAAACCCTTTCTCACTCGAAACCTAACAAAAATCATACGTCGTGGGAACGACTAAATATTTTTCCCGTCTTCCTACGATTCGAAAACCGGTGGAAAAGGCGTCGAATTTCCCGAGCTTATCCGCGCATAATCTAATCCATCGATTTTGAAACCTCCCGTGGAGCAAACGTTTAACTTATGCGGAAGGATTCATTTTTTAAGGTTAGCCAATTCCGGGTTTATCTCGAGAATTACCAATGATGGAATGTTTTGCGTTGACCAATTGCTATCGAAAGGGTGAGACTTCGGGTTCGTAAAAAACTAATCACGCCGGGGAGTAGGTGGGAACCTTAACCTTTCTCCCAAGAATGATTGGACAAACCTTAAAAAAAAAAAAGAATCACACCGTCAGGAGTGGAAATCTTTAATCTGCACGGAAAATCGGTGTTGTCGGTACTGCGAAAATAAATGAAATTAGATTGCAATGAGGGCGCTATACCCGGAACAGATTGAGCTACTTTCTTAATCTTTACTCTCTGTTTTCTTATCTCTTCTGTTTTTAAACTGGTACTTGCAAACTTATTTTAAAAAATTAGATTGGGATATGGGGGCATATCCCTACGTAGGACTACGGTTTTGGAATACTGTCCATATTATTGGTAAATTTAAACGATGAAACGATTTAAAAATTTTAAGGCATTTTTTTTTCCCTCGTTTTTGGTCAAAAATTCGAATTTTTTGATCAAAAAGGTCAAAAGTTGAAAAAAATTAGCCAAAATTTTAATTAAAGTCTTCAAAGTCAAAATTTTAATATTAAAAGATTGCTTTAGCTCATATTCTTTGCTAAAGGAAAAAGGGCAAAATTAAAAAATGTAGTGAACATTTTATATAAAATTCTAAGTTCTTGTTTTTGTTCATGTAGTCCAATTTTAATATTAAAAAAAAAAAAAAAAAAATTAAAAAAACGGCGAAAATGAAAAAAAAAGTTAAATAAAATTTCAAGACATTTTCAAGTCCTTGCTTTCGTTCATGTGGCTAATTTTACTATTAAAAAAGGCCGAAATTTAAAAAAAAAAATAGTCAAAATATTATTTAAAATTTTAATATTAAAATAATTAAATATTAATTTCTGTTGCGAACCAACCTACACCACCCGGACAGACAGATTTCCCCAGGGCCGAGCCCCAAAACATAGTCCTACGTCGAAAAATTCGGTTTGGTTCGGTTTCGGTTTCGCTTTTTCCAGAATAGTGGCATAGGAACCGGTTTCGGGTCGTTCCCGACCATTTTTCCCATAAAAATTAATTCCTAATCCATTTTTCTTGAAAATTTTAGTTCCTGAAGCTTTTTTCCGAACCATTTTTTGTTTTTTCATTTTCAATTTTTCTCTTGATTTCTAAAATAAAATTTCCTAAAATAAATATTTTCCTAATTTTTTAAATCCCTAAATAGATTTTAGGAGATTTTATTTTAGTTTTTAATTTATTTTTAAAAAATAAAGTCCTAATCCATTTTTCCTAAAAATTTTGGTTCCTAAAATTTTTTTCCTAATTAACTATTCTTCTCCTAATTTTTAATTTTCCTAAAATGTTTTGATTCCTAAAATGAAATTTTCTAAAATCCTTTTATAGATTTAAAAAATTAGGAAAAATATTTATATTAGGAAATTTTATTTTAGGAATCGAATAATTTTAGGAAAATTAAAAATTAGGAAAAGTTAATTAGGAAAATTAATTAGGAAAAAAATTTTAGGAACCAAAATGTTTTGGAAAAATGGATTAAGGAAAAATGGTAGGGAATAGAATAGCATAGCAGAGTGTGTGGACCGGGCTTATTAAAAATACACCAAATTTTTTTCTGCATAGTTTTTGGAAAAAAAAAAGCCTCGTTTCGGTTCGGTTCGCCAGCAAATTTTTAAGTTTTTATTCACAATACCGTATTCCATCCTACATTTTAATCTTTGCTTATTTCACATATTCCAGCTTGGCAGTGAAAAAAAAATTTTGGATTTGTTGGGTAATAATTAATCCGGAATATGAAAAACTTTCGGAGCCAATTAAATCAGCAGTGCTGTTTACAATCTTTTTCTTTTTAAATAAAAATAAACCTTGAAAATACTCGAAAATTTGTTTCGAATTTAACAAAATTAAATGCCCGTCAGTTTTTGAATGTTATGTTTACATTTAAAAGCCTCCTCCTGTCCTGTACTTTTTTTTAAAAAAATTTAAAATCCAATAATTAAAAAACAGGTGAATAATCCTAATTAAAAAAAAATAACACATTTCTTTGGCAAATATTTTAGGGACACAAACCTCAAAACATGAATCTGGCGCCCTCCCTCCCTCCGACCTTCGCCTAATTTACAAGTTCCGCTGAAAAACATTTGCCAACTTCCTAATAGCTAAAGTTCAACACGAAAATTAATTAAATTATAATAATGACATCCCAGATATTTAAAAGCAGAGTTTTTTTTTTTTTTTTACTTTCGCTGTCCGTCCGGAATCCCCGTCAAATAATTAACAAGATCATGAAAAAGAACCGAAACAATAACAAAAAGGACAACGGAAGTAAAAACAGAAAAAAAAAAAAAAAAAAAAAAAAAAAAAAAAGACACGGGGTGTGAATTGCGTGACCACAACCATCAATATAGAGCGATTGCAACTAAATTATTAATGACCGCTGTATCCATTAGTATCAAAAACATTGTTTTCATGGTTTGGTGTTCAGACCGTCGTGGGTGTTTGTGGGCTCACGGAAAAAATTCAAAATTAAGCTGGAAAAATTTGGCGCTATCGAATTTTTTTTTTAATTATTTTTGCTCCGAAGAAAAAAAAATCGATTGGTTTAATTAAGCGATTTCTTTTCTTTTTTAAAATTTTCCTTAAGCTTCCGATCCCCTCCCCCCCCTTCCCATGTCACATTCATCGACGCCAGGGGAAATCCCTTAATAATCCATACCGTCATTAAAATAGGTAGAATGAGAAATGGTAAATTTAATGTTCGCGTGTCAATCTCATTACGTTTTCACATATGTATAATCGGCCTAAACATCGATAGCGATCAATTTGGATTAAAAAAAAGAAAAAAAAATGGTTATTTATCGACCTTCGTATTTTTTTTCCGTAAAAATTAATGACACTTAATTTAAATTTACCAAATGAGAGTTTGGGACTTAAGACTCAAGTTTGAAAAAAATAAAAAAAATACAATAAAATAAATATAGGAAAAAAAAAAATGAAATGTAAAAAAATAAAAAAAACCAAAAAACAAAATTGCTCGAAAAATAAGTGCTCAAAAAAAAAAAAATGTGAAAAAAGAAAAAAATAAATAAATAAAATTGCTACGCTACAAACGAAACAAAAAAAAAAAAAAAGCTGTAGTGATGTTTGATAATCGTAATTGTATCTTACAGTCAAGATACTTAGAATTTTTTTAAAAATATATATGACAAGAAATGGGACCTTTCTTAGCGCCAAACAAGAACAGGAGACATGCCTATAGCCAGGGAAAAGGCGAGGTCTCCCTCCAAAGGATGCATAAACCCACCATGAGATTTTTTTCCATTTTTTGGCACATAATGATTGTGAAAATGCATGTAATGAAAAATCATTTGAAGTCACCTTACAAAAAAAAAAAAAAAAAAAAATGACCCTAACCACCCTAGGCCCTCAGACTGGCTACAGACTTTACTTAAGAGCCTGGATTACTTAATCAAAATTGGTGGAATCTACTCTATTATAGGCTTAACTTTAAATCAAAATCAAAATAAAAAAGTCAGGGGATATGAGGCATATCCCTACGTAGGACTACGTCTAGAATTTTTGGTTCTATCTAAAATTTTATCAAATCTTCGTTTCAAAAAATGTTCTTAAAAAAAATTTTTTTTTCAATAAAATTTTAAATAAATTTTTTTAATAATCAAAAATGATCGAAATGTTCGTTTCAAAAAATTTTAATGATCCCACAAAATCCTCCAAGCCCTGATATTAGTCCACGTGACCCCCTTTTTCAATAAAACAAAAATCATCAAAATCTTTGTTTGGGTGCAAATTCACTATGGAATGTTGAACCAACATGTTGGGCCAACATATAGTACCGACTTGTTGGACCAACATTCCACACTGAGTTTTGACACAAATTTTGTCAAACATGTTGGTACAAGTTCGTCCAACATTCCATCAAGTTGGTATAACATGTTTGTCAAACTTATTGTACCAACATGTTGGTCCAACATTCCATAATGAATTCGCACCCATTCAAAAAATGTTGATGACCTTTTTCACAAAACATTATCAAAATTTTTAATAAAAAATTAAAATTTCAAGGGTGCAAATTCACTATGGAATGTTGGACCAACATGTTGTGCCAAATTGTACCAACTTGTTGGACCAACATTTCACACTAATTTTGGTGTAGGGGTGCAAATTCACTATGGAATGTTGGACCAACATGTTGTATCAACTTATTGTACCAACATGTTTGACAAACGAACGAATCGACTACTGCAGAATTTACTCCTACGCCGAAATTAGTGTGGATTGTTGGTTCATGTTGGTCCAACTTGTTGTACCAACATGTTTGTCCAACATTCCTTGGTGAATTTGCACCCTAGGAGTAAATTCCTTGGACCTAATGTCAAACATGTTGGTACAACAAGTTCATCCAACATTCCAACAAGCTGGTACAATATGTTGGTGCAACATTCCATAGTGAATTTCCCCCCTAAGGGTGCAAATTCACTACGGAATGTTGGATCAACATGTTGGTAAAACATTCATAGTGGCTATGGATGTTGTACCAACATGTTGGTCCAACATTTCATAGTGAAATTGCACCCTAAGAATTTTTACCAAAATTCAAAAAATGTTTTTTCAATAAAATTTCCAATAAATTTTTTCAATAACAAATAAATTTTTTCAATAAAATTTTTTTCAATAATCAAAAATCATCGTATGTTTCAAAAAATGTTAATGATCCCCGAGAGTCCCCCTAAATCCTCCAAAACTTGATATTAATTCCCCCTTTCAAAAAAAATTTATCAAAAATCATCAAAATCTAAAATTCTTCTAAAAATTTCCCCTTTTTTCTTATAATTAGTCGAAAATTTACAATATTTTGAAAAAAAATTTTATTAGAAATTTTATGGAAAATTTTTTAAAGTTTTTAAGGATTATCAAGGATTTTTGATAAAATGTTATTGAAAAATTTATCTAAAATTTTTGAAATTTTTTTTTTTTTTTTTTTTTCTGTTTGGTATCCAAAACACCAAGACAACCTGACACGACAAAACGTAGTCCTACGTCAAAAAAAATTTCCTTGAACAGGGAGTTTAATTGAATACCGAAAAGAATCGTTGTTTTGCCTAATACCCGATTTAAAGCGATAAAATTCAAATTTTAGGTACCTTAACGAATCCCTTAGACTTAATCTTGCATTTTTGGCTCATGTTTCAACTTGTCTCAAGTAAATACAAACTCGAAAAACGAAATCAAATTTTTCTTTTTTTATTACTTTTCTCCGTCCCCACATACTTTTCAGACAAGTTTAAACTGCATTGAATTTTCCAGGATACACCAAAGAGGTTCTTTAGACACTTAAAATTTGAATTTTTTTACAGTAAACCGAGTATTAAACAAACCAGACATTCTTTCCGGTATTCCTTGAAACTTCCTCAAAACGTGAGCCCTCTTGTTCAACTTTAACCCCAAAAAACATTTTTTTAGGACCTCCAATTTAAAAAAAAAAAAAGTTTTTTTAATAAGATGTTTGCATTAATTCGGGATTTTTAAAATTCAACCCAATTTTTCCAAAACAGAGTCCAAATTTTTTTAACGAAAAAAATGCGCAACATTAAAAAAACCTTCCAAATTTTAATTTGCATTTTTTTCATTTCTCTTAATATTTAATTTCATGAGAATGGCGGAAAGAAAAAAAAAAAAAAAAACGGAATCCCGTTTGTAAAACATTGATTGACGTAGCGCAATAATGTAAATTTTTTCCCGTGCAACATTTTAAAAAATTAGACCTATATACATTTTTTTTTCTTTAAACCGATACCTTTGATTGTTAAATTTATTCAATAATTTTTTTTGGGGTGAGATTTTTCGAATACGAAGGTTCTCACCCTTTTTCAATCATCTCGACCACGGTTTTGTTTCGCGGATTACCTAATCGCTATTTTTAAGGCGCAAAATTCAAAACGCTGCACAGGCTGAGAGAAAAAAAAATAGTGCACCCTGAATTTAAAAAAAAAAAAAAAAATTGAAGAAACAAAAATGGTTCTGGTGACAAAAAAGCCCCTTCACCAAACGATCAAGCATGAAAAAAAAAAAAAAAAAAAAAACGGACTAAAATTTATATGGCGCCAAAATAACAGTGGTTCGGTTGTTATTTTTTTTTTTTTGAATTAAAAAAGATATTAAAATCATAACCAGATATTAGGTTTTCGGAATACTATTATTTTTGTTTTTTTTTTCTTTGTTGGCACAACTATTTAAACATCGAATACAACAATCTTGCAAGTTAATTCTCAAAGAAAAAAATTAAGTAAATTAAAAAATAAATAATAAAAATTAAATAAATCCTTACAAAATTAAAATTAAAAAAACAAATGAATCAAATGAAATTTCTTAAAAATATTTCATTTCATTTGTTTTGATTAAAATTAAAAAAAAAAAAAAGAAAAATTTGAATAACGTCAATCGACAGATCCAAGTCCTCACACCTCCACGCCACTGCAAAATAAACGGTTAAAAAAAAAATTCAAATACAAGCTTTTTTCAAGGAGAGAAGAAAAAAAAAATCAGTGTTTACTTTTTCATTTTTGGTTTAAAAAAGCAGAGGGTGTCTTAATGTTTTTTTCGTAAAACCTGAACATGTCATTTCAACCTATGTTTTTACGATCAGTGCCATAAACGGGGAATTTATCTAAGAAATAATAAACAATTTTTTTTGGTAAAAAAAATTAGGAAAAAAAAAAAGCTTGTAGTTGAGCCGTTTTTGTTTGTTTTTTTTTAGCCCGGTACCTTCGTGCACAAAAAAAAAAAAAAGATTAAAACATCTAAAAAAATTCAAAATATTAGAAAAGGACAAAAGCTGAACGTGGAAAATCGCCAAAAAAAAAAATTGGGCTCAATTTTTAAACCCGGAAGCGCAGTTTAAAAAAAAAAAATATTTTCGTGTCATTTGGCAAGCGCAAATTCCGCGCTAACCGGGCTTAATAATTCTTTTTTTTTCGCGTTCAGCTTTTTTTCTTTATTTAAAAAAAAATACCGAGTGAAAAAAAAAATTAAACTTAAAAAAAAAAAAAACAGAAAGAAATAATGTATTATGAATCAAATACGAAGAAAAAAAAATGGTTTCATAAGAAAATCCCACACAAACCGCACGCTTTAGCCACCCATAGATGGATTTTATAATTCTGGTTAATTTAAAAAAAAAAAAAAATTATAAAATTTTTTATAAAACCAGAATTATAAAATTAATCTAATTATAACACACGATATACACGATATTAAAACAATGATTACTTTTTGATTGACCTTTGTGCTTAAGTCAGAGATCCAGTGACGGGCTCTCAGAAAGTATCGCCATCGGCTTTATAATTAACTGTGGAAATAATGGGGAATCATTATTATCATCGAAAAAAATTATTTTTTTTTTTGGAAAAAAATATCGCTAACTGTTTGAAGCAGCTGGTTTTTTTTTAAAAAATTACTTCGGGGGTATTGTTAATTTTTTTTTAAATGAAATATTCGTACTGTTACGATTTTTTTTTATCATGCAAAGTTTTGATGTTTTGCCAAAAAAAATTCATCAGACCAGAAAAATGAAGAGGAGGCAGAAGGACAAAAAATAAAAAAAAAAAAAAGAGAGGAAAAGAAATGGGGACTTAGTGATTCTTTGCAACGACAAGGTGAACTCTTTACATCTTTTTTTTTTTTCTTTATCCCTTGAGGAAATCGTCTAAAAATAACGGAATGTTATTTTCGGTGCGACATCAGTTTCTGCGTGTCAAAGCTCGGTTTTTAAACAAGCAATCAACGCCTTCTTTAACTCTCATCTTTGAAAAAAAAAAATCGTACAGTACATCGTATATGCAGACAAAGCGGAAAAAAAATGAAAATATTTTTTTTCTTTTTTTGAGCGAAAAAAAAAGCTTATCAAAATTTGAAAATTAATTGTCCGCACATTTTTCTTATCGACTTTTGGTTTGTGTGATATTAATTAATCCGATTGATTTTGTTTTTTGTTTTTTAAAAAAAGTCATAAAAAAAAGAATCATGAAATTACTGAAACAAAATTCATGAACTTTCAAAAATTTGTTCAACTTACCCGTATTGAGCCGGTAATACTGCTTGGTACCCTGTTCTTATACCTGGAAACGGAAAACCTGGAAAAAAAAATTTTCAGAAAAATAAAAATTAGGCTGAAATGTTGAAATTAGATTTAAATGAGATTAATCGTTAGTTATGGCGTGGTGATTTTGATGGTCATTTGAACAATAATAGAAGCACAAAAGTTTCGTATGTTGTCGGGATCCCTTTGACATTCGCGTATGAAAAGCTTTTGCAATGCAATAAATCGACTGCCACTTACTGCGATTAAATAGATGATTTTACTGAAAGTCAAAATGCTGTCCTGTAAATTTTTTTTTCCTTTGTTTCTGTTTTTCTTTGTTTTTTGGGTCAATGTTAAATCAAGATGAACGATTACGAAAAAAGCTTTTAAGCTGTTGAAAGGGCAAAGAAACCGATATTTTTTGGGGCCATTCATTTTCAAATGAACGAAAAATTCTTTCCTCATCACTTATATTATTAATTTATGGCAATGACATATTAAAATTTAACGTTTCCGACAATTTTTTCTAATCCTTTTTTTCTAAAAAAAAAAAAAAAAAAAAAAAAAAAAAAAAAAAAAAAAAAAAAAATTTCTAAGGTAAAGGTAGGGAAGTGCGACCGTCTGAAAAGTGCGACCGGTTTAATAAAAACTGATAAAAATCCAATACTTAAAAAAAAGATTTCAAGGGACGATTTTTTAATGTTTTCAGAACCTATTATGATCAGAGAAATGTATTGTTGTCGTCCATTTTTGAATAAAAAACAATAATTTTACAAAAGCAAAAATTCATATTCGTCGGAAAGTTAGACTGCCTCATTTTCAATTTGATTTAATTTTATGTAAACATTGGCTTATTTTATGAAATATGCTCCATTCAATTGTCAATACCTTGCATTATTTTTTTATGCTAAGAATTTTTTACTCGACTTCCTATTTGATAAACCTTAATAGGTCGCACTTTTTTGGCAAAAATAATATTTTCGGAAAGTGCGACTAGCAGACGACTTCTTTAATTCCTTTGACAAAGGAAACCATCTTGTTTTTATTTACATATGCAATTCGGAGTGCCACTAATAATAATTATTTAATTGTAGTTTTAATAAACAAGGATTATTTGTTTTTAACGGTGTTCAGCAATTTTTGAAAGAAAATTCATCGATCTTTTATAAACAAATAACTTTTGCTTTGGAGAATTCATTTTTTAAAAAAAAATAAGAACGGTCGCACTTTTCAAAAAATGGAGTTTTGAAATATTATACGTCGGCAGTCAGAAAAATATGGTTGAACTCTAAATCGCGCCGTTTTTCAAATTTGAGGCTAATGCACATTAAAGCTTAATAATGGAGCAGTATATTGTAATAAAAAACTTGGCTTGATTCTCTTCCTATTAAGAACTAATAAAGGTCAAAATCAATTTTTTCTAGAACCCGGTCGCACTTCCCTACCCTTACCTTAATCCATTTTTACTAAAACACTTTGTTTAAAAACTTTTTTTCCTAATTTTTTTTCCTAATTTTTTTCCTAAAATGAATGTTTTGCAAATGTTTTTAAACCCCTAAAGAGATTTTAGGAAATTTTATTTTAGGAATCAGAAAGTTTTAGGAAATTTTATTTTAGGAATCAGAAAGTTTTAGGAAATTTTATTTCAGGAATCAAAAAATTTTAGAAAATCTTATTTTAGGAATCAAAAAGTTTTAGGAAATTTTATTTTAGGAATCAAAAAATTTTAGGAAAATTAAAAATTAGAAATTAAAAAAGGGGAAAAAAATCTGATTTTTATAACTTTTTCCTAAAATATTGAAAATTTTATGTGATAATCGGTCAAAAAGTTGATAAAATTCATATTATTCCCGTTCCCGGGGAAAAACTTGTCGATCTGGGGAATCGGGAAATCGCGAAGATGAGAAAAATTCCATTCCCGGAAAGCCAGATTCCCGAAAATTAAAAAAAAAAGGTTCCGGGGATTTTTTTGGGAAAAAGTTGATTCTCGTTCCGGGAATTCCCGGGAGCAATTTCTATTCGTAATTTGCATGAAAAGGAGTACAGAAAACCGCCATTTTTATGTTAAAGAAATTTTTTTCGTTTTTCGGTTTTTACGAAAACTGTAAACTTTTCAGACCTCCGTGAACCCGGCAGACCTCCAAAAAGTCTGAAAAAAATTCAGGCAATCTTATTTCGGTCACTATAAAAAAACTTAGGAAACGCGTCCAGCGAAATTTAAAAATTCTTAAATTAATGCCATGCTAATAAATGCTCAGAACAAAGATATTGATAGCACTTCTAGTAGTTCAATCAATTCCAAAATGCGATTAATTATCCAATGGAGACACGGCATTTATGCTGCTCTGAACGAAATAAATAAGAACTTATTCCCTATTTTAAATCCCAATCAAGATTACAGCGTTAAAAATACAGGCCTAAATTTTGCTCCATATTCGGAGCTGTAACCTAATTCGCGACCATAAGAAGGGAAAAACAACATACGATCTGCATGAACGCCGGCCTTAAACGAAAAAAACCATTCTTCTACGCATATATACGCATTATCGCCATGGAAAAAAAATTAAGTCAACGTCATAGCGGTCACAATAAATAATGACGATATTGATAATGCTAAAGTAAAAAAATAAAAATAAAAGCATTCGATGTTCTGTCCGGTATTTCCGCACGCTATTCGATCGTTTCCGATATTTACAACCCCTTCTGTCATTGTGCAATTTAACCAAGCATTTCCACAAAGATTTTATATCTAAAACTAAAAAAAAAAGAAGGGGGTTCCTAAGGATAGTTCACAGAAAAATTGTTACGTTTTCCAAACCTCGTCTCATTTCCATATGGAAGTTGGTCAATTAGGAACGGATATTGAAGGGGGAAATAATAAATAATAAAAAAAAAAAACTCCGACATTTTTATCTAGATTACAGGGGTTGGACTTACTCGCGTGTACCCAGATAGCCCCGGCATCAATTATTAATAAATTTTCGTTACGTGGCAATTACTATCGGCCGGTTTCTTACCCCGAACTTGTTGACTGTCCCAATCTTCATATATAAGTTCTTACGTATTTTTTTTTTTTCCCCGGTGAAAATCAGATAAAACGTTGTCACTTAAAGTAAAAAAAAAAAAAGGAGGACGGAGGGGACGGAGTTTCTTACAGGGGTCCGAATCCGAAGTGTCGGTGCCGACCGCGGCCGGCTGATATCTCGGGTCGATGCCGATGCCGATGCCGATTCCATATTATTTATCTAACTCCCGATTCCGATTCCGGAACCGACACCCGATGCATCGATTATATCCGATTTTAGTGAAGAAAAAAAAAATCATAAGAGCCATTCTGGACGATTTTTAAAATCACGGATCTGATTCCGATGCCGAAGCCAGTTGCGGCCGGCTAAATATCTCGGGTCGATGCCGATGCAGATGCCGATGCCAGCACTATAAATTTCGTAGTGCCGATGCCGATTTCAAGTATTAAAAAAAGTCCGGTGCCTATGCCGATGTCAGCACTAGCAATTTCGCAGTGCCGATGCCGACGCCTATTTCAAATATTGAAAAAAATTTGATGCCGATGCCGATGCCAGTTTCGAATATTAAAAAAAAATCCGATGCCTATATCGGCCAAAGTTTTCAAGCTTCGGACCCCTGGTTTCTTATGATCATAAGCGTAACTAAATTTGTAAAAAATCTCTGGCCCGCTTCCAGGGCACCCGGGAGAAGAAAAAAAAAATTTTTTAAATGTATCAAATTACCTGGTTGTACATTACCGCGAGGTTTCGCTCCTAAAATTGCTAAATTAACATTCGCCTTCCTCCCGTCTATGATTGGATTTGGGTCTTTACATGCTCTTTCTGCAGCGGGACGATCTCCCATGATTACCTAAAAAAAAGAACAATGAGCATCAAAAATAAGAATCCAGATTTTTGTATTAAAATCAGAACAAAACGCCACTGATGATAATAATACAGCACAGAGAAAATATCAGCTGTCCTTTTAATTTTTTTTTTTTTTTCAGATATAATAGAATGTTATAACGGTTTTAGGAATAAGAAGGGTAGCTGTATAAAACTAAAATATAAGGGGTGTCTGCCCAACATCCCCTTCTGCAAAACCAGTGCGCGCGTTCGTCTATTGGCGGGAATCAATCCCGAATTTGTTTTGATTCATCAAAGATCAATAACAGCCCCGTATACAACAAAACGATTATTTTTTCTCCTTATTCTTTAAGATTAGCTCCCCACAATATATAAGATTCCCAAATCGAGAATTTTTTGGTTGAAAATCGTAACATCGATAAGAACAGGAAAAAAAATCTGTAGTAAATTGCAGTCTTATGAATATGAATTGCATGGCGGTTATATAAAAACTCAAAATCATGTTTTATGTATTCGTATTAACCTTACAATGTCTTCTCCGAATTAAATTGGAAAAAAAGTCTCGGGCACATGACGAGAAAAAAGATGTGGAAAATGGCTTACGCCCGAGGCGAAATTCATGTGGGTGTGGAATTCTTCCGATTCTGTCATTTGCCAATTTCGGAAAGCCAAATGTCGAAAGTACGACACTCGGTAAATAGTACTACATTGAACTGCTTAAAAGTAAATGAATTCATTCAGAGCATCTCGCAAGCTTCTAAATAAAAGCTGTGCAAACAAAACACACAAAAAAAATCTTATCTACAGACCTAACCAATTTTTCCCGATAAAATTCCATCTCTTGTTGCTTTTTTCCCGAATTATTTATATATTCGATTAGTTGATAATATTAAAAATTGACATAATTTTTTATCAATTCTTTTATTTTCCAGTAGAATTAATCGATATAGTTCAAATAGACAAAAATAATGTAGACATTAAAGCGTCAATAGCCATTCGGGTCGATTGTGGTAATTTGTCTTTTAACAACACCCAACGTGTTCCAAAAAAAAAAAAAAGTTACGATATTATCTTTTTTTAATTAACAAAAATGAAGTTGGCCAAGTAATGCCAAAGTTCGATTATTTTTAGAAGAAAAAGAACTCGGGAGAAGAAAAAGTAGAAGACACTATGCTTTCGTTATGGAATTACGGTCCGTTTGAGCAACATTTTGTTACTTGAAGGTTGATAAATTAAAGAGACGAAGAAACAAAAGAGAAAACGGCAGGAAAAAATAGCGAGGAATAAGCAGGAAAGAAGGGCAGAAAGACGAAAAAAATAAAAAATCAGGAGAGAAGAATTAAACCTTATAGCTAGCGAATAATGCTTTTTCATCACACGGTACTGAAAAGTGGACTTTTCAGTACTGGGCAGTTTATTTACAGACTATTTTACGCCGTACCTTGTGATAAAAAATATCTTTCAATGCAAGAAATGCAAACGACTTGCCCGTCTCGACCTATTTAAGGCCCTCGCCTTCGGCTCGGGCTTAAAACTCGGTCTCGACGGGCAATTTTGTCGTTTGCAGTCCTTGTATTGAAAAATACTATGTCTAACACTCATATAGCAACACTCCTTTGAAATATTCTAGTATTTTTCGTACAAGTTTCAACTTGCTCAAATAAGCAAATATTGTATTTACTTGCAAGTAAATAACAAATGCAGAAAAGAAATCCAAGTTCTTCTACCGTACATTTTTTCGAAACTATTTTTCGGTCGCACATAAATTTGAGACAAGTTGAGACTTGCGCTAAAACTTCCAGGATACACCAAAGAATTTCGTCACATGCCTAACATTTGCATTTTTTCACCCTTATAGAGAACAGTGATTCCTTTTAGAGCTTCCTCTTCAAAATTATGTTTTTAATCGAAAAACCTCGAATATGAAATTTAACAAATTTTATACACAAAGTTCAGAGTTTAACTTTAACATTTTGGGAGCGGATGCAAAATTGATACACTATGCTTCTGATGCAAAATCAATTCTTCAGCAAGTTAATTTTGACTCAGATGGGCGTGTATACTGTTAGAAAAAATTCACCATTGAATTTTCGGTCAAAAAAATTAATCCCTATGTTTAGCTTATGGGCAGTTTTTTAAAATTTCTCTTATTTGTTCATGAAATAAGAGTAGTTAAGCATTTTTTTTAAATTTTATATTTTGATCCTTAAATGTAAGTTAACAACCCAAGTGTATATAAAACATTAAAAAAAATATTGAAAGTAATGGTAAAAAATTGTTAAATTTTGATGTAAAAAAAAAAGTCGTTTGAAACGCGCGGAAAAAGATTGTGACGTCACAGTACTACAAATTAAAAAATTAAGTTTGGTAACATTGATCCGAGAATGAGCCTTTTTCGAATTCTTTTTTTGTTTATGTTTTGATTTGTAATTTTTCCAACAGAAAAAGAAAGACGAGCTAGCAGGAATACCAACTTTTAAAATTCAAATTATAGTGCAATAACGTAGTGATCGGAAATAGCAGACGAAAAGTATATATATAGAGTATATACATACAACCGCCTATGTTTAGCTTATGAGTATATATATACCAAGGCAATGTATACTGTATATTTCCGATCACTACAATAACGTCACAATTATATTTGCCGCTTTTTTAATTTTTTCAAAATGTCAGGTTTTTATTAGAACTTTTGAAATTTTTTTCTCCAAATCTGTTTCGTAGGCCCTTTCTGATTTTCATTAAAAATAATATTCTTATCAAGTAAAGAACTCATTTTGACCAAAATGTGTAACTTCTCTGTCACAATTATGTTCGCAATATTATTGTAAATTATTACTTGAAATACAACGTAACATGGTTTAAATTTTAGGTAACAAGCCGGCATGTTTAGCTAATGAAAATTTTTCCTCCCACGCTTAGCTTATGGGGATATGATAAATTCCATTTATAAGATGTTTCATTAGTTAAACGTTACTAGTTAACGTTAAGAGTCCATAAGCTAAGCAAGGAAGTCATTTAATGGTTCAGGCACTTGTAAACTTTATTGTGTTCATTTCATTATTGATATTTATTGTATTGTAATTTTTTTATTTCCCATAAGCTAAACATAGATCACCAAAACATTTTTTTGAAAATGCCAATGACTAATTTTTTGACCAATTTTTTTTAAAATTCCCATGAGCTAAACACAGATCACCAAAAACATTTTTTGACGATGCCAATGACCAATTTTTTGACCAATTTTTTTTTAATACCCATAAATTAAACATAGATCATCAAACATTTTTTTGACAATGCCAATGATCACTACGGATATTTTGTATCAAAATCAAAAACAATTGAACATTATTGCCGCCCCTGTGACGTCATAAAGAGAAATAGGCTTCCGACTGCAATGGTTAAAATAAATGACTCAAGTTAATTTTTCCGGTTGGAAACAATTCCCTCTGCAAAAGGACAAACTTTTTTTTTTAGGTATCACTTTTAAATTCGTCAAACGCCGAGTCTGAAAGCCAAAAACAGTAGAATATACTTATGAAATGACCAGTTAGGTTTCTAGAAAGGGTTAAAAATCTTTTATACTTAATTCGTTTGTATTCAAGTCAAAAGGAAAAAAAAAAAAAAATAATAATAATAATAAGGTCAACCCTTGCTTATTATTAATATATCAAACCGGTTGCACAAAACACAAAAAATTACATGAAAGGAAATAAAAAAAATAAAAAAAAAAATTTAATCATTTTTATAAGATGTTTAAAATTTTAAACTCAACGATTTTGATTTATGAACAGCAACTTGAATCGGTACTTTTTTTTGTATAGCATATCAAAAGAAAGTCTTTTTGAGTGATGAGTGATTAAGAATGCATTTTGGACAGATGCACCCTTGTAAGACCTCGTTCAGACGAAGCGTGTGACACGCGCGTTTTTATTGCTTTAGCGTGTGCGTGTGGTGTTCACACACAGCGTTTTTGACGCGTTTTTATTGCTTGTACCATAACAAAAGAACTCAGAAATTTACCATTTTAATTGCTTTTTATTCATTTACAAAATGACTTTTTTTTTCCCTGATCGATTTAATTAATTGCAATTGTGATAATTAGAACCGCTGATTAATTCTGAACAAATTGATATAAAATTTTACTTTTTTTACATTAATTTTGAAGAAATATAAAAATTTTAATTTACTTATTTCCAAAAATGTGCAAAGCTAAAAAGGGCGAAAAATGAACCAAATATGCTATTATCGGTTTACAGGAAGCAACACAATATATATAACTGGCAATAAATCTGACAAAATGTCGACCAAACTTATTAACATTCGGCGGAAAATTGATTTCGGTAGGAACAGAATCTTGTTCGTATTATTTCGATTTTGATATTTTGAAAGAACGTAGAGATTAAAAAAAACGTGTGAGAAGAATGCCTGAAAATGAAAGGGTTCAGATAAAAATGGAACGGTCGTTTTAAACAATTAAAAAAATCGTAAATACGGAATCGAGTTTCGCAGAAATGACAAAAAAAAAAAGCAACCTTAAAAATCAGTGGAGGGAAAATAATCAGGTCATTGACATTGAATGAATATGATTAGCTCTGTACCTGAATTCTATCCCTCATCCCTTAAAATGCATGTTATATGCAATTAAACCGTGACTTTTATTATTTATTTAGATTTAATGCAAATCATTTGGCAATTCTTACATTTTGCTGATTTAAAATTATAAAAAAATTTTTTGAACCGAGATGAAGACATCATATGTCGGAATAGGGTGCATGTATTTTTGTAAGAACGGGGTGAAAGGATTTTAGCATTAGCCTTTACATTTTTCATATCTATCAGCGAACGGAAAATTCATCTTTTTTGGCAAATATAAAAACATTTTATAATTGCTGGAAGACAACTTTAATTTCGGTTATTTAAGAAAAATTTTATATGGTTTTTATCGGCACGAAGTGAAGATTACAATGCCAAGTAATTTATACTGAAAAACTCAATTTAAAAAGAAAAAGTCATTTTGTAATCGATTAAAAAACAATTAAAATGAGCAGGTAAAAATGAAACGCGCGTGTCGTCTGAACAGCTCCATAAGACTCAATGGCCACACGCACACGCAAAACGCAGGGCTCAGCGTGTGACTCTCGGCGTGTCGAGCAAACGCGACACGCCGGCGTGTCGTCTGAACAGTCCCATATACCCCAATGGCCCTCAGCGTGTAGAGCAATAAAAACGCGCGTGTCACACGCTTCGTCTGAACGGGGTCTAAAATAGCACCCCAACCGGCTCGTGCCTGTTTCCGCATGGGGTCACGCAGGTGTTACAATACACCCATGAACAGTACACGGTAGGTATCGTTCGACCGTAACGTATGTATTTACAATAGGCATCAAGTCAAATCTTTTCATACGTGTTTGTCTTTTTTTATACTAAAAATGGCGCAATTTTTTTTCACCCCAGGTAGACATTTGGCAGACATTGAAAAAAAAAAAACCCCCCAATTTTATTATATAAATTCTTTATGGCCTTCGGTATGGATATGAATCGAACTCATGACGTTTGTTTATACAAATGGTCTGTTTCTTACGTACGTTTGAATTTATTTAACTTCCGTTAACCTGTGTGATTTTTTCCTCCCCGTACTTTTTTTTTCTCCGGATGGAAAATTTGAAAAAAAAAATAGAAAATGCACAGAAAAAAGAAGAGGAATGATTTGTCAACCCTGGATTGAAATACGTTTAGGTGAATCGGTTTGAAAACCAACAAGCGCAGGGGGCTCAGATTCTATTTTTACAACGGGAACGACAGCTGGTAGCATTACAGCATTTGCCCCACGTGACAACTAACATTGTTTCATCTTTATCAAAACACTTTCTCGACATCGGGTCTCATTATACTGCTCTTTTAACGGGTTGCGTTTAATTTTTTTTTTTTTTTTTTTTTTTTTTAAATAATTATAATTTTTTTTGTCGGCTTTTTTTTTTACCCTGGATTAAGCACATGAAGTACAATGGAAAGGCAACGTGTTCACAATTTAAAAGCTGCAATTGTACAGCACATTGCACTCCATAATAATTATCGTTAGTGTAAACTTTTCTTTTAAACGATTTTTCACTTGAATGAAGATTTCGTATTTTTTCCTCCCTTTCATATAGGTTTGTGCAAAATCATGTCGCAGCTTTTGTTAAGCATTTGGTTAAAATAACATTTCCCTTGAAAAAAAAAAAAAAAAATAGTTGGCAGAAGCTGCAGAAAATGATTAAATTATTTTGCAGAATTATAATGCAGCGTCATTTTTTAATTCAATTTTATTACAGGGATTTAAATTGTTGGCTTTCGATTTTTTTTTCTTTATAAAGAAACGTTTGGTGAAGTCCCATGAAGATGGACTCAGAACAGGAAAACCAAGCTGAACCAAAATGTTTTTCCAGTTAATTTTTTTATTTTTTTGCTTAAAAAAACCAGAACCACATTAAATCACCCTTTAAGGTTCTAGTTCCTTTACAATAAAGAAAATTTTAAAGGTTAATAATGTGAAAATTAATAAGGTGAAAATTTTTTAACAATAAAAAAAAGTAAAATTAATTTTTGCTACAAATTATTTGGCCAGTATTGAAATTAATTGGGCAGTAGAAAAAATAAATGGTCAGTATGCTGTTGGCCAGTAACAACTTGGCCAGTAAAAAAATTAAATGGACAGTAAACAAATTAAGTGGTAGGTACTTTATTCCAATTTTTACATAATTTGATATTTCGGCCAGTAAAATAAATTTGAAAGATGCACTTTAATAGGCATGTTATCTTTTGGAAATAGCAAAAGAGTATAGTCTCGATTGGAAAAAAAGTATTTAAGAGTATTTAATATTTTTCCAAAAGAGTATAAAAGAGTATGAAGTTTTTAAAAAAAAAACAATTTTTCAAGAAAATTTTTTTTTTAAATAATAAAACTAAAAATAATAAGATATTTTTGTTAAAAGGTCTCAAAAATTGAATTTGAACAAGAAAAAAAAATTTTTTTTAGCAGCTCTAACTAACATTTTTAAAAAAAATTGGCATATTGATGAATAATTTCGCTTTTTTGAGAAAAAGAGCATATTTTGGATTTTCCAGAAAAATAAAGAGTACTCTTTTTTTGGCTTTGAAAGAGACCCAAGGAAAGACCAAAGCAAAGACCCAAAACAGCTTCATGGGCTCTTTGTTTGTGGATTAGGGTACGTTTTGACACTTTAAATGCCTTTACCAAATGCCATTCTATACTTGCTAAATCTTTTTTTTTCATACCAAAAAGCTATTCTTTACTGGCCGAAAAATATTAATTCACTGCCCATTTGCTTGTATTGTACTGTCAATTATTTTAAATACCGACCAAACATCGATTTTAATACTGGCCAAAAATTAAATAAAAAACTGTCCAAAAATCGGAGAAAATACTTGCCGTTTAAATGCAAGCCATTAATTTTTTTAATTCGTTTTTTTACATATGGAAATGAGATCGGATCTTACCGAAATTGCGCCAAAACGTTTTGTTATGTTTAAAAGGTAAAGATTCTTTATTGAAAATGTATGAAAAAGGCTTTATGGTTCCTAAATTTGATAATAATTTTTTTAAATGTTTCCAAAATAAAAAATAAGACGCCATTTTTCTTTTTGTTGATGAAATGGTTCGCGGTTTCACCGATAGAGCGCTGTACTAGTCTCCCTGAAAGAGACATTTTTTTTTTGTTGCGAAAAAAATGAAATGTTATCAAATATAAGAACTAATAAGTCTTGTTCATGCATTTTAAATCATGGATCACCTTTAACATTATGGCCGAACCAGAACCGTAGTCTGTGAGCTCGAAAACCTGGTTTTCATCACAAAAAATAAAAAATTAAATAAAACGTTTTTTGGCTAAAATGCATTCCTGAAACCAGATAGGAAAAATGGAAAACTAAACCTGAGAACGGAGCCTAATTAACTTGTTAAAAATAACCTAACTCGATCCAAAACGAATAAACTTCCCGTTGCAGCACCAGAGCCTCCAAAAGCCATAGTTTACGCCTTCCAACAGCAAACCAGAACCGAGCGGAACCGAACCTAACCGAACCCATTCATACATTAATATGTTTTAATACCTCCGGCGCTTAAGACGGAAATTCATTTCCAAGAGACTCGGCTTCGATTACTGAGTCTAGTCATTTATTCCAAAAAAACAATTTACTGTAAGTGGAAAACGTTTTATTGAAATATTCCAAAAATTACAAAGCAAAACCTTCGAAAGCAAGTAAAAGCAAAACTCAAGTAAGGAAAAAAAAAAAGAACAGACTAAAATTATGTTTAGGGGTTTAAGACCAATAAAGTCGTTACAGATTGCAAATCGAAATGTTTCAATTAGAAAAAAAAAAAAAAAATTAAAGTCCGACCATCTCCAACTCAACACCACAAACATAAATAAGGCTTGAAATTTCATGTCAAAAAATTAAAAGACAAACAAGGAGAAAAGTTAATTGTACTTTAGTGTAGTGTACGTATTGCGTATGTTATCAGAATTATCCTCGTGGAACAAAGACAATCGATAGAGGAGGTAAATTTTGCAATAAATAAATTTTTTCTTTCTTTTTAAGATAAGTACATGTATTTATAAACAAAGAATCGACAAAAGCTTAGAAAAATTAATGGCATCAGTTAAGTCTTAAGCACGAAAAAAAATAGGATTAGATTCACATTTTAACGCTCTCAGCAGAAACAGAAATGAAAAATTCGTTAATTGTGACAAAGTTCGACTTTTATATTTATGCGAATTTATAATTTTTTTTTTCTATATTTTGATGTCACGTTACTCCAGGGACCTGCCTGTGCGTCTGTCTATTTATCAATTTTAAGTACAAATTCTTTCGTCAAGCAGAATTACTTACAGAAAAAAAATAAAAAATAAAATAAATTTGGGCTTATTGGTCCAGCACATATTCCCATTTCCAGACATCACAGATTTCAGATCAATAGACAAAAAAGTATTTTTTGATTTTTAAAGACTTTATTTAAAAAATACTCCAACCCCTTTTTTTTTTTTTTTTTTTTTACTTCTAATCCTTTTTTTTAAATTTAACAGTTTCTATGCCTCTAATGGAAATGCTATAAATTAAGTTCGACAACTAATGGCAAAAACAAAACTTTAAAAATTCAGCTCAATTTGGAATTTGGAATTTTTTTCAATGCAGCAGAAGTCATTTTTTCAAATTAAATTATTTTCCATTTAAAAAAGTATAACAAAATTTTATTCACTATTTTACAAATTACAATGCACTGCTCTGTAGTTTTATTTGTAAAATCACGAAAGTAGGTGTAGTCGAAACTTCATACATTTCCATTTACAAAAGAAATTTATTTTTAAATAGCAAAATTTATGGACATTATTTTGAGTGTAATAACTCATAAATAGCCTTAAAGCTATTTCTGACAAATTCGTAACACACAGTGTTCCAGGAAAATTCTCAGAATTTATCAAGAAGGATTTAAAATATAAATTTCCAAATTGTGTTACCCAGTTTAACACTCTTGTGCAATAGGCCACAAGTTTCAGCTTTGTTGATTCTTTGCCTAAAAAATTCTTAAAAATAAAGCCAAAAATTTCATTTTCCAAGACTTTGAAAAACTATAACAAAAGAAGTACATTTGTTATAACGAAATTAAGTTCAAAGCTGCTTGCTTATTAATTTTCCTTTTTCTATCTACAGAAGTGTTGCACATATACTACGATTAAATCAAAACCATTACTTTATTTAGCTCTACTAAGGCCTATTCATTATCAAATAAAATAATTCCCAAAAATTTCGGGCAGCAGAAAAAATAATTCACACGGAGTAAAAGCGAAAAGACCAGGCAAATTTATGCTGAAAATTTTATGAACCAAAAAATTTGCACGACAAGAATTCAGGCAAATTTCAAAGGTAAGATAAATCATGCTCCCTTTTTTTTTTATCCAATTGTAAATTATCTAAATAAGTTTTCAACAACTTCCAATTTGGAGTGTATCACTCCGGAAGCAGACGTGGTTGACAGCTCCTCATGTTCGATGATGATGCTGTAATACTTTAGGAAAAAAAAAAAAAAAAAAGAGGGAGAAAATAATCACACTCTAAGGTAAAACAAACCAACACGGTGCTTTATTAAAATCAACGGACGCATCTGCTCATGCGTTCTTTCAACCATAACTTCCCCGTATGGTGCTCAGCTGATACGCATTCGTTTTTCGTCCAAACATCTGGTTTTTTTGTTCCAACTCAGGAACATACAGGAATAGAATAATTAACAAGTAAAAAAAAAATAAATAAATAAATGAATACTTACAAAACCGTATCCTCTAGATTTGGACGTCTGTCTGTCCGTAATGACCACAGCCTCTTCGATATCTCCGTAAACGGAAAAATGCTCCCTAAGGCTTTTGTCCGTCGTGTGATAAGGCAAACCACCGACAAACAATTTGGTCCAGGTTGTGTCTTTTTGTTGTATTCCACCGGGAGTACTCGTCGCAGAATTTAAAGCTGCTAATCCTGACATAAGTCCCTCTGTATTACCCAAAACTCCGCCACTTTCACCTGCAGCTGTTGGCAGGGCAGACGTTGGCATCAACATTTTCATTTGTCTTTTTTGTTTATATATCACTTTTTATATAAAAAATATATGTATATCTATATTTAATTAATTAACCACTATTTCTCTGAATAAGAAAAAAAAAAATGATTAAGTTGCTGAAAAAAAATGTCATCGGTCGGGATTTCCCGCAGGAAATATTAAAAAGCTCCAATGCAAGAAAAAAATCGGGCTTATCTTTAATTTTACTTTCCGAAAAATTGCTTTCCCTGTCTTTTCAATGTAATAGCCGGATGTATTTTCAGAAAAAAAAGGCGCCAGCTTCTACATTTTTATTTAAAAACACCGGAAAATATTAAGTTGTGTTGGTAAACAAAACAAAAATTACTCGAAAATTCGAATGATTAAATAATTAATAAATACCATTTTAGCGTAAACACGTTACAAAAATCATTTTAAATATTTTTGTAAATAAAAAAAAAAAAATGAATTAAGTTGCTGAAAAAAAATGTCATCGGTCGGGATTTCCCGCAGGAAATATTAAAAAGCTCCAATGCAAGAAAAAAATCGGGCTTATCTTTAATTTTACTTTCCGAAAAATTGCTTTCCCTATCTTTTCAATGTAATAGCCGGATGTATTTTCAGAAAAAAAAGGCGCCAGCTTCTACATTTTTATTTAAAAACACCGGAAAATATTAAGTTGTGTTGGTAAACAAAACAAAAATTACTCGAAAATTCGAATGATTAAATAATTAATAAATACCATTTTAGCGCAAACACGTTACAAAAATCATTTTTAAATATTTTTGTAAATAAAAAAAAAAATGTTTTCCCCCAAAAAAATCACAAAAACAAAAAACTATGAAAGTTTCCAAAACTGTTACGAATCAAAACTGAACTAAAAAAAGATGTATCCTCGTGGTCGGGATATTTGAGCTCTTTTTCGTCATTTGTTTGAAAAATGGTAAATGTGAAAAAAATTAACTGCACGTTGATTCCCTGCGATATACACAATCTTCTTAACCTGTATAATTAGCCGGTTGGCAGCACTGTTAGTTGAACGGCGTCTGCCGTGTTTCCTGAGGTCCCTCCTTCATCAACTTACTTTCATTATTTTTTTACACTTTTGATATAAATTGACTGTTAGAATATGGGATTATGTTAGTGCAAAACGGATATATAAGCGAATTTAAATAAAATTCAAATCATTTAAAATTATTAATGAAAAATTTTTATGTAAAAATTTAAAAATATAAAATTCTTTCTAAATAGAAAATTTTTTGTATTTTTTTCTAAATAAAAAAATTAAAAAGTAATATAAACAATTACTGACCATTTAAATAAGTATTTTGAAGTGAATTAGCGCGGGGCATTTAAATTCTTCGAAGAAAAATTTAAATTAAGGCAATACGGCAGACTAACAAATAAAAATTTTTTTTGAATTGAGAACCAGTTGGAACAGGCTCATAATGAATTATTAGTACGCAAGAGCAGCGCAGATCAGTTCACTTAATGGACTAATTCATAGTGAAAAAGAATACTGAACATGTACTAACTTGACTATGCAGGCTCCTTGATTCCTCGTTTAGTTTTTTGCTTAGTTTAAAATATTGTGACGTCAACTTCTTAAATTCGAAGAAGTAAACAGATTAGTGGATTAGTCAACACTATTATTGATTTTCACATTTATTTACGATAGTAATTTAATTTAATTTTAATTTAGATAGTAGTAGTTTAGTATGGGTGTCGCTACCGTTGCGACTTTTGTTCTCCTTTTTTTTAGTTCTTGGCAGTCACGCCATTTTATCAATTTTATTTCTAGTTACTTTGCCAGACAATGTAAAATTACTGCGAAAAAAGCTGGTCTTTAGCCACGGGATGAAGGTCCCCCGGAGAGCTGGTAACCCCTTTCTTCTAAATTAGCTATCAAATTTCCTTTCCTAATGTATTTTTTTCTTATCGTCCGTACTAAAGAGTCATTAGGAGCTTCCTTAAAGTATTTTGTGTTACCGCTGTAGTCTCTAGGGCTATATTTACGGACCTAAATAAAAGGGCTTAACAACTCTTTCTAATGAGGATTTTTACGGCAAACTAAATCCGCTAGGGGCTGTCGGCCGCTATCATAATAAAATGGCGGCCGGCTTCGGATTGGTTAATAAATATTCCCTTCTCATATTAAAGTCATTTATTACCCAATCCGAAGCCGACCGCCATTTTACCATAATAGCAGCCGGCAGCCCCTAGCGGATTTAGTTTGCCCTAAAAATCCTCTTAGCCGCTTATGGCCGTATTTAAGTAATTTTGAATTTAAGCATGGGCTATAGAAACTTTTTCTTGAAACTGAATGACTTGTGTTTTTATATAACCTGAACATATACAGTGAGTAAGTTGGCAACATGATCAATCATGCCAATTTTTATTCTTTTAGAATATGGCCAATAAGGAGACCCCTTAGCTGAATCTGAGAGGTGGCAATGGCGCTAATAGCATCCATGTTTTAACACAGGGATCCCATAAGAGTCTTTGGCAGCTTCCGAACTCAGCCCCTTATATTCGTATAAAAGGTCATTCGACTTTAGACTATTCAGCCTATAGTTCAACCTTTTTATTTAATATGGAACTTCTTAAAAAGAAAAAAAATGAAGCTTTTAGTAAAATGAATATTTATATATGCTACTTATTATTACGCAATCAAAGAAGTATAATAATTAAAACTCATAATGTAGTACATTTTTCCAATTGACTGTCGAGTCCCAAACTCAATTTTATTCCTTTTAGACAAACCTAATTTTTCCAAATTTACGAACAGCTGTCGGGCAAAATGATTATCCGTTTTTTAATCCCTTCTTGCTCGAACTTTTAACTCTACAAAACCTTCAATTGAAAATTCTACATATGTCCCCCTGCATAATATTTATTCAGTGAAGGGAAACATAAGAATAATGTCGATTTTCAAACCGCTATCCCTAATCTCACCTTCTTCTTATAATTAACGGGAAAAACGGTAGTCTGAGCCAGCATATGTGCTGTGCTTTTTACTTCTAAGAGGTCTAACTACACTTTTATTTTTCATGGTTTGCCCTTTTATTATATCCGGATTAAATGTATATTATGATAAAAATGCAACGATGAGGTAATAAAAAAAAATTAATGCAAAAACTGACCATTTTTTGAAGCAATGACCCACAAACTAGTGGAACTGCAATAATCAAAAACATAAATACACATTGTCAATGAAAAAAAAAAAGTTTTCGACTTGAAAATACAACACTACTGGATCACACGGTTTTTATACATCAACATTCCAAACGATTGATTTGATATTCTTAAAAACTTTGGAAAAAAACGATGCGATAAATGATCATTTTCTTCAGTTTGTGTATTTTTCTTTTTCCCGCGCGTTTTGCTTTTCTGAATTTTGCGTTATGTTGTCAGCCATGTCAAAAAAAAAAAAAAATGTCAAAGAAAGAAGACCGTTGATTTGTTTACATTCTAATATTTGTTTTTTTAAAATGTCTTTTGAAGATGATCAAGCTTCAGATTTAAAAGAAAGTGATGTGGATTTCGCAAGTAAAGAAAAGCAGGAAGCTCGCTGTTTATTAAGAGAAAGGTTTTTACGCGCCATCACAAGTGTAGTCGGTGAGTGTGTATAACCTCACCAGGTTGACATACGTTATATAAACATTTTTTTTTTAAATTGTAGGTAAGGAATGCACGTTCCATATGTATTCTGGAACCAAATTAAATGGAATTTTTAAAGGGAATGATATTGAATTTGAAAACATCCTTGTTGATAAGCTACAAACTCCAGTTGCAGAAATTCCTCATTCCAAACTTCGCTCTTCTGATGTTTTATATTTGACATTTGATGAATTTTCAAAAGTTGGTTAAAAAGTTTTTCAATGGTTTATGAGATTTATTGCAAAAAAGTTTTATAAAAAATATTACATACTTTTTAAGGAAAACTTATTTAATGGCTTATCAATGTAATAAAATATTTTTTAATTTTTTACTTAAAAAAACTATAGGTATTATTTTTGCTTTGTTATATAAAATCATCATCTTCATCATCATCATCATCTTCACCTTCTTTCACATCGTCAAATATTTTAAGGTCCTTAACAAAATACCACACTGCAATATCAAATAATGTTCCGATGGAAACAAAACCAACAGCCGTAAAATTCATTACAAATCTTAATTTATGACTATCATACAGCCAACAATTACCTGTACCTTCACATGTTTTACCCCAAAAAATGCAAGTAGTGTCCAAGATATAGCCGAATAAAATAGGAGATGGAACAAAAGAGAATAGACTGAGAAAAGCTATTCCGATCCCTAGTGACACTGCTTTATCTCTTTCTTCAACACAGCGAAGCTGCACCAAAAAGTTAGAACATCTTCCTGTTGCACCGATAAAATTGACAAAACAGACTATAATGACAAACCAAACAAAATTTGAGTGGCAATCTAGTGGGCATGCACCATCGTAAGCATTTCCGTATGTTATATTGTCGTTTATGTTTAATGGGACGCATTCGCAATCTGTATACACCTGAAAATTAAAACAACAATTGAAGAAAGGACTGAGATGAGAGAGTTCAGACCATTTTTTTTTTTTTTTTTTTAATAGACTTACTTTTACGCCGTCGATAAATGTGGTGTTTTTACATCCTGCATGACAGGCAGATATAAAAGTTTGCTTATCTTCGCTGCAAACCGGAGAATATAATGTATAATCGCAGTTGCAGTCAGCTTTGCAAGAAGCGTTGGGCGATGCTGTCAATAATGCTTGTTCGTCGTTTGTCTCACACCCCAAAAAAGCATAAGAAATTAATCCGAGCGTCATTAAAATCGCAACCATAACGTTCCATCCAGCAAGCAGTCTAGCTCTAGGTCTGTACTTTGTAATCACAGCAGCAGCAAGTAAAATGCCCACAGATGAAAATATTAAAGTCACAGTCCCTAAAAAAACGTATTCTATCACAGAACATGAACGGTTTGTGGTATGCATAACCGCAATTTATTAGGCTAATTAGAAAAGTTCCCCTTTATTTCGTAAAATGGATTGTCCTGATGTAAAAAATATATTATTCATAGGTAGAATTAGTATTTGTCATAATTATTTTTCAGAGTAGGGAAGTTAAGCGTTATAGTAATTGTGGCATATTTCGGTTAAATTAAAATGAGTTCATTACCTCACAAGAATATTTCTTTCATGAAAATCAGAAAGGGCCAACGGAACAGATTTAGAGAAAAAAATTCGGAAATTCTAAATAAAACCTGACATTTTGAAAAAATCAAAAAAGATGCATTGGGCAAAATGAAAAAGATTTTGCAAGATGAAAAAGATGCGTTGGGCAAGATGAAAAAGGTTTGGCAAGATGAAAAAGATGCGTTGGGCAAGATGAAAAAGATGCATTTAACAAGGTCTAAATTTTGTCTTTGCTTTCCCTTTTTATTTTTTATTTTTTTATTTTTTTGGAATTGAAAAACGTTTTTGAATTTTGATTTTTTACAATTGTTCAATATGACAGAAGTAATCTGTTCTCAGCAGATCACAAGTTTGATTCATTATGTCATATTTATATGGAAAATATTGAATGCTTTTGAAGCAAAACAAAAAAAAAAAAAAAAAAAAAAAAGAATTCGAAAATGGCCCATTCTCGGATCAGTGTTGCCGAACTTAATTTTTTAATTTATTGTACTATGACGTCATGGGAAAAACATTACATTTTTTTGAGTTTCAAACGACTTTTTTTACATCAAAATTTAACAATTTACTACCGTTACTTTCAATACTTCTTTTAATGTTTTGCATACGCCTAAGTTATTAACTAAATATTTAGGAATCAAAATATAAAATTTAAAAAAAATGCTTAACTTCCCTCACAGGTCCGTCGAAAACTTGAGCTGGGTCTCAAGATAAGTATTATTGCTTATGCTACAGAAATGTTATGTCACAAGCAAAGACTGAAAAATATTTTCATAAGGAATTTCTATTTAAAAAAAAAAAATGTATATACTCACCTGTGACAAAATTAGCCGTGCTAGCCGAATGACGGTACTGGGTTTCTATGTATTTCGGCAGGAAAATCCAGTAGGCCATGAACCCTAGTATGTAGAACACTCCAGCGAAATTATTACAATTAAATGTTGGGTTCTTTAGTAACCTTTTAAAGGTTGCCACCATATCTTTGTACGTTGCTGAATTCGGCTGCTGCGAATTAGGGGTTGAATTCGATTTCCTTTGCCTTTGCCTTTCGTCGGCTAATATTTGCCTGGCAGCCGCTCTTGGTAACGTCTTTGGAAATAACATGAGCAACGATGCAATCACTAATAACAATAAGCCGATGACTAAATTCCCTGAAATAATTTTTCATTGCATTTTACTTTTATTATTTTTTTTTTTAGATTTTTCCTCAGACTTACCTATCCACCAGGCTCCGATCCATCTCGGGTCCGATTCTGTTATAGTCGGCGTTAATCCCGGAGATACAAAAATTTTAAGGCACATAGAAGACAGCCAGTAACCGAACGCAGGTCCTAACATTTTTAAAATGTATGAAAGGCTGATGAGAGCTGGAGTTTTGGATTTTTTAATGTTGTCGTCCATGTATGCGGTACCGACGGAATAATAAAGGCAGCCACCAAAACCGTGTATTATTTGAGTGACGAAGAGGATTATGGTCGGAGTCATTCCCTCGGCTTCTTCTTGTTGGCACTCGGCCGTTTCGTTCTTGCATAATTGTTTTCGTACCTGACTAACTGCAACAAAAGGTAAGTAATTTATAAATTAATCTTAAACAGTGCGCTCCGAGGGGTTCTGCGGTTTTTTTTTTGTGCTTTTCTCAGGTACGTAGTCAGCCCGGAAAACAAAGGGTGGCTAAAAGTTTTCCAAGGAGAGCTCCGAATGGTTCCTTTTAACATGAATCAGGGAGATTTAAAAAAAAATAAAAATCTTTTCAGAGGGGCTCAGCCATCCTTTGTACTTTCCTGGCTACGTCCCTGTCCCCTGGTGCCCAGGAGAAACTTATGAGCTAGAATTTTTTTTGGAGGGGAAACAATAATTTATGAGAATCCGAGTTGGCCAAAAACATGGGCTGCAGTAATTTTCACTTAAATTTTGCAAATGTCTAAACTTTAATAAGTGCGTTGATTTAAGCTCGGCATCTTTAAATGATTCTGAGAAAAAACAAAGTAACGATTTTCCTGCATTAGTTAGTAAAGCCGTTCTGAGCCAGTTATCAAATTATTTAGATTTGTTTCTAGGATTTCAAAATTATTACAATAAAGTTTTTTCACTATTTTCAGCAACAAATTGTTTTGAAAAGGAGAACAAGAATTTTTTTTCCTTCAAAAAAGAAAAAACTAACCTCAACCAACAATTTTTTTTTTTTTTTAACGAAAATGAATATTAAACCGAAAGCCCTAAATTATATTTCAAATTTGTGTCCAAAAGAGTCGCATTTTATCTACTGCAAATTTTTAAAAATATGGTGGTAAGGGGATAATGGACCTTTCTCTGGTTTTTTCGGTGAGATTTTTCTTGCACCGTTTTTACAAGGATTGCTTTTCTTTTACTTTCGGGAACATTCAAGTATTGCGTAAGATTTTTAAAGGGGGGGGGGGGGGCATTAGCCATCTTCGCCATAAGCTAAGTATGCCAAAATATCTTACAACCGGTGGCGGGGGAGGTTCAAATTCACCAAAATCATGCTTACGTAATACTTGAATGGCCCCTTGGACGCTACTAGTTTTCATCTTTAGGAAAAAAATAAGTAGCTGGCGGAAAAAATATAAAGATTTGTGTCTAAATTTGTGTTGACTAAATAAAGATGGCTTTATTTAGCAGTTTCATGTCGAAAAAATTATTTTATCGAATGATGACTTTTTGTCTGTCTATTACAAGTCTACTTTTCAAACCCATTAAATCCTAGGCCTAAGATGACGACTACAGTTTGGGAGGAACACACCTTGCTCAGTTTTTTTGGAAGTTTTCTCAAAAATTGATTATACACCATTTTTTTCCAAAATTTTTTTTTTCAGTTTTAATCAGTTTTCCGTAACTTGCAGCTTTTTCCATTTTTCCCGGGAAAAATAGCATTTCCTAAATAACCCATTTTGAATTTGCTTTTTTTCTCAAACTACTCCCACCGACTACCCTACTTTTTTTTTTTTTTTTTTTTTTGTTTTTGTTGACAACTTCGATTTACAATTTTTTCGTCGTAAACGTAAAAAAATTGAAATAAAATACTAATAAGTTGACGGCATGGTTCTTTTCAAACATTTTTAAAGCTGATTTCGAAGTCGAAGTTTTTTTTTTTTTTTTCATAAACATCCCATGGTCTCTACCTCAAGACACAAATATTTGATGTTGCACTTTATATAAGGACCAAGCAAAGAGAAACGAATAATTAATTTCATCAACCCAAAAAAATACTTAATTGCAAATATAGTTTCGATGAAAACGTTTTTTAGACCTAGAAAATAGTCCGGAGTATATTCATGTACTGATATTGTCTGATATGATTTTTACTAAGCTGGGTCGAAAAACGCTAATTTTCGAATTTTAAAACGCCTGATATGGGAATCGATGCCTTATTTACGGGTCTCAATCCGATGCCGGTGCCGATGCCGATGCCGATTCCATATCATTTATTTAACTCCCGATTTCGATTCCGATTCCGCCACCGACACCCGATGCCGATGCTGATGCCGATGCCGATGCTGATGCCGTCTCTAATTCCGATTTCAGTGAAAAAAAAAAAAAAAAAAAAAATCATAGAGCCATTCTAGACGATTTTTAAAATCAGGGGTCCGATTCCGATTCCGATGCCGATGCCGATGCCAGCGTCGGCCTCAGAAAAAAAAATTTTCAAGCTTCGAACCCCTGGCCTTAAAATACTGTTAACCCTAATACTTTTTAAGATTTTTTAAACGACATCTTGAGGTGCCGCAATGACCTTGAAAATTTTGAAAAGCCCATATAAGGGCAAAAAATTAAATTTTTTTTTTTTTTTTTGCTGAAAAAAGTGTTGCTTTCTATAGGAAATTCTGCGTATATTACGAATATGAAGTCCAAAATAATTTTAAATGTACGATTTTTGAGCTTTAAGCCTTTTTTTTAAACACTGAAATTCTTTAGGCTTTTTTCCCACTTAGCTTAAAAACTGTTCACAATAATGAATTTTGGATTTCATATTCGTAATCTACGCAGAAGTTCCAACAGAAAGCAATAATTTTTCCAGAAAAAAAAAATTCTTATTTTTTTGCCCTTATATGGGCTTTTCAAAATTCTCAAGGTCATTGCGGCACCTAAATATGCCATTTTAAAAATCTGAAATAAATTAGGGTTAACAGTATTATAAGAAGGTACCGATTCCCATATCAGACGTTTTCAAATTCAAAAATTCGAAATTTTTCGACCCCCCCCCTCCCCCTACTTTTGAGTAGGTTTTACTGTCATTCAAACCGATCGTATCGTCATCCTTTGGCTGGACTTTCTAATTTTTTTTTTATATCGGTACATACTTACTTGTAAACATTTCATTAGTCTGATTCAGTTCTATATAATCTAAACCATATTCTACAGTAAAATCAAGGACATCTTCTCCAGCACCATAAATAAAATGAGGTAGAGCTGATATAATCGTGGAAACCACGACCGTATAAATTCCTAAACCGACCCATCTCGGTCTGTGCCCTTTGCCGGTATAATAGCTTAATATCGGCGACACAAATATTTGTACCATATCACTTCCTGTAGCTATTATCCCTAGAATTACGAAAAAAAAAATTTTTTTTTTTTTTCAGGTCAAAATTTTATTTCAAACAGAAAAAAATAAAAAACTTACCCATTGTTCTGCTTGGGATTTTAAATCTTTTCTCCAAAGTCGTGATGGTCCCATTGAAATAAGCATAATAAGAACCGTAAATACATCCTAAAAGTCCGTAAATGAATACGAAAGCTTTTTTATTGGCAAAGCTTTGGAGCCATTCGCCCTTTATACACCGATACCGCATGTTGTTTCCTCCGTAAGTTCCATCTCGCGGTAAACTTGAGAACTTCTTTTTCTAATAATATTTTTCCGCAGCGATGGCCTTCGAAGCAACATCTCCAATTCGTATTTTTCCCTTCGATCCTCGTTCCCGTTGTTTAATTTTTCATCCCTGGTTTCGATCGCCCTGTTTAAATTATTACGCTGTTTTTCTCCCATTTTTTTTTCAAATTTGTTAACCAAAAAAAATACTATTTTTCAACCCATAAGTTTTCTTTTCTTTTTTTTTTCGAAGAAAATGAAACTATCTTTTACAATTATCAAAACGAAACTGTCGTCATTAAAAAAAAAATGTTTTCGGTGGTGTCTTTTTTTAATATCTTTTCTAAGACTTTTTAAGCTTGTTTTGTTGCCGTTGATATCTATGACGAAACTGAGGTGAAATTAAAACTGTCCTTGTTTTTAGGCAGATTTAGTGCTCCATTTTTTTTCCTTTTCCTTTTCGCGACCGAATTCCCCGCCTGAAACAAAAACTTGGAATTAATTTTTTTTTTTTTTTTTTTTGTTCGCTTTGATTACGAAAACTGGTTGTAATTTTTATTAGGCATATTTTGTGTGTCTTTCTTATCTTGATTATTAAGTAGAAATCGTTGTCTGATAGATTTTGGATTCAATGTAAACAATGTCGTTGGGGAGATGCGCCTGTTCAAATTTGAAAAAAAAATTGGGATAATTTTTTTTAACAAATAAAATACTTAAGTGAAAGTTAGACAGGTTTTCGAAAAATCTGGAAAATGTGCTGGCTTGATAATTAAAAAAATAAAAAATTTTTTATTCGCGCGGCTGCTGGATCCAATTTTTCTTTTTTTAAATTTTAATTCGATTTTTTGGTAGGCTATTTTTGTACTAATCAAACTAAAATATAATCTGTTTACTTACTTGGGGTACAAGCGTTTTAATCGAGCATTAATTCTTTAATGGTTCATCCAAATTAAGTCGCAGGAAAATAATAAGCACTTCATATTTCACTGTCGTTTAAAAATAAATAAATAAAATAAAATAAATAAAAACACTGTTTAAAAAAAAGGTGAAAGGCTAATAATAGCAAATAAAAATAAATACTGAACCAATATTTAAAAGCAGGATTTTTTCTTTGTGTTACTGTATGATAAGAAAATTATTATTTAATGTGTTGGGATCCAAGGTCGAGTGACATAAGTTAACCATCTTAATTTAGATACTTTCTACATGATCATTCGACGATGGTCCATAAGCATTACGAGTTTAAAGCTTGGAAAATCTAAACGAATCGGATTTGATTCAAAAGGGGAAAAAAAAAAAAACATTAAATAACTTTTTTTTTAACAATTTTTTTCTTTATATTTGGTTTTTTTAAAAACAAAATGAACCCGCTTTTGTCAATTAAAAAAAAAGAAGAAAAGCGCTAGTCTCCGGCACTGCCGGCGCCAACAGCTTTAACATCGACGTCTTCGTCGAAGATTTTGAGATTCTTCACGTAATACCAAACACCGCCGTCAAACATAGTGCCGATTCCGACTAAAACTAAAAAATAAAATAAAAAAATTAAACAAATGCTTTATGAATTAGCATTGAACACAGCAAAAAGCTTCTCAAATTTTCAGGCACAGCCCGGCATTCATTCGCCCGACTTTTTAGCCTCTAGGACAAGTTCTTACTTGCTGCTATTATGTTCAACACGTATCGAAGCTGCTCCCCGTCGTATAGCCAGCAATTCCCGGTGCCGGTGCAAGTTTTCCCCCAAACTTGACAAGTGGTGTCTAAAATATAACCGAAAATAATGGGAGACGGAACGAACGCGCAGGCGCTGAGAATCGTTACGGAAAAGCCCATAGCAGCCGTTTTGTCCTTTTCGTCTATGCAACGTACGCCGACTAAGAAATTCGACGATCTCCCGGTGGCTCCGACAAATTTTAGTAAGCAAACTACTGCTAGGAAAGTATAAAATGGAGTGGTGCAGTCGATCGGGCAATTCCCGCTGAATGCATTTCCGAAAAAGGAATTTGTGCTGTTTTCGGATTCGAAAAAGTGAGTGAAATTGTCGAATGTTTTGGGCGTTACACAAGAGCAGTCTGTAAATATTTTCTGAAAAAATAAATAAAATATTATTTCGGAAGACCAGTCCAAAGAACTTACTTCAATTTTTTTTTTTTTTTTTTTTTTGCCACAACTAGAAGAGAACTGTGTAGGAAGGAATTTTTGTTTCTAATTTTAATTCGCATTCATTAATCTAAATTATTTTGATTTATCTTAGCGACCCTTCAAAAGTTATGTTTGGGTATTTCCATTTAAGTAAAGTTACGCCACCACCACTGGTAAAAAAGTCCTGAAACTGATCCTGTGATTTTGGACCAGATAACTAAATTGGATTTCCATTTTCCGAGGAAATTTGCCTTACAACGTTTTTCTCTTTTTTAATTTTTTTTTTTTTTTTTTAAAGAAAATTGGAGTAAACAATGAGGTTTTCTATTTGGAAAACTGATTATCAGGAATTTATTTTAACAGTTTTCCAAATTGTGTAGCTAATTTTAAATCCAGAAACGATCAATATTTCATTTTCGACTGCATTAAAAAAAATGGCATAAGAAGAATAGAAAATTTAAAAGTAGTTTAAACAGCATCAGCCCTAATGCCGCACAGGCCTGTAACTCAATTTTGTAAGAGAGGCTCCTTCACATGTATAATAGGAAAAATGTATTAGTAAAAAAAAAGAAAAAAATTACAGGGCGCTTGAGCCCTCCGTTATTTCGCCTTTAGCTGCAGAACAAACACCACAAGAATACTACCCATGAAATGAAAGAAGAAATGAAAGTAAAGAAGAAAAAAATGTAGCAATTTTCGACAAAGAGCCAAAATACTCCAGTGCAGTTTAAAATGAGAAGGGGGAAGAGTGTCTCCCTTTTCCCTTCGTCCCTCCCTCCGAAATGAAATAATTTTTATTAAGTAAAATTCAAATTTTTTTCGAGAAATGACTAAAAAATAGGCAATAGCTTTACAAAAAATGCCAAAAAAATTCCTCGGACCCCCAAAACCGTTGAAAACTTGAAAAACAAAGAAAAGATTCATTTTGGAAATTCTAGCTAGAGATTCCTCCCGGGAATTCCCGGAATCCCGTTTTTTTTTTCAGAAAAATTTCCCGGAAACATTTTTTATTAACAAGTCGGGAATTCCGCTTCCCGGAAATGGAATTTTTCTCGTTTTTGAGATATCCCGATTCCCGGGGTCGACAAGTTATTTTCCCGGGAACGGGAATAATATCAATTTTATCAACTTTTTGACCATTTATCGCATAAAATTTTCAATATTTTAGAAAAAAATTATAAAAATCAGATAATTTTTTCCATAATTTGCCTAAAGCGTGCCCCATTTAAATAACATAGAAAAATTTTTTTCGACATGGCCAGTGGCGTTGCGGAGAATCCGGGGGCCCTGGGGCGAAAATTTTGAAAATAACAAATATTTTTCTAAAGTTTTTTTTTGTGAATGTTTAGTGCAAATAAGTTTTAACATTATTTACGATTTTTTTAAAATTTCATGATAATTAAACAAAAATTTTGTGGCCCCTTCAGGTCGGGGACCCCGGCGCATTGCACCCTCTGCGCCCCCCTCCGCTACCCCACTGGACATAGCTCCGCTTATTTCCGAACTTACTTCCCAAAAAATACGGAAATCAGGATTATTTTCTTTTCATTTCGCCTTCTAAATAAAATCTCGGCTTTCCCGGGATTCCCGGAGATTTAAGTGTCAATTTCTCGATTCCCGAGAAATGAAAAGCTAACAAAAACGGGAATTCTCGTTCCCGAGATCGACATTTTTTTCAAAAACGGAATTCCCGATTCCCGGGAATGAAAAAACTTCAGGAATTTAGAATCTTCAATTCTGGCTTCAATTTCAATGATCTTGCCAAAAATTGCGCCAAAAAATTACTTTCGAAAATTTGATACCCCTGTGAAAAATTGATTTGGTTAAATCGAAGAAAACAGCAACAATAAAAAAAAATTACCGGAATCATGTTTTGGAAATCTAAAATCACCTACTGGACCAAAGCAAATAAACTAAAGGGAATCCCAATGAGAAAAAAATATTAATATTTATAAAATATTTTTTAAATATTTTATAAATATTAGTATTTTTTTTTCTCATTAGGAACCGAACCTAAGGGCGGATCATTTTTAAACCCGGGACTAACGCTGAATTTTATTATTAAAGATACCTTTGTGGAGTTGCCGTCAATACGAGAATCTTTACAACCAGCATGACAAGGAGATATGAAAGTCTCATTGAACTGAGAGCAAACCGGAGAGTATTGAACGTAATCGCATTGACAATTTTGGTTGCAAGTTGCTGTCGTGTTTAACCTACAAAAATAATTATTTTGTAACGGAAAAAAAAATGTCAAGGTAACGCAATTTACATTAAAAAGTACTTACTCTCCTGTTAATAGATTAATCTGTGTGGTGGACGGAGCATCGCACCCTAAATACATGTACGATAGCATTCCAAGGACGGAAATAGCACCGACGGCCACGTTCCAAGCGGCCAATACCCTCGCCCTGGGCTTGTATTTGCTGATGATAACTCCGGACACCAAAACTCCTATCGCGGAAAATACGAGACCGACGGTACCGGTCACGAAACTGGAAACGCTGGCGCTTTGTTTATACTGAGTTTCTATGTATTTCGGCATGAAAATCCAGTAGGGCATGTATCCCAAACAGTAAAATATCGAAGCGAGATTATTGAAAACGTAAGTTTTGTTTTTCATAAGACGGGCAAGAGTTTTCATCATGTCTCCGAAGGACGCCGGGATTTCTTGTTCTTCTTCAATGTCTTTTCCTTTGTTTTTTTCTAGAGCTATCGCTTTTCTGACTGCCGCTCTCGGTAATTGTTTTGGGAAAAGTGCAATTAACGTTGACAAAAATGCGAGAATTGCTCCTAATATGATCCAGCCTGCAAAAAATTTAAATAGAATTTTTGATGAACGGTTTTCCAGTTTTTTTTTTTTTAGATTTACCTAGCCACCATGATCCAAGCCATCGAGGATCGTTCATGGCGATCGTGGGAGTTAAGGTTGGAGAGACGTACAATTTCAAACAGAATGAAGCTAAAGCGTAGCCGATCGCAGGTCCTAACATGCGAAGAAAATATGCGAAACCTGAAAGGAAGAAAATTCATATTTTTTTAAAAAAAGCTGTGTACGTACACGTATCATTTTTTTTTAAATATATTTTTTGTGTCCTTACTACTTTAAAGGAGAAAATAGAGGAGAATATGCTACATCTACACAGGGGGCCAATTACAGTGCGATAATTATTAGTAATTTGATGGTTTTTTTTAAATATTTGTATTTGTATTTGACTGAAGTATTTGTACCTTCAAAATGTTTCATTTACCTAGTTTGTCCTTATACAGGATGAGGATCGCTACGATCGTTCAGAGGTTAAAATAATTTATTTCAATTTTTGAATATGCAACTGAGCCTTTTCCCGAAAGAATTTTCGATTTCGGACGGCCGTTTGCAAAAGTGGACCTAATACCTTAAAAAAATTATACTGGAATTGTAGCAATCGGAATTTAAAATCTGTGCTAGAATATTATCTATTTTTAAGCGGCATTCAACTGAAGCTCATTTTTTAATGAAATATTTCGGTTTTGACATTTGATTGGTTCAATTTGAACATTAGGTTCGAAATATTTCAAGCTCTATCAAAAGCAATTTGCAGTTTGGGTCCTAATCAAGGGGCCGAATTCGATGCCGGTGCCGGTGCCGGCCGCGGCCGGCTCAAATCTCGGGTCGATGCCGATTCCATATTATTTATTTAACTTCCGACTCCGATTCCGATTCCGGCTCCGACACCTGATGCCGATGCCGACGCCACCAAGCATCAATTATATCCGATGCCGGTATTGATCAATGATCGATACCGGGATACAGAGGCGCCATGGGATATGGTCGCACGGGATATGATCGATTCGATCATATCCCATGGTGCCTCTAATTCCGATTTTAGTGAAAAAAAAATCATAGAGCCGTTCTAGACGATTTTTAAAAATCAGGGGTTCGATTCCGATGCCGGTGCCGATGCCGATGTTAGCACTAACAATTTCGCAGTGCCGATGCCGAAAGTTTCAAGCGTCGGACCCCTATGGTCCTAATCTATATTGTTTTTTCTAACGATTGGACAAAATGTGATTTCTGAAAATATGCCCTGACCCTAAGAGGTTCTCTCTGCCCAAAGATTCTCAAATAATCTTGCAACAGTTTTGCTTATCGTTGGTCTTTTTTGAACAGGCCTAAAATTCGCACAATTTAAGTTGATCTACAGAAAAAACTCCATAAAAGTTCCCATATGTTTTGCGTAAGCTAAAGATAGGTTAAATATCATTAAAAAAGCCTATTTGAGTGCTAAAAGAGAGACAAAAAATGTTGAAATCATGCTTACGTAATACTCGAATAAGGGATCGTTCAAGTATTACGTAAGGCTCTTTTTTGGGTTTTTGGACCCCTACCCTCCTTCGTTCGAATTAGTAAGATTTATTTGACCCCCTATTATACTACGTAAGATTTTCCGCGGGCCTCCCTCCTTTTATTTTAACGCCAATTTTAAACTGGAGTAATATTTTTTTAAAATCTAGATTTACAGTTCATATCCCTGAAGATGGCTACAATTGGCACAAAATATCATCAAAAAATAAATTTTTATTTCTTAAAATTTTTTGCGAAACATTTTCAATTTTTCTACTTTAGACATTCGAAAAAAAATTAAGAAAATTTAATTTTTTGAAATTAAAAAAAAATTCTAAACAATTAATTATAATGGAAATTCTTACGTAAGATTTGCCAAACTTCCCCCCTCCTCTCCTAAGAAATCCTAAGAATTTCGAGTACCCCCTCCCCCCCCCCTTTCGGTCTTACGTAATACGTGAACGGACCCATAATGATTTACAGCCCTTTGTAAATAAATTCCAGAATTTGCGTTGGAAAATGAAAGGCATAAGCAAAACGTTGCCGTTATAGTGCTTAATCGTAATTTGTAATAATAAATTCGAACTGAACAATGTAAAAATCGTGGCCTGATGTCTCCCCAAGTGGACTAATTTTGTATGTGTCTTTTCCATTGGGTTCGTCCATGAACCACGTTAGGGGTCGTCCATCTATTACGTAACGCAAAATAGACCACTTTTTGACCCCCCTTGTAACACACCCGAAACGGAACCTATGACCCCCCCTTCGTTATTACGTAACACGGTTTCAAAGCCCCCCCCCTTTTGAAAAATATTGAAATTGAATTAATTTTAATATTAACATTACGTAACGCATTGCCCAGCTCCCCCCACCCGCCCGTAACAATGTTGTAACGACTACTTCGACCCCCACCCCCCTCCCCTCCAGGCGTTACGTAATACACGGACGACCCCTCAGCATTATTTTGGCTATTTTTGACCCCCTTCCCCGTCCTTCCTTGTCAGCAAAGGTTAGCATTTCGGCCCCCCCCCCTTAAAATAAGTTAGATTTCGGTTACACCTTCCCACTTAATTAAAAAAAAAAAAAAAATTAATATTAAACATTAAAAAAATCTGAAATGCTTCGGAACTTAAATTTTGCAAAGAAAAGGTTATGTTTTTTCTTTTGTTTCTTCTTTTTTTTTTTCTTTTTTAAAGTGAGTTAGGTTACATAATTTAAAAATTTAAATTATTTTTATTTTTTCACATTTATTACATGAGACAAATGCTAACGTTTGATATGTAAACCCCCCCGTTAGCAAAAGTTAGCATTTTGAATACCCCCTCCCCCCACCTAACGTGGTTTGTGGGCAAACCCTTATTCTGAATTTTTCTATCAAAAATCAAAGGTTTTTTTTTTAATCTTACTGATTAAGACCGGTGTTTTTGATTTCTGTATATTATCGTCCATGTAGGAAACTCCTAATGAATAGTACAAACTTCCGCCGATCCCTCCGATAACTTGCGCCAGAAACAAAATGACTTGGGGATAAAAACTCCCTCCATCCTGTTCGATGCAACCTTCTGGTCTGTCGTCTTGACATAAAGTACTTTTCTTTCGTTGCTCTAGAAAGATAATGTTAATTTTTTTTAATAAAAATTCCTCAGAGATAAACACAAATATCCGCACCGAAAATTTGCTTTGTAAGGTTATCATCCCCTGATCCTCCATATTCGAAAGTCAGCTGCAGCGAATCTTCCCCTGGACCGTATAACATGTGAGGCAAAGCAGTTAACAAACAAAAAACAACCACCGTGTACATCCCGAAAGCTATCCATCTCGGCCTGTGCCCTTTCCCTGCGTAGTAACTCAGGAAAACCGATGTAAAAATTTGACTAATGTCGTTCCCTACTGAGATCAGTCCTGTGGGAGAAGAACAAAAAATTTAAATACTACAAAATTTTTTTTGTACGTTTCGCTTATGGCAAATTAAAACAAAAAAAATTACCAGTCGTCTTGCTGGGTATCTTAAACCTTTTCTCCAACGACGTAATAGTTCCATTAAAGTAGGCATAGGTAGCCGAATTAAAACAACCCAAGAGACCGTATAACAAAACATAAATTTTCTTATTTGCAAATTTTTGAAGTAAAGAGCCTTTAATACACCAAATCCCGCATGTCGTGTCCTCGGTTAAGGGCATATCCCTGAACATGTCGGAATATTCTTTAAAGTCTTCGGACGTTAGGGTCGGACTTTTGGGGAGGAGGGAAGGCCTCCTTATGACTTTTTCCATTTCATATTTTTCGTTGATCAGTTCCAAATCCAACGAATTCCTATAGTTCTTATCGTTTTTAGTCCTTTCTATAATGTGATTGTGATTTAAACCGTCGTGATTGTTTAGTTTTTCGTGACTTTTTTCGTGGCTTTTCCGTCTTTGGTCGTCGCTTAAAGGTTCCATTTCGTGGTTTACGTCCATTTCGCTTGTTCTTTTTTTTTTTGGCTAATAAATTAAAATTTTTGAATTAAATCTGAAAAAAAAAAAAAAAAAAAAAATTAAAAAACTTTTACTACGCAGTTAAGTTAAAAATTTTGGAAAATTTTTTTGTTTTATTTTTTCCCAGACTAAACTGGTTTGAACTAAATTTAGTTAAAAATCACAAATTTTGAAACATTCACACTCACTTCTAATTTGTTTAACTGTGCTTTTTTTTTAAATTTTATTGAATAACAGTTTTTTAAATAAAAGATTTTACATCTTTTACCAAAAATCAATAAATTTTAGTTTTTGTCATCCAGATCGATCGCGACAGACTGGCAGTGCAGTCGGAAATCAACGAAAACACTGACGAAATCGTGATGAGTCGGTAGTTGAAGATAACAATTCAAATATATTTGGTTTTGTTTGTTGATGATTATGATACAATGGTTTTTTTAACTCCACCGTTAAGACCAGTTTAAGAATACTTTTTTCTTCCCCCGATTTAAAAAAAAAATTAATAATAAATCAATTATTTAAAAAAAAAAATTTCACATGCGCATGAGCAATTTTAATTAAAAAAAAAAAAAAGACAAGACAATTTTGCTGTAAATAATTAATTTAGCTCCAAACTGAAATTTTTCTTTACAAAAACAAAAGTTTCGAAACATCACGTAATTAAATTTGATAACGTGAAACAATAGTCATTAAAATATTAAAACATTAAAAAATATTAACTTTGACGTTTTTGATATATAGGTTACCAATGACAATTTTTTTATTTTTACAATTTTTTTTTATTTATACCTTTTCCGTTTTTTAAAGACTCATGACTGAACGAGAAAAGGAAAAATCCTTTTGGAGGAATATCGAAACGAAATTTTTTCGTCACTCATGTCCAGCTTTGAAAAAACGCGACTGTTTTTTTTTTTTTTTTTTTTAAATTTTTTTATACGCGTTGTCCTATTTTCATAATCGCGCACATTGCCATATTATTTTATTTTTGTATTTTAAGCACGCAGACTAAGCAAAAAAAGGCTACAACGAAGATGTTAGTGCAATTTCCGAGGCAATGAGACCTCTTCAGTGGCGCATCTTAAAAATAAAAATAAAAAGAAAAACATAAAATAAATAAAAGCGAAAAGAAAAGATTATACGGCCTTTTAATTTAGAAAAATGTTTTTTCTTTCCTTTTTTTTGACAAAGTTGAATGATGGCCATATCTTTCTTCCGAGTTTTCTGGAAACGTCAAAAATAATAAATTCTATTGAAGGACCTTTTCTTTTGAAAGACGAAGACGGGAAATAATATAAAGAATCATGTTAACGCAATTAGTAAATTAAGATCCAAAACTTGGGGACAGGGGTGAGCAAGATTCTGATGAACAAAATATTTTTTTGGTTTTAGAAGGCTCCTGTGATTATTTATTTTTTTTTTTTCCTAACACTTTGAACGTACGGTCTTGATTCAAATTATTCAATAAAAGCTGAAATGACGTAGGAGGTGATGTAATCAGTGGCGTCATTGAAAGCTGTGGACAAGATCCAGTAAGAAAAATAGAAACTTAAAAAAAAAAATATTTATTAAATAAAAAAAGAAAATATTTTTAAAAATTTTATCACTTAGCGTTTTCATCGAAAACTTTTAAATGCTTTGCATAATACCAAACTCCTACGTCGAAAAAAGTACCGATTATCACTAAAACTAAAAAAAAATTAATTAATTGATTTGACTAATTGATCAGATTTCTTAGAAATGTTTTTAACAGTCTTGTTTACCTGCTCCTACTGAATTCATTACAACTCTCATCCCTTCATCGTCATATAACCAACAATTCCCTTTCCCTGAGCAAGTTTTCCCCCAGACCATACATGTCGTATCTAATACGAAAATAAATATATTTAATAGGCTGTTATGATCATTATCTTTTTATTTTTCTTTTTACCTAGAATGTATCCGAAAATAATGGGAGAAGGGACCAACGCGAACAAACTAAGCACCGCGACTGAGAAGCCAACCGATAACGATTTATCAGCCTCGTCGATGCAACGAACGGCGATCATAAAATCGGAGGAACGACTTGCGGCCCCGATAAAATTTAAAATACAAACTATGCCTAAAAATACGTAAAACGGTTTTGTGCAATCAATCGGGCAGTGACCGTTCATTGTGGATCCGAAAACGTTGTCAGCCGTTCGGAGGCAGGAACAATCGGTGAAAATCTGAAAAAGAAAACTTGTTTAAAAAAATAATAATAAAAAAAAAAAAAGGATCTCGTTCGAGGAAAATATTGAGACCACTGGAAATTATTTTGCAGCCTTGTATTTTGAGAAAAGTTTAACTTTTCCGGCTACTGATGCTTACTTGAGTATCGTTTTCGTAATGATAATCAATACAACCAGCGTGACATGGCGAGATGAAGGATTCTTGGTTTTCTAACGAACAAACTGGAGAATAAGATACGTATTTGCAATTGCAGTTGAAGTTGCATGAAGTAGTGGAGTTTAACCTAAAAGAGAGTTTCAATAAGTAAATCGAAAATACAGAGCAAATAATATTAATAAAATAAAAGTTCGTTATTTAAAAAAATCAAATGATCTTCCAGTTTAGAGTCCCTGGAAACTAATTTCTAATTTATATATTTTTTTGGTCGATTATTAATTTTGCGCTGTAAAGATAAAGCATTTTTTTTTACAATTCTGTGCGTCGAAGGTGAACTAACGTATCTCCATCGTAAATATGATTGGAGGTAGTCTGTTTCGAGTGTTTATGAAAATCACGTGATCATGAGACTGCAAGTTTACAAGCTCATGTTGGCGTAAACTTGTGGTCACGTGACATATCCAATCATATTTACGATGGAGATACGTTAGTTCACCTCCGACGCACGGAATTAGTGTGGGAGATAAGTTTGAAATATATGGATAAGTCGATATATCGATATTTGAAATTTCCGATTACGATATGTCGATATATCGCCAAAAATGATCGATATGTTTATCGATAAATATGTATTACTTAATTTTTACTTTAAAATTTCCATAATGGAAAAAGGGAAGGCAATTTAAGAAAATATAAACTCCTAGAGCAATTGAAAACTGAACTTTCAAATTAAAAGAGGTCAAAATTTCCTTAAAGTCGAAATTCAAGATGGCGGACGAGTAATTCTCAAATATTATATCTTGAGTCTTAAGCCAATTAAAACAATGAAAAATTGGCAGAGAGTTACAAAATTGCTAATTACAGGGTGACTTGCCAAAGTGGCAACGCCAAAGTCCAGAAGAAAAGGGGAAATTATTGATATTAAAACAAATCGAACTGTCTCATTATCGAGAATAAAAGTTATCGATACATCGAATTTCTCAATATCGAAAAAAAAATAGCGATAATTTTTCCTTCGATATATCGATATATCGATATATTGATCATTTTTCGCCATTACTACACGGAATTATTTGTCATAAGCTCAGATATATTCAGAATTTTTCAAAAAGTAACGCCTTCACAGATTTTGAGGGGAATATTTTAACGATTTTTGCTAAAATGGTTGGTGAGAGTTAATCCTGTGCTAACATGGTCCGCTTTAATTTTCTGGTCCATTCAGATTCAAATAGCCACGATTAGGAAAAAAAAAACAGCCAACAATTTCCAGGGGTCCGAATCCGATGCCGGTGCCGATGCCGATGCGGATTCCATATTATTTATTTAACTCTCGATTCCGATTCCGATTCCCATTCCGATTCCGATGCCGACGCCACTAAGCATCGATTAATCTCTGATTCCGATTTTAGTGAAAGAAAAAAAAAAAAAAAAAAAATCATAGAACCATTCTAGATGACTTTTAAAGTCAGGGATCCGATTCTGATGCCGGTGCCGATACCGATGCCAGCCGCGGCCGGCTAAATATCTCGGGTCGATGCCGATGCGGATGCTAGCACTAACAATTTCGCAGTGCCGATGCGGAAGCCGATTTCAGATATTAAAAAAATCCGATGCCGATGCCGATGCCTAGCATCGGCTAAATATCTCGGGTCGATGCCGATGCGGATGCCAGCACTAAAAATTTCGCAATGCCGATGCCGATGCCGATGCCGATGCCGATTTCTAGCATCCGCATCGGCCGAAATTTTGAAACCTCGGACCCATGAAAATTTTCATTTCCACCTAGTGATTTTCAACCAATTTCAGAATTTTTTGAGAGATAAAAATCATCGAGAAATGCGAGCAACTTCTCTTTTTCATAAAGCTTCTAAAATGACGGGATTTGGTGTGAAATCCGAGCGAAAGACTTCAGTTATTCCAAACTTACTCTCCAGTTAACACGTCAATCCTTGATGACAGGGATTCACCGCATCCCAATTTCATGTAAAACAACATTGCCAAAGCGACAGCGATACCGCTAGTCACATTATACGCGGCTAAACTCCTAGCTTTGGGTTTGAATTTCCCGATAATAAAACCAGACGTCAAAACACCTATCGAAGCAAAAACTATTCCCACCGTTCCTAAAAAAAAAAAAAAAAAAATTACAACTTTGACTTCAATTTTAAAAAAATTAAAAAATTTTCTTACCAGTCACAAAACTCGCTATACTTGCGTTTTGCTTGAACTGAGTCTCTATGTATTTCGGCATAAATATCCAATAAGGCATTTGCCCGCAACAATAAAATACCGATGCCAAATTATTACAGACGTAGATTTTATTTTTCAAAAGTCTTTTAAGAGTTTGCAGTAAGTCTGTATTTAAAAAAAAGTTCCATTTTTCAAAACATTGAGAAAAAAAAAAAAAACCGAAGGATTTACCTTTAAGGGAAGGCGGAGTTTCTAAACTTTCGAGGATTTTCCCTTTATTCCTTTCCTTAGCGATGGCTCGTCTCACCGCTTCTCTCGGTAATACTTTTGGAAATAACGCAATTAACGATCCGAAAAGTAGTATTAGTCCTCCGAGAATAACCCAACCTGAAAAAATTATTCGTATTTTAATCAATTTTGTATTAGCTGTATACCTTTTTTTTTAACGATTAGGTATCGTAGACTGAGGCAAGTCCATGCATTCGACGTAACTAGCTGCCATTTTAGTCGTAAGCGAATAGTCGTCCATAAACCACGTTAGCACGTTAGGGGGCGAGGGGGTATTTAAAATGCTAACTTTTGCTAACAAGGGGAAAGGGGGGGTTTACATATCTAACGTTAGCATTTGACTCATGTATTAAACAAGAAAAAATGAAAATAATGTAAATTTTCAAATTATGTAGCTTCACTCACTTAAAAAAAAAAAAAAAAAAAAAAAAAATCTTTTTAAAATTTAAGTTTTGAATCTTTTTAATCTTTAATATTAAATTTAAAAAAATAAAAAACAAGGGCCTGTAACCGAAATTTGACGTAATTTTAGGGAAGGGTTCAAGGGGGGAGGGGGTCAAAAATGACCAAAATAGTGCTAACGTGGTTTATGGACGACCCCATAAGTTATCAAAATTGGCTCTTTGGGGTGTAGGGACTCGATCAAAACTGCAAGTTTTCAATTCAGCTTTGAGAAGTCCAATTCTCTAGCATTAAGTCACCCTAGTCTACGGTCAGGGACGGATCTAGAACAAAAGTCCGGGCGGGGGGGATTCAACCTTCATCCGTGCAATTTTTTAACCACCAAATTTATTTTTGCTCTGATTTTAATTATATGCAAGGGTCCGAATCCGATGCCAGTGCCGATGCCGGTGCCGAAGTCGATTCCATATTATTTATTTAATTCCCGATTCCGATTCCGGCACCGACTCCCCAATTCCGATTCCGATTCCGGCACCAAATCTCCGATGCCGATGCCGACGCCACCAATCATCGACCATATCCGATGCCGCCTCTGATTCCGATTTTAGTGAAAAAAAATCATAGAGCCTTTCAAGACGATTTTTAAAATCAGGGATCGGATTTCGATGCCGATTCCAACCGCGGCCGGCTAAATATCTCGGGTCGATGCCGATGCCGATGCCAAAACTAACAATTTCGCAGTGCCGATGCCGATTTCGGATATTATAAAAAATCCGATGCCGATGCTAGCTTGGGCATCGACCAAAATTTCCAAGCTTCGGACCCCTGATAATATGTAGTGTAAAATCTCATGGCTCAGGGGGGACTCCCCCCCTCCTCCCTCCAGATCCGTCCCTGTCTACGGTACTCGCCTTACCGAGCCACCAGGCTCCCAACCATCGTGGATCGTTGATAGTGATCGTCGGAGTCAGATCTAACGAGATGTAGAATTTCAGGCAAAAAGATGCTAATGCGTACCCTATGGCCGGCCCGAGCATCCGAAGAAAATATGAAATACCTGAAAAGTTTTCCCGACTAAAATCCTTATTCCATGACCATTTAAAAAAAATAAATTAAATAAACAGGAGTTTACTTACTAATCAAAACCGGGGATTTAGATTTTTGAATATTATCATCCATGTAAGCTATGCCTAACGAATAATATAAACTGCCCCCTATTCCGGACACGAATTGAGCCAAGAACAGGATGACCTGAGGGTAAATATTTCCGCTTTCCTCGTCGCATTGTTCGGTTCCGTCGATGTGACAAAGAGTTTTACGTTTTTGCTTATCTACAATGAAAAAAGAGACTTTTGACCTTTTCAAAAAAAATTTCAAAATGTGAAGGAATTTCAAAATTTACCTAAGAGAATGTTAGTTACGTTCGACTCGTCCCTTCCGCCGTATTCTTGAGTCAATAATAAAGCATCTTGTCCTGGTCCGAATATTATGTGAGGAAGAACGGTGAGCAAACAGAACAAAACGGTTGTGAGATTCCCGAAGGCTATCCATCTAGGCTTGTGCCCTTTACCGGCGTAATAACTTAATAATATTGACATAAATACTTGACAAATATCCCCTGCTACTGATATTAAACCTAAAAAAAAAAAAAGACAAAATTAATAGACTTAATTATCGAAATAAGCACATACTTATTTAAGTAAATCAAAACTGAAATAACGTCGCTGATAAATGTAATGCACAATTTTAGAGTATAATCTTTGAAAATGATGAAGTAATTATGAATTTCCTACGCCTTTGCAGCTTAATTTTTTTCAAAGTTAAGAGGAGGCTTCATGGATGCCGGAAGGAATGGCTGTTTTCTCTAATACTCGATTTACGACGAAAAAATCCAAATTTTAGGTAACTAATGAACTCATCTGGTATAAATGGACAAGTTGAAACTTGTCCATTTATCCAGAGTTATCAGAAAGTTTTAACTTGTCTGGACAAGTTGAAACTTGTCAATTTATACCAGAGTTATCAGCAAGTTACCAGCAAGTTTTAACTTGTCTGGACAAGTTGAAACTTGTCTAAAATGTATGGGCGGCGGGAAAAAAATTAAAAAAAAAACAAAAAAAAATTGAGGTCGAAAAACTTTGATTTTGTTTTTCTGGTTTTTGTTTGCTTGGAACAAGTTGAAACTTGTAACAAAAATAGAAAAAACCAAAGGAGTTTCTTATATATTTAAAATTTGATTTTTTTCCAAAGCTGCAATTCTGATTAATTTTTATTTGGAATCAGAATCGGAATCGGAATCCGTGCTTTTTTTTAAGAAATAGGAATCGGAATCGGAATCTCGTCTGAAAACGGTTCGGAAGCTTCGGAATCGGCAAAGGCGGGTTTAGAATTTTTTTCTAGGGGGAACTAAGAATAGGGAAAAAAATTTTCTGGGAAGGGCTAATACCATTCAGGCCATATAATTTTCAAACTTCTGGGGGGGAGCTAGCATCCCCCAGCCCCCAATTTATAATTAATAACTGTCTTGTCTTGTCTCGTCTAGAGATGGCAAATTCCCGACATATTTCCATTCTCGGGAATCGAAAAGCCCGACTGTAAAAAAAAATCCATCCCGGGAACGGGAATCCCCGTTTTGATTAGCTTTTTCATTTCTCGGGAATCGAGAAATTGAAATTTGTAATTCCTGGAATCCCGGGAAAACCAGGAATTTATTTAGAAGATGAAAAAAAAGGAAAATAACCCTGATTTCCGTATTTTTCAAGATTTAATTTCGGAAGTAAACGGAACCATGTCGAAAGAGATTTTCCCATTTTGCTCAAGGGACACGCTTTAGACAAAAATGAAAAAAAAAAAATCTGATTTTTACAGTTTTTCCTAAAATATCGAAAATGTATGTGATAAATGGTCAAAAAGTTGATAAAATTCATATTATTACCATTCCCGGGAAAAAACTTGTATATCTCGGGAATCGGGAATTCTCGAAAATGAGAAAAATTCCATTCCCGGGAAGCGAGATTCCCAAAAATTTTAAAAAAGGGTTTCCGGGAATTGATTCACGAGTTCCCGGAAATTCGGGAATTTGATCGGGAATTCCCGGGAGCAATCTCTTATCTCGTCTTGTGATCTACCCCTTAAAAAAACTCCCGAAATCCTTTTGTTGGAAGAGCTTTTTTCAAAAAAAATTGTTGCCCCTTCAAAAATGTGGTTCTACTATTTGGTAAACTTTTAAAATGAAAGTCAAGGATTCGGTCTTCAATTATCACTAAAAGCTAGCTAAGGGGAACATTTTTCATGAGAAAAAAAAAAAAAAAGCTGCCAGGATTATCGTTGTATTTAAGGAAAATTTTAGCTAGTTTGACTGTATATCAAAAGTAGTTTATTCAACGAGAGCAATTTCCTAGCAAGGATCGTCATTCAAACGAGTCAAAGCTTTAGCCCATCATTTTTTATTTTTTTTAAAAGTATGATTGAAAAGGAACCGCAAGCTCTATCATTACAACTTTACCCGTTGTCCGGCTCGGGATTTTAAATCTCTTTTCCAAAGTGGTAATAGTTCCGTTAAAATAAGCGAAAGTCGCACTGTAAATGCATCCCATAATCCCGTACAAAAAAACGTAAGCTTTTTTGTTTGCAAATTTTTGCAGGAATGAACCTTTGACGAACCAAAAACCGCAGGTCGTGTCTTCGGTCAACTGCATATTTTGAAAGGCATCGGAATAGTCTTCGAATTCCTCGGTGATCATCAAAGGATTTCTCGGCATCAAAGAAGTTCGCCTTATCATTTTATCAATCTCATAATTGGCAAGTTCCAGATCGATCGTCGGTTGCTTGGGTTTTTTTAAACGTTCCACTTCCTCCTCCGACATTTTGTTTTTTAGGTAAGAGTTCGACTTTTTTATTCATTCATACATAAATAAATCATTTTGTTTGGTTTTCCTTTTTTTTTTTTTTTTTTTTTTTTTTTTTTTTATGTTGCGAAAATCGTTCACATCACGTCACTGTTTTAAAAAAAATAAATAAAAATAAAACGTTTTGATTTGCACGAGAATCAGCTATGGTTGATCGCCCATTAAGTTGACGAAACTAATACCACGAGGCCCTTACGAGATGCGATGTGATAACAGAATAAATTACGCTTTGTTTGACGATGATTAAAACGAGGATCCTTCTCTTTCGCAACGCGGCATTATTGTTCTAATTTAAATACGAAAAAAAATAAATAAATAAATCCTTTTCTTTCAAATTTTTGAAGTGAAACTTCTTACGGGGGGGGTCAGGGTTATGAAGTGAAGTTTAAAAATAAATAGTCAAAATTCGAAAAGTAACTAAGAAAAGTATGACAAATAAAAATATAATTAATATTTAATTATTCTAATATTAAAATTTTAACTTTGAAAATTTTAAAATAATATTTTGTTTTTTAACTTTTGGCCTTTTTTAATAGTAAAATTAGACGACATGAACGAAAGCAACGACTTAAAAAATTTCTTGTAAATTTCCTAGAAAAGTTTTTGTATTTTACTTTTAAAAAAGTTAAATTTTCTTTTTTTTTTTTAAATAATATTTTGACTATGTTTTTTAGAAACTTGGCTTATCCTGAGGTAATCTATTGTTAACCCTCCTGTCTAGGCCTATTTTTAAGATTGGACTCTCCCGGACTGAATTTATAAGACTGATGTAAATGTTTTTTCTGGACTACAGAGAGGTCCTAAACTCATCCCTAGTAAGTACGGCGCCTTGCAACCCAGTGTTAGGCAATCCGTGCATAGGAGTTAAATGTAACACCGTAATCTCAACTTATTATTTTTTAGGGATTTTAAACTATGGCCTAACTGTTTTTGAGGTCAGAGATTCCGAATTTTGAGTCTATTTCGACGTAGGAGCCCGAGAAGGACTCTTACAAAAATATTTTTACGAAAAAGTTTAGAAAAAGTTATTTTTTTAATAGCTCTAAACCATTATACTAATAGCCATAAGCTAATAATAGGCGCAAGATCCGTTTCGTCTATCTGTTTTTTCCGAGTAATATTCACTACGGGCAGTTATCAAGGACAACTAATTATTTTTTTAAAGAGTTACTTGTCAAAAATAAAAAAATATAACTTATGAGTTATTAGGTTCTGCCATTAAAGGGTCTGCCGCCATTTTGTTTCTAAAAATCGGTGAATTCTGACTTCAAATTCGAAAAGAGCACCCTTAAATACCCCTACCTACGAAGTTTCGTCAAAATCTGACCAAGTTTTATTATTATTTTCCTTGATTTTTAAAAGCGGCTATATGGTTCTTAAATTGCCAATTATTTTGATTTATAATATTTCCCAGATTTTTCCGAATTTTCGGTTTCTTTCCTTATTTTAAATTTGAAAAAGGCTCGAAAATAAAGAAAAAGGAAATAGAAAAATTCGGGAGGTGTTAGAAGAAAATAAAAAAACTTAAAAAAAACTGAAAATAATTTTTGTTATAAAATTTTATAACGAAGTTTAAGTTTTTAATAACTCAATTTTATAACACACTTTTTCTTGGAAGTTTTTAAAATTAAGATTAAAAGGTCGTTACTTTAACTAGATGGTCAGTAAATTAATTAATTAATTAATTAATTAATTACAAATTTCATAAATTTGAATTATTTGGTCAGAAAAGAAAAAATTTATTTTGGCTACGGAAATAGGAAATTTTTTCTGCGACACACTTTATGCAATACGAGGATTTAAGTCAAGACTTAAGTTTTTACGTGGGGGGCACTGGTGGCTCCCCAGAAAATTAACTTGTTTTAAATTAACTGCCTCCCGGAATAATTAAGAAAACTAAATTTCAACTGTTAACAGTATGTCATGTTTAATTTCGATTTTTTCATAATTTGGACTTCAGATTTAGAATTAGCAGTTCAAACAAACCCTCAAAATATTTCGTTTTTATCATTTTCAAACTTATAAACGTCTTTCCACAGAAAAAGCTGGTTTCCTCATTCGCTAAACATAGGTGAACCACCCTTGTTCAATATTGCATAAATGACTGTCTATCCGTTATTTACTTGCATACATCATGAGAATAAAAAGAGCAATAAATAAAGAGTTTACAAAATTCGAATATAAAAAATCTGTAACATTTTAAATAAGATTTTATTAACCATCCGCCATCTTGAATTTTTTTTTTTAATTCTGACTTCATATTCGGCAACTTTAGCAAGTCAAATATCCCTAGCTCCCAATTTCTTACAAATAAATACTAACCATTTAGTTATTTTACTGATCAAACACTATTTTTTTACCGACCGTTCATTCAAAATACTAACCATTTATTTTAAACTAGCATTTAGTTCTTTGCGACGCGAGCTTCGCGCGCGCGCATTTGCTCTAATATACGCTCTGATGCGCTAGCACTTGCTGTTTTGTGTCATATGAATTTCGAGTGACTTTCAAGATGATAAAGCTTCTTTGTAAACAACGTTCAATGCTTTGCCTCCAGGTGATAAAATGTATAGGTTATTTGAATTGCTAATCTTGAACAGGCAACGTACAACTGACCGTGCGAAAAACAGTCTTGCCTCAGGTCAGTGCCTGCAATCGTAAGAGATTGGCCCTGTGACTTATTGATCGTCATTGCAAAACGTAATTTTACAGGAAATTGACATCTTTTAAAGACAATATTGTCATCGCTCGATGTCATCATTGGTATTCTGGGAATAAAAACTGTTTCTCCTGAACCTACTCCAGAAAATATTGTAGCCTCGATGACGTTTGGGCGAAGGGAAGTTATACGTAGTCTTGTGCCGTTACAAAGTTTAGGAGGTTTAAGATTTCTTAATAGCATAATCGGTGGTCCAACTTTCAATTTTAATTTGTGTGAAGGCATTCCCGATGGAGTTTTTTGGTTTAGTAATTCAGTAGGAAACTGTACAGCGTCGTCTTCTAGCGCGGTGGTATCAAACGAAAGGTATTCGCGTTCCTCTCCCTCAAATTTATTTAAAATGAGATCATTTAAATTAGCAACAATTTCATTTTTAGGAGCAAGAATTGCTCTTTCTTTTAGCCACGAAATGTCTTTAGAATTAAGGGATTGTATATCCGGATAAACACTCGAAATCAGTTCTTCTACGTCTTTGACCAATATACCTAGAGTTTTTGGAATGTCTAGTCTTCCATATTCATCAACATCATGAGACGCATTGCCGATTGTGAGTAGTAAGTTTGCAAAAAGGGCGGAATTTTTATCTGCCTTTAAATGGACTCTCATATTGGTGGTTAGAGTTAATTTTTGTAAATGATTCCATACGAATGATTTTTTTAAACATGCAAATAACTCATCAGTCTTGGTGCCCCTTGGAATAATTTGAACCCGAATTTTTATAACGATTGGAACTGAACCCAGCCGAACCGAAACTTATAAGGTTGCTACTGAAACCCGAACCGGAATTTGAACCGCAATTTGTATTCATATCGGAACCGAAGAACCCGAACCAAATTAAAAAATTTCTGGCGGTATGCAGCCCTGATAAATTGTAATGGGGATTCTTACGTAAGATTTTCCAAACTCCCCCCTCCCCCAAGTAAAAAATCGTAAGAATTTCAAGTACCCCCTCTCCCCTTTCGGTCTTAGGTAATACTTGAACGCTTCCTTAGCAACGATTATATTTTTAGGAGCAAGGACTTCTTTTTCTCTTAGCCACGAAATGTCTTTAGAATTTAATGATTGTGTTTCTGGATAAACAGTAGAAATGAGTTCTTCTACGTTTTTGATCAATATACCGAGACATTTTGCTTTCCCGAATTATACACCGAATTCTTTGAGAGTTTTGCCTCCTATAATGATGAAAGTAAATGTTCAATTATTATCAGAGTTTCGTTATAAAAGTCATCCGTGGTCTGCATATCGAAATTGCAACTTTTGTTTCTAGTTTTGTTTAAAATATCTTTTGAAAAATGGGATTTGTATTTTTCCCAAAGTGTTAAGGGTTCTGAAATACTACCGAATAACAGCATGATAGCAAGCAAATTTTTCAACTTAAATGCTGAAGCAGTTAAAGCTGAGACTTTTAATGCAAAGTCTAAATGATCGTCGTCCTCGAGAAATCCTAGTGCTTTGCAAGTGGTCTGGAACGTTCGTTGAATAACTGAGTTAACCGATTTTAAATATTCGGAAGAAGTCGGCCCTAGGACATTGTGTAGCAATATACTAAGGTAAAAACATTCGGCATTGTTGGGGTGGACTGTGTAAACTGTACCTAAAACGTGGGTCTTTTAGTTCCAGGATAACCAATAACGTCTTTTCCCCGTTTTTATTTTTTACAATTATTGTTTTACCGTGTGTAATATCCTGATAACTCCAAGTTTTTGCAAAATTATTCGTTTAAAGAGTACATCACCTCGCGAATCATGCCGTTATTGGAGAAGTAGGGATGGAAGCCATTTTGGGGAGGGGGAAGGACTACGTGGTTTTTTTTTTTGGAAGGGGTACTGGAGGTGGTTGGGAACTCACCCAGTATCCTATCTCCCTGCAAGGTTTCAAATTTTTCAAATTTTTTTCATCTGCATAATTAGATAAATGCCTCAGGGGGTCCCTTTTTGGATTGATTCACCGGGAATAATTTCGTTAGACTCTACCCCCAATACCCTATGTCGAGGAATACAGTTTAGATAAACGGGAGCCCTACGGGAGAAGTAGATAAGTCGGTTTGGAAGGGGGGGGGTGAGAGGACTGCGTGGTTTTTTGGAAGGGGAACTGGAGGTGGTTGGGCCCCTTTTTTGGAACTCCCTCAGTATCCTATCTCCCTGCAACGTTTCAAATTTTTTGAAATTTTTACCGTCCACATAATTTTAAAAAAATGACGCAAGGGCATTTTTTGGATTGGCCCCCCGGAAATAATTTCGTTGGACTCTACCCCCAATACCCTACCTCGAGTAATACAGTGTAGATAAACTGGAGCCTTACGGGAGAAGTAGGGGAGGAAGCTGGTTTTGGTGGGAGTAGGGGACTGTGTGGTTTTTTTTGGAAGGGGAACTGGAGGTAATTGGACCCCTTTTTTGGAACTCCCTCAGTATCCTACGTCCCTGGAACGTTTCAAATTTTGAAAATTTTGAAATTGAACCTTGAAAACCTCAAAAACCTGGAAAAACCTTGTATTCAAACATAATTTTCAATAAATTACAAAAATGTCGCAGATGCCCCCTTTTTGGGGGGCTGGCCCTCGAAAATGATTTTGTTGGACTCTACCTCAATCCCCTACCTCCATGCAAAGTTTCAGATTTTTAGGACCATTTCCTAATATAAATGAAATGAAATGACATGAAATTTAATAAAAAATTTAATACCCTAATGACAATTTCCTTTGCCGGTTTTGGGAGGGGAGGGGAGGAGATTGAGCGGGTTGGCCCCCTTTTTTTGGAACTCCCCCAGCAACGTTTCAAATACGAAAAATGCCGTAGGGAGGCTCTTTTTGGGGTGGGGGGTTGACCCCCGGAAATAATTTTGTTGGGGTCTACCCCCAAATACGTACCCTACCTCCATGCCAAGTTTCAGATTTTTAGGAAAATCCCCGATTTTTGGTGCAATTCAGTGAGTGGGGACTTACGCATTTATAGATATCGATTTATTTGCTTTTTTACAGAGGCTGATAGACAACCGGTGGGTAGTTTCACCGGACCAAAAAATCGTCGCAAAGAACTCATTGGTATAACGCGACTGACCGTGACTTTTAACCATTTTTGGGGGGGGGGGGGGAAGAGGGGCTTGGGCCCCATTTTTTGGAACTGCAACGTTTCAATCAGTTTTTTTGGGGGGGGGGGGGGGAGGACGGCTGGCCCCCTAAAACAATTATGTTGGAGTCTACCTCCTTGCAACGCTTTTAAAATCGTTTTTTCCATATAATTACAAAATTTTGCAGGGGCCCCATTTTGGGGGGCTGGCCCCCCGGGGGAGGGGGGCTGGTCCCCTAAAACAATTTTGTTGGAGTCTACCTCCTTGCAACGCTTTTAAAATTGTTTTTTCCATATAATTACAAAATTTTGCAGAGGGCCCCATTTTGGGGGGCTGGCCCCCCGGGGAGGGGGGACTGGTCCCCTAAAACAATTTTGTTGGAGCCTACCTACTTGCAACGCTTTTAAAATGGTTTTTTCCGTATAATTTCAAAAATTTTGCAGGGGGCCCCATTTTGGGGGGCTGGCCCCCCGGAAATATTTTTGTTGGACTCTACCCCCAATACCCTACCTCCATGCCAAGTTTCAGATTTTTAGGACCATCCCCCGATTTTTGGTGCAATTCAGTGAGTGAGGACTTACTCCTTTATAGATATAGATACTGACGAAAAATTCGTTTAAATACTGATCAATTTATAAAAAAAAATACTGACAGTTTAATTTAAAAATACTGACCCATTAAATACAAACCGATTTCATTTGTTTTGTTTTTTTAGCCACTTTTGAATTTTAACTTAAATAATTAAAATGTTCGTTAAGCACCTTTTTGAATTTTCAAAAAATTTTACGCACCCAACAAAATTAAAAAAACTGGCATTTTCTCGTCAAACTCAATTTTAAAAAAAAAAAGTGAAATAGTTGTCATTTTGTGGTGCTTTTCAAGTGATAGTTTTCTTAACCATTTTTTAAAAAGCTTTTTTTACCTACTAGGCTATTAATGAAATTTTGTGAAAATTCAAAAATTCTTATTTAACCCTATGAGAAGTTTCACGTCTTTTTTACGCTACATAGGCAGAGCGTATTCTTTTTTTATTTTTACCCGACAAACACTTTTTATTTTTTTTTAAATCCGAAAAGAAAGAGGAGAAAGAAAAAAATAGAAGATCAGTGCAAAGCTGAAAGAAAAGATGAAGGAAAAAAAAGTAGTAACGGCAATGCATCAAAAGAAAAAAAAATATGGTGCCTAAGAAAGAGTTCATTAATATCCAAATAAGCTTTTTCTTGAAAGTAATACAAAATACACAAAAAGCAATGAAATACAAAAAATTTCCAAGCAATTATATTTTAATCCTCCTTTCTTAAAATATACTTCTCATTTTTTAAAAAGAAATAAAGAATTCTTAAGTTTATAATGCTGCGCGATGATACGAGCGATGATTGCCAGGAGGAGGCGGGAAATTTTCCGAAATATCTCGGCTCGCCTGGCCAAATTGAAAATTTATAAATTTTTTCTCGGACGACTTTCACAGAGGGCTTTAATAGATGTTTTTAAATTTTTAGTTTCCGGCATTTAAGGATGTACTTGACGGGGAAAAATAAGTTTCAATGCGGAATTGACACTAAACTAAACCATTCGTGAAAGCCAGACGACATTAAGATTTTTTTTTCCTACTCCTTCCTCTTCTTTTTTCCTCAAAGAGGAGATGACGATTTTGTTTGAGAATGAAAAACGTGTCTACAATATAAAAATTGAGATATCGACTGTCGTCAACCCCTCTACCCCATCCTGGATCTCTACTCTTTCCTCGGCATCTTTTTTTTTTTTTTTTTTGAATCTGCCCCCTTAGATGTTCCAACTCCCATCAAACGACAAGATGAGGCTTAAAAATTAACAAACGACTTTTCTTCTTTCTCCCTCTTTCCATATTTTTTTATTTTTGCTCCTTATTTTATTATTTTTTTTTTCTTTAGGCAACCAAAAGAAGAAAAACAGCGTGGATTTGATTTAACAATGCCATATTTCGAAATTTCGAACAAAAAAAAAAAAAAAATGCGAGGAGAAAATAGTTTCTTTAACTATTTACCAGTCATTTACTTTCTCACGGGGGAAAAAATCAAATTTTAGGTAATAATCGAACTCCTTTGACTCTTCTTGTATTTTTGGTGCAAGTTTCAACTTGTTCCAAGCAAACAAAAACCAGGAAAACAAAATCAAAGTTTTTCGACCGCAGTTTTTTTAAAAATTATTTTCCCGCTGCCCGTATATTTCAGACAAGTTGAAACTTGCACTACCAGGATATACTAAAGGAGTTTGTTAGATATCTAAAATTTGGATTTTTTAAAATCGTAAATCGAGTATTAGAGAAAGCAGCCATTCCTTCCTGCATCCGTGAAGTCTCCTTTTTAACGAACAATTTTTCCCACACTAAAAAAAATTAATTTTTTTGAGTGTGGGAAATGTTCGGTTCGTTAAATCGTTCGGTTTATATTAAAATTTTAATTATAACCAGGAACGGTTTACAGCATATATGTTTTGTAGCACTTTGTTCGCTACACAAAACCCACCGGTTTTTGAAAACAAAGGTTTTTTTAAAAAGACTGAGTTAAACGGGGCGGGACGAAACCAACACCAACGATTCCTTATTTTTAGGATAAATTGATTATACATGTTCAATATGACAATAAACTTAAATTACCTGAAATATTCACAAAATTAACCGATTTTTTCTTTTTTTGCATCGGCCATTTTGCTTCATATGCAAACAACATTAAATTTTTCGAATATTCACTTTCGAAAACAAAACAACTTAGCATAAACGGTTTTTATGCTTTGAACGGTTTTGTTTTAGCATAAAACACAAAAAATTTACGGTGAAGACATGATTTATCTTCCGGTAAAACAGCGACTTGCTTTTACGTATATTGGTTTAAGCTGAAACAATTTTTGATTTGCGGCAAATCATTTATTTTGCTTCAATAAAAATCAAGATGGCGTCATCGAAACGTGATCCGCTATTCAAGTTCATTTTTAAAGAACTACAAGCAAGATGCACCGGTAGCCTAGTGCGAAGCGCGCTCGACTTTCACACTCGAGTCCCGCGGTCGTGCTCTCGATCCGATGACTGTTCTGAAATATGAGACCATATCTTCCAATTCATGGATTTATGGTGTTTAACCTATGCAAGAATAAAAAATCTTACAGGGAGAGAACGATTATCAAACTTAGCTTCTTCTTCCCTAGCCAGTCTGATGCAATAAATGGAAACCCCCCGTGACCTTGACGTTCACAAAAAACAAAATGAAATAAAAAAAACTCCGAAAATTTCACGATAACGGTGTGGTCAGGGCAAATGCTTAAATGCAACCGTCTTACCCCTATAGGCTTCGTGCATATCACAACCGTGGCGCTCCGCTAAAACTGTGTTTTTAACATATGCGATAGCCCTGATTTTCTGTAACTTTCGTCATGTAGGAAATATTCCCGGGACATAAGCTAAACAGGTATTTTTAAGCGTATATTTATAAAAGTTTTCATGCACGAAGCCTATATTGGAAATAGGCTCATTTAAAAACTATCAAACAATTAGAATATTTTATGGCCGAATTCAGATTCAGAAATAAAAACCTTTGGAGTTTCGACAGTTTGACGATTCGCTTAATGACTAATAGCCGCCATCTTGATTAAAATCTTCTCGCCAAGTTGCAAAACAAATTAAAATGATTCGTGTCAAGACATTTAACCCCCAATGCAAAACCGAAATGTCTTACCACAGGTCATTCTGGTTTTCGCACGGTTTTTACGAAAAATGTCTTCTTTCAACTCAGTTTTGCGTTCGTGTAGAGGACTTTTCTGTAGACAAACCGAATACTATTCTGGGACTGAAAAGGGACAAACAAGCAGACGACGCGTCGTCGTATTTGATAAGTTAGGAATAGGCGGAATAGTGATTTAAGTTATTTAAAGGAATTGCATTTTCAAAATTCTCATAATTGATGCCTATTCCGTCTCTAAAAATAATTACGGAGTCAAACCTACAATTTTTTTTCCTAAAACGGAAATAACTAAATTTTTAACCACTGTGCAATGCTTAGCTTATGGGAGACTTCCTTTGTTTGTCTCTTGCTACCAGACGAAAAAAATGGTTACCCATAGTTTTAGCGCGAGAGGTAAAGTCCTCTATTAGTCGTTTTGTTTTCTGAATGTTGAGGTACCGTAGCAGGGGGCTACTTTTTACACTTTTTCCAAGAAACAGATATAAATTTAAAACCAAATTAAAATCTGTTTATACAAACATCAAGAGTGGTCCTTTTAGCTTTCATACGATATCCTGTTATATCCCACAGAGCAAAGAATAGTAGAGATGTAACTCCCGTGTTAAAATTTCGTCGTGTCCGTGGGGTGTTAGTTATGTGATCCAACCACCAGGGGGCGCTGTATGCAGAAAAAAAAGTAAAAAATAGCCTCACACCCGAGGTACGAACCCGAGTCCTCTAGCTCGCGAGTTCAGACCCTTGCTGTCTGCGCTACCGAACTGCGCATATGGGTTGGGGATTTTAAGGGTTCTTAGTTTTCACGGCTTTTTAGTTCTGTAATCCCACCACTTTGGCGCTAGTATCGCACGACGAAATCGTCCATTTAACTTGCACCCCCGTGGTTATATCCTGTTATATATACTATCTACTATCCTGTTATATATACTTGTTCTAACACGAATAAAAACTCGCTTTCAAAAAGATGTCGCTCTAACAAAAGGTGGGTAACGTTTTACAATCACGATTATACCTGAATATCTTTAATAATTGAAGAAGTTAAGACAAATTATTGACTTCTGTAAATGGAAAATGTCTTAATAAAACGATTTGTACCTTTTTAGATGTTCTATTAATGACTATCGCTGTTTATTTAAAAAAATTAGTGAACGTAGTAAAAACGTAATCGAAACCTTGGAAACGTTGTTAATTCGTTGTGAATTTAGCACAACATAGGACATCGCCATTGAAATATATGTAAAAAGTTACCCCGTTGATCGTAATTTTTTTTTTTCAATTTTTCTTGGTTTCTAATAGTTTAATTTTGAGTGAAATAAGGACGACTGTTTAAGGGGCTATAAAGGGCAAGTGCCAAAAGCAATTTAATTTTAATTTGACCGGTGGAAGCAGCAGAATGCATCTTAGTATTTTAGGTTGCGTGATTTCTTAATTTTTTTTTTTTTTGCATTTAAAACTTACTATTTTCATTACAAAACAAGTGTAGGCAACTAGGCTTGAACATATAACACTCGAAAATAATCAATAATTTAGAATAAGTTTAATTTTTGAAAAAATTCTTAGCCGTTTTCAAGAATTTTTTAAAAAATAAAAGTGTAAAAAGTTACCCACCACTGTAAAAAGTAGCCCCCTCCTGGTACATTTAACGTGCATAATCTACTTCTAAAAATAAGGGACGATTTGGCATAGTTTTTGCATTCACTTAATGGAATGTTAGCCTTTAAAAAAATTAATTGATTTTTTTTTTAACCGGCTGGTGCATCGTCCGCCTTACATTAAATGTATAATTTATTTTTTAAATTAACATTTTTATGATAAACCGCATAAATTTTACGAATATAGGTCTTTTGGACAATTAGACGAGAATTAGGATAGGTCAATTTTTCCCTAAACTTTTTTTCTGTCGATTCCTGGGATCTGGATTTTCGAGATTATTTTATTTTTTTATTATTTTAACATTTAAAGTGTTTAAATATTTACTTACCAGTTGGAGCATCGAGTTCAACACCGACCCAAACCCCATTAGCGAATTTGGTTGGACCAATGAAAGCCACAACTCCGAAGGTGTCGTATGGTCGGATTTGAACACTTTCCCCCACTACTACCCAATCAGGAACTACAGATTCGACGTCATCTGCGAAAAAAAAAATTAATAAGTCAATATATTTAATTTGAAGCTAATTCCCAAACTTAACTTTTTTTCCTTCCAATCCTTTTTTTCAAATTTATTTTTTTCAACTTTTTTCTTATTAAGAACATGCAAATTATAAATTTTATTTTTTAAAATACATTTTAGGAAATCATCCTGGGCGAAACTAGGAGTATTTCCGCCCATAGAAAATCAATTTTGGAAGAAAAATGAAAAAATTTATTTTTGTTGCTGAAACGCTTTTCTACGACTAATAAATACCATAGCAGGGGTTACTTTTGACTCCGGTTACTTTTTACTAATTCGAAAACTTTTTTTAAAAGCTGGGAATTTTGAGAAAATACAGCAAAGCGGCTGGATATCATTTAATTTCCTTTTAAAAAAATAGATTAGTGTTATTGAAAAAATTGCCGGTCTTGATTTTAAAGCTACCTTCATAATCACCAGTTATGTCGGTATTGACAAAACAGCGCCAACCTTGCAATCCCTACTTTTTGGGTGAAAAAATTAAAATTTTTAAAGAAATTAAAAAAGATTGGCCTATTTGTTAATAAAATTTATTGATTATTTTCAAAATTAAGCTTTTAATTTTAATTTCCTCATTACCAAATTTTCCATCCCTCTTTTTCTTTTTTTTCTTTTTTTTTTTTTTCAAAGGAGGAAACTTTTTGACCCAAGACATTTATGTACCTCTTATACATTTTCTTCCTTCTTTTACTTATTTCTTTTTATCACGAGTATTCGCCCTTAATACAAAAGCGAGCTTTACCAAGAAATCTTATTTTTTTTTTTTCCTAAAATTTTTATTTTATTATTATTATGATTTTTTTTTTCATAAATTTATTTTTTGAAAACCTTGATCATACTTTTTCCTTAAGCACTAAGCTTAAAAAAAATATAAAAATTCCGTAGGTAAAAAAACTCATCTTGCGTAACCGTAATCAAACGTCAAATCATCTTCTTATAAAATTGAAAGTAATTACTTCCTCATCCTTAGATGAACGAGTCTTCCCATTTAAATTTCGTGGTATAAATGACGGAACTTATCGTTCTTAATGTTAATGATGAGATTTTCTTAGTGTTAAAAGGGTGAATCTTTTTTTTTTTTTTTTTTTTTTTTTCTTTTTTCTCAAAAAGGATTTTGATTTTTTTCTTCATTTTTTTAATGAATTTATGAGCCGGGAAATGAAGTGGATGGTTATATCCTTCCATTCAAAATGACGCAAGTATATCAAGAATACGGTTTATTCCCTGTTTTCATGAATTTTTATTTCCCTGGTTTTTTTCTTTGATTTATTTTTCAGGTACGTGCTGTAAAGACGAAATGGGGTGGGGGGTGGGATAGGGTGGAGGATATGAAGTAGTGCGGCCCTGATGGGAGAGAAACCGTGGAATTTAGATTGTAATAAAATAAAAATGGTCAGAGTTTACAAGTTAAGACTCCGTTATTTATAACAACATTTACGAGAGCCTTTTCTTATTGTGGAAAACGTCAACTGGTCCGGAGCGGCCAAGTCAGGCATTTCGAATCGTGACCGAACCTGATTTCGTTTCAGATGAAAATTCTTGTTCGAGAAAAAATGAATACTTCGACTTTTACATGTGTAATTACGCAAGGGTCAAATTTCGAAGGGAAAATAGGATGAGAAAAAAACAAGAATGGGGAAATCGAGGAAAAAAAATGGAGGGAAAATCTTGACTTCACGCCACAATCGCGCTTTTCAGTAATTTGAACATAAGCTATGGGATAAGAAACGTCTTACAAATATCCATTTCTTCCCGAGAAAACGTATCCAGTTTATTTGAAAAGCTTCATTTTCATTTCCTAAAGCCTTTTTGTGCTTTTTAATTCTTAGCGTTTTATTTCCTTGGAAGGAACAGGGTGGACAATAAAAAAAAAAAATCAGTTCAGATATCAGCCGAAAAGGTGTAATTTTCAAATATTCGTCATTTCCGATTCTTTTTTTTTTTATTGGTAGAACCTCCGATTCACGAACAGGGCGGCTGCCTTGATATTAAAATCTAATTTGTTTTTAATTTATTGTAATTAATTGTTAATTAATTGTTAATTATAATTAATTGTAATTGGCAACAGAATGGTAAACATCTGAAACCGAATCCAAATGACGCAAAATGACAATATAATGTAGTTTTTGATGTCTAAAATAGCGAAAAAAAATCAAGGGAATAAAGTCAGCTTTCCGGAAATGGCCCGATTTGTTTTCCGAAAAATCGGAAAAACCGCTTAATTTTAATAAATTTTTGTCTGTACGAGCGTTTTAATCCACTTTTACACAGTAAAAAATTTTATGTTAAAATTGACACAAATAGTATGTCCAAATCGGTCTACATAAATATTTTGTTAAGAAAAATAACACAATTGTTTTGTTTAATGTTCTGCGTCCATTAACGATTGTCATTTTTTTGCTGTTTACAAACAAGTTTTGTTGATTTTTTAACATAATAACTTAACATAGACTTTATGTAGACCGTTTTTAACATATTTACATAATATTTTTTACTGTGTAGGTAAGATAAAATATTAAGTGGATCTGTGATTCTGATGTCTAAAATGGGTCAGAAAAATTAACTCTCGGAAAAGCCCGTATTTTGGAAAATCGGAAAAACCAACGATTGAACGAATTTTTTAAATGAATTTCGTCTGTCCGTGTCATGAAACCAGGCAAGTGATTTATGATTTTGATGCCTAAAAAAAAAAAAAAAAAAAAAAAAAATCCAGGTTTTTGAAAAGCCTTGTGCTATTCAAAAATGGGGAAACTCATATTCTCATATTAATTTTTGACCATGCCGGAAAGTTAACTTTTGGACGGGATGAAGAGTCAAGTGACCATTCTTCTGCTATTTCTAACGCCAATGTAGGCCACAGGCAAAACAAAAGTAAAATTGGGCAGTTTAGGCATATTGGCTCGCAAAATCGAAAAACACTTTTCCGAAAGTTCAAGTTCGGCGGTTTGGCGCAGAGCACCCACGGTTCAATTAATAATGGAAAAAGATAGCAGAGTCACACGGTTTGGGGAGAAAAATATTAGAATTATACTTTAGGGCCCAGAAAAATCTCGGAACTTAAAACAGTTTGGTGGCAAAACCACAAAATTGGTCAAAACTAGGGTGGCTCATTTTGAAGGTCAAGTTTTTAATTTTCGCTCCCAGGGCAAAAAATCATTCATTTATATGTTAAAAGAAGCCTGAATTTTTTTTAGGTCGAAAAAAAATTTTTTGGCCCAGGCCCAGGGGTTTGAAGTTTTTAGGGCCGAAATGGTACTTAATTTAAACGAATTTCAAAAATTCGCCCACTTAACATCTTTTAATATAAAAAATTGTCCTTTATAGCGTATATTACGTATGTACTAAGCTTCCTAAAAAAATATATTAGGTTCGAAAATATTGACCCGTTCAAGGTTATAGTAGAAAAACGGGTATGGCTAAAAGAAGGTAAGGGCAGAAAATTTTGAAAATTCAAAAATAACCAAAATGTGCTCAAAATATGTAGAAATAATGTCTCAAATGCAATTCGGATGCCAAACATTTCTTTACCCTATGTTAACCCCATTTTTTCTTATTTTCGGTTATTTTTTCTCTAAAAAAATTGCATTTTCAAAGCCAAAAAGTGAATTCCCAACTCATGTAAGTACCGAAATTAACAAAACTTGATATGTTCTCAAAAATAAAATATTTAAACCCCCAAATTTGGGGGTTTTTATTTTGATTTTATCAGGTAAGGGGGTTACCTGCCTTAAAGCAGCTTTTGGTTTGTTGGAAAAATTAAAAAATTTAAATTTCCAATTTTTTGGCATTCTCAATTTTTTTAAAAATTTTCACTCAACTTTTTATTTTTTTGAAAATATTAGGTTCAAAAAATAAAAAATCGATCATGCCTCTGATTTCAATTTTAATGAAAAAAAAAAAAAAAAAAAAATCAGAGTGATTCTAGACAATTTTTAAAATCAGGGGTCCAATTCCGATTCCGATTCCGATTCCGAATCCGATTCCGATGCCGGTGCCGGTGTCGATGCCGATGCCAGCCGCGGCCGGCTAAACATCTATCGATGCTGAAGCTATCGATGCCGAAGCCGATTTGGGATGTTAAAAAAACCAGATGCCGATTCCATCGGCATCGGATTTTTTTTTTTAACATCTGGATCCTTTGGATTTTTTTTTAACATCCGAATCCTTTGGATTTTTTTTTTAACTTCGGATTTTTTTTGCCGATCGAATCGGCATCGGCCAAAATTTTCAAGTTTCCGCCCCATGGTTTTCATTTTCCTGGCACTAAAAAATACGCAATGTTTTTAAACCAATAAAGATTTTTTTATGTTTTCCGCAGATTTACAATCGAGATAATAAATTATAAAATGAATTTTGATTTTATCAACTCAAAAAAAAATAAAAGTAAAAATCTTTTTTAATCATTTCATCTTGATTAATTTAAATACTTCTGCCTAATCCCTCTAAAGAAATAAAGAAAAAAGTTTAAAACGTTTTCCCAGCAATCATTTTTTTTAATAAACACTCTTCACATTTACAAGCCCGTGGAATAAAATTAAGATAAAAATCGAAGGGGGAGAGGAACAGAGGAAAAACTCGGGAAAAAGGGTAAAACGCTCGGGAATGGCAGGAGAGAGAGAGGACGGAAAAGAGGGCAAAGCGTAATACAATTTCGTTACAATCCGCAAATGGCAAACCGACGACACACAAATTAAAGAGAGTGAACAGGCAGGGATGTCATCTCAAAAGGATCATCGTTTCACCGATAGGTAAACAAAATGGGTTTTCCTATAAACCTTAATGTAATTAACAAGTACACAAACGTATTTATATTGTGCTATCTATATCCTGCCTTTCAGCGTTTCTCCTAGTAATTGACATTTTATTTCTCCTAATGAAAACTGAGTTGGTCGGAAAAGCAGAGGAGGGGAAAAAAAAAAAAAGTTTCCAATTTGAATTCAGAAAAAGTATTTTAAACATAAATTTTGCGAAAGAAAAAAAAAGGAAAGGAGGAGGAGGAAGAAAAAAAAAAAAAAAAAAAAAAAAAAAAAAAAAAAGAGAGAAGAAGGTTGTAAAAATGTTTTAATCCTTCCAATGTGATTAAAAAGGATTAAAAAAATAAATGGAGCAAAAATTAACTCGAGACAATTTTTAAGACTTCATTCTATCGGAAAATTAACGAGACCTCGTAAAGATATTAACAACTAACGAATAAGGGGACGGAATTCACAATACCAACTTTTCTTTAGAAGAATTTTTCTTTAATTTTTCTAAGGCGTCGTCCTTTAAAAAAAAAAAGATCAATTTTTATTTTTTAGTTTAAGCGTCCGCAAATGCACGAGGCTTTGCTGGAGCGCTAACAACAAATCCGTAGGAAAAAAAAAACTAATTAAATCTTCAGATAACTTTAAATTATCTTTCTGAAAAATAAAAAATGCAAAAATTGGACGGGAAAAACAGTCGGGTGATTATAAAACAAAAAGCTTTATGTTGACAAAGCCTCCAAAGATGATGGCCAAGAGCTTGAGATTGAGAACGTGGGTATGAGGAAAAGTTCTTGAAAGAAGGGGATGAAGATCTTTGCCCCTAACATTGCTAATTTACGGGGGTCTTTTGTTAGCTTTTCATTCGATGACAGCATCGATCTCATCACCGTCATCATCATCAATGAAAATGTAAAATTATTCAAAAAATTTTTTTGAAACCTGCTCCTGACGATTTTGGTTCTCTCGGCGGGACCTATTGGCACACCGAGATTTGGAAAACCTGAAGGGTTTTGTGAGTGTGAGTGTATTATTTTGACATTTTTACCACCGGAACCATACAATTTTTCCCCAACGCTACACTATCATATTCAAACCTAACGTTTTAAAACATTCCTGTCGTTTACAGCACCGACTATTTTTTTTTTTTAGGGTGGGACGAAAATAACGGATTTTGGAATATGAAAACGTCTGATAGTGGAATAGACAAGTCACATTAGGGTGGCTCATTTTGAAGGTCAATCTTTTAATTTTAGCTCCTTGAACAAAAAATCATTCAATTATATGTAAAAAAAAAAGCCTGAATTTTTTTTAGGTCGAAAAAAAATTTTTTGGCCCAGGCCCAGGGTTGGAAGATTTTAGGGCCGAAATGTTACTTAATTGGTACGAATTTTAAAAATTTACTCAATCAACATCTTTTAATATAAAAAATTTTCCTTTATAGGGTATATTAGGTACGTATTGAGCTTCCTAAAAAAAATTATTCGGTTCGAAAACATTGACCTGCTGGCCGCCCAGGCAGGGTTATAGTAGAAAAACGGGGATGGCTGTAACAGGGTAAAGGCAGAAAATTTTGAAAATTCGAAAATAAACAAAATGTGCCCAAAATATGTAGAAGTAATGCCCCAAATGTAATTTTGACGCCAAAAATTTTTTACCTTATGTTAACCCCATTTTTCCCGTATTTTTGGCTCTTTATTTTCTAAAGAATTGCATTTTTAAAGCCAAAAAGTAAATTTCCAACGCATCTAAGTACCCAAATTAACAAAACTAAGTAAGTTTCAAAATAAAAATTAAAATTTCTAATTTTTGGGCAATTTTAATTTTTTTTAAATTTTGACTCAGTTTTTAAAATTAATAAATTGACTTTTAATCAATTTTTAAAGAAATTGAAAATTCCCAAAATTTGAAATATAAACTTTTTTATTTTGGAGAACTTATCAAGTTTTGTTAATTTGGGTACTTACATGCGTTGGAAATTTACAATCACTACGAAAAGCACAGTTTTACTACGATATTCCTACGATATTACAAAAAACAATATTACTACGAAATTTGGTACGAAAAAAAGGAGCCAAAAATAAGGAAAAATGGGGTTAACATAAAATAAAAAATTTTTGGCATCGAAATTACATTTGGGGCATTACTTCTACATATTTTGGGCTCGTTTTGGCTATTTTCGAATTTTCAAATTTTTTTGCCCTTACCCTGTTACAGCCATCCCCGTTTTTCTACTGTAACCCTATGCCTGGGCGGCCAACATGTCAATATTTTCGAACCGAATAATTTTTTTGAAGAAACTCAATACTTACCTGATATACCCTATAAAGGAAAATTTTTTATATTAAAAGATAAAGTTGATTGGGCGAATTTTTGAAATTCGTACAACTGAAGAAACATTTAAGCCCTAAAATCTTCAAACCCCTGGGCCTGGGTCAAAAAATGTTTTTGCGACCTAAAAAAAATTCAGACTTCTTTTCAGACTTTTTTTCTCCAGGTCCCCTCCAGGAGGAGGAAAGTCTAAAAAGAGTCCGAAAATTCCAATTCAATCTAATGTAAGATCCGGAGTCCGAATCCGATGCCGGCCGCGGCCGGTTGAAATCTCGGGTCGACGCCGATGCGGATTCCATATTATTTATTTACGCCCGATTCCGACTCCGATTCCGGCACCGACACCCGATGCCGATGCCGACGCCACCAAGCATCGCGATTATATCCGATGCCGCGTCTTATTCCGATTTTAGTGATAAAAATCATAGAGGCCTTCCAGAAGATTTTTAAAATTAGTGGTCCGATTCCGATGCCGATGCCAGCACTAACGATTTCGCCGATACCACCATCGGCATCAGATTCTTTTTTAATATCCGAAATCGGCACTCGGCTTCAGCATCGGCATTGGCACTGCGAAATCATCGGCATCGGCGAAAATTTGCAAGATTCGGACCTCTGTGCACAGGGGTCCGAAGCAGCCGCAGCCCCCTGCGGGTATTTTATTTACCAATGTATTTTTCCTACCTCCCTCGTTAGCGGGTTTGGGGCCCCCCTACCAGAACTTTTGTGGCCCCCCAAAAGTCTCTCGGTCTGGCATCATCATTTTTGTTTACTTATCATCATTAATCCGATATTTTTTTTATGACGTAAGCTAAGGTTAAGCATAGATCCTCGTTTCGCTCAATTACATCCACGGAAAAATAAAAAAGTACCAACCGTCGAGACAAGTCCAACGAGACAAATACGATGAGAGTATTAGGAAAAGATTTTACTTGTTAAAATTTATTTAAAAGGTTTATTTCTGGTTTAGAGATGACGTAACACATATATCAGTGACGTAACTCTCGTCGGAAAAGATTAACATACGGAAAAATCATTTTTTTTCCTCCTTAGAAATTCACCTTTTTTTTAAAAGAATTTTTCTTCTGGAAAATCTTGACGGATTTTATTTCTCATTAAACCCGTTTACGAACCCCCCTCCTCCTTTTTCCAGCAATTTTCGTACAAATTTTACACGCGAATTCACAAACGGGACAGAGTTAAAAAAAAAAAGACCCGGTAATAAGGAAATCATAAGGCACGGGGTGTGCTAGATTCGACCCCTGGAACAAAAGACGTAAATAATCTTTTGAAACTAAGTTGATCTTTTCATATTTAACAAAATATTATAAGAAGAGCATGATTCATCGTAAGAATTATATCAGATTTATTGAGCCATTTATATTCCAATTCTTATACAGTTTATTTTTCATTTTCCAGCGCAAGATCTAGAAAAATCCCTCATGTTTTGTCTTAATAAACTTATAGCTCTTCTTTTCTTTTTCTTTATCTTTTCCGTTCCTTCTTCGTTTTTTTTTTCCTTCGTCGTTGTTTCTATATCGGATTTAAAAATTCAACGGCTTGTTAATTTCCTCCTTTCTGGTATTTTTTCCGCTCATATTTTCTTTTTTTTTTTCGGGGAATAGGAAATTATCTCTTAAGGTGACCGCAGTAAAAAAAAATAATATAAAAGACTTCTTTGTTCGATTTCCTTGTGTTCTTAGGGAGCTTTTGATTCCAAGGGAATTTTCTCCCGGAAAAGCTACCACCGAGAAGGGCGGGTTTTCCGAAAACTGAGATTTAAGATGACCAGATTCGCAAGACGGGATTGCGGTTAGTTCCATGTGAATTGAAACAAATGGTGACGTTTATCTTACTCTCAAGACGCCGCAGTTACTCTATGAGTTTAACCAAAATTCCGAGGATTCCACTGGGGACGGAGGATTTTCCGCGGGCGGTTTTCCCATTTTGATAATGTTTTGACATTTACATATTATTTCTGGGGACCAGTGCTCAGTTTTCCGAATGCATTACAAAAGCACCAGGAACATTCCCCCCTCCCCCCCCCAAAAAAAATGGATTTACCTATCTCCCCTTTATCGGGAAAATGCAAGTTGGGTATTGAAGATGCTAATACAGGAGCTAACAAATTGAATTAAAGTGAAAGCGATCGATATTTGTATTAAGTAAAAAGGGTTAACTAAATGAGGAAACTCAAAGACTCAAGATGGAGTAATGTAATTATGCGTCACTTAGATTTTACAGGTAATTGGAATCGAAATTTAATAAGTTCAGTATCAACATTAGTTGAATTTCCGTTCAAAACCCATTTTTGATCATCCTTTTGCCCGGTCGATTGCAATATTTAAAGCCAACCGATTGCCGGGAGAAAAGCTCTATTTCGATATAAATCATTTAGGATATAACCAGGTTAAATATGATTTTTATGAGAGGAAAATTTCAAATGTTCGTACAGTGCCGAACTATTCTATTTCTGGTTTTTGAGGAGTATCATATTGTTAAAATTATTTCAGGATAAAAAAAAAACATTTTTTTTCTTCTTTATAAATAGCTATTGAAATAAATGGAAGGAAAATAATTCAAGAAACGAAAAAACGAGAGAAAGGAGGAGTTGAAGAAAAAAAAAGAAGGGGGGAAACAAAAGCAGAAAAGAGTAGAAAAACAAATGGAGAAGGAGAAACAGAAGCAGAAGGAAAAGAACTTTAAAATGGAAAGAGGTGGCAAGGTAAAACATGCTCGGACAACGCGAAAAAGCGAAAGAGGAAAGAAAAATGCAAAAGATACAAAAGTAAAGAGTGAACAATCAGAAAAAATAAAGGAAGACGAAGAAAAAAAATAAAAAGAAAGAGATAAGAAAAAAGAAAAAGGAAAAGAAAGAAGAGAAAAGGAATAAAGAAGAAGAAAGAAAAATAAAAAGAAAGAAGGAAAAAGGGAAAAGGGAAAAGGAAGAAGAAAAAATTATAAAGGGAGAAGAAACATGAAAAAAGGAAAAAAAAGAAGAAACAAGAAAAATGGAAAAAGGGAGAAGAAAGAAGAACAAAGGAGAAAGGAAAAAAGAAGAAGAAAAGCAAAAAACGAGAGAGAAGAAAAAAGGAAAAACGGAAAGAGACGAAAAAAAAAAAAGGGTAAGAGTAGAAAAAAGGAAAAAGGAAAGAGAAGAAAAAAGGAAAGAGAGGAAAAAAGGAAAGAGAAGAAAAAGGAATAAGGGAAAGAGAAGAAAAGCAAAAAGGGAGAGAGAAGAAAAACGGAAAAAGGAACAAGGAAGAAGAAAAGCAAAAAGGGAGAGAGAAGAAAAAAGGAAAAAGGAACAAGGAAGAAGAAAAGCAAAAAGGGAGAGAGAAGAAAAAAGGAAAAAGGAACAAGGAAGAAGAAAAGCAAAAAGGGAGAGAGAAGAAAAAAGGAAAAAGGAACAAGGAAGAAGAAAAGCAAAAAGGGAGAGAGAAGAAAAAAGGAAAAAGGAACAAGGAAGAAGAAAAGCGAAAAGGGAGAGAGAAGAAAAAAGGAACAAGGAAGAAGAAAAGCAAAAAGGGAGAGAGAAGAAAAAAGGAAAAAGGAAGGAGGAAGAAGGAAAGGAAAAAGGGAGAGAAGAAAAAAGGAAAAAGGAAAAAGGAAGAAGGAAGAAGGAAAAAGGGAGGGAGAAGAAAAACGGAAAAAGGAAAAAGAAAAACGAGAAAAGGGAGAAGAAAGAAGGAAAAAGGGAGAGAGAAGAAAAGAGGAAAAAGGAAACGAAAAAGGGGGAGAGAAGAAAAACGGAAAAAGGGAGAGAAGAAAAAAGGAAAAAGGGAGAGAAGAAAAAAGGAAAAAGGGAGAAGAAAAACGGGAAAAGGGAGAGAGAAGAAAAACGGAAAAAGGGATAAGAAAGAAGGAAAAAGGGAGAGAGAAGAAAAGAGGAAAAAGGCAGAAGAAAAAAGGGAGAGAGAAGAAAAGCGGAAAAAGGGAAAAGGAAGAAGAAAGGAGCGATAAGAATATAGAGAAGAGAAGATGAGGAGCATATAGAAGACTCTTTCATATTCTTATTTTTCTATTCCCTTTAACTTGTTTCTTTTCGTTGGAATAACAAGCTAAAGAAAATAAAAAATAACGCTAGACAGTTAAAAATTAAGATTGCCAAACAGAGAAAAAAGAGGGGGGGAGGGAAGGGAATGAATTAAAAAAGAAGAGAGGCAGAAAAAGTACGAAGAATAAGGACGTAGAGATCGTAAAAACGGAAAGGAAACAAAAGCAAAAGGAAAGAAAAAATTTTGGTGAAAAGGAACAAAGAAAAAGGTAGCGAGGAAAAGGTAGCGAGGAAAAGAACCAGGGGGAAAATAAAAATTTGAAAGAATAAGCTGGTCCAGTTTTTAATTTTTTTTTTTTAAGAGGTGACTTTACGGATACCGGAAGAAAAGACAAATTAAAATATCATGAAAGATACCATGAAAACGAGAGGTCGATGGTTCGATTCCATCTTTCGCCACTTCGATTTAACTTTTCAACTGATTTTCTATGTTTATCTTATATAGTTCACGAACTTATAATTATGATTTTCTTAATAAAATATAAAAAATGATCCATGTCCCGTTAAAAATAAAAAAATAATGAAAAGACTAATACTCGATTTACGGAGAAAAAAATTGAAATTTTAGGCATCAGCCAAACTCTTATGGTATATCCTGGAATTTTCCGAACAAGTTTCAACATGTCTGAAGTGTATGAGCGGTGGGAAAATAATATCAGAAAAATTTGCTGTCGGAAAACTTTGATTTTGTTCTCCTGATTCGTATTTACTCGGAACAAGTTGAAACTTGCACCGAAATACAAGAAAACGTCAAAGCGAATGAAATGAGAAATCGGACGAAGTTAAAGAAGATGATTACTAGCCAAGGAACACTTCACTTAATTTTTTTGTGCTGCTTAATTCAATCTACTTCTGGATCACTATAAAGGATTAGGGGTTGCGTCCACTGAAGTTCAAAAATAACCGCCACCCTAACTTTGAAAGATTTTTAAAACATTGAGTAATAAATTAGACCTCGATATCTCCGGCGAGAAATCCACTCACTTTTAAAACTTCCGATGCAATCGATTTTCCTCCTTTATAATCATTATTATTAGCACATAATTTTGATTTATAAGGCGCTCCACAAAATCCCGTCTTACATTAATATTTTTTTTTTTTTTTTTTTACGAAAAATGATTTAAATGTCGCTTAACATTATTAAGCCATTCACTTTCTGATCGAAACAAACTTAACGACCTGCATAATTCCCTTCAGCTTTCATATTTCCCATCAAGGAAAAAAAAAAAAAAAAAAAAAAAAAACGAAGTTTGGCAACTTAATCGATACATTTTTAATAACTAAGTTAATAAAGAAAAGAGACATGTCAAAAATAAGAAAGATTTATGTTAAAATCTTTCTTCTCCCCGTCTTTATATAAATAAATAAATAAAAAAAAAAAGTTTGATTTTTCTTAAGTATATCTTAAGATTCCGGTTTTTTTTACCAAGATAACGAGGAACGGTTTTGATTTGTGTTTTTTATCTGCTATCTTGGATTTTTTTTTTTTTTATGTCGTCTAGGGTTTGAATATATTTTATTATCTCATTTTTTTCCCCCCCCGAAAGAATTATATTTGTTAAAAAATGTTTTTTCCCCCTGTTACGTAATGTTAAGTCGCAAGAGGTTTAAGGATTATCCGCGGAATCAATTTCAAAGTTTTCCGACTTCTTTTTATGAAAAAAAAAAAAAAGGAAATTCTCAAATCCGCTCCAGAATCTCTCAAACATAGGACAAAAAAAAAGGGAAATGTTTCCTCCCTATTTTCCATCAGTGTTACACATTAATCAGCTTAATTAAGTGTGTGTTTCATCTCTTTCGATATCAGGGAAAATGGTAAATATTGACGAGTTTATCTTAGCCACTTGATGATTCCGACGTTTTAGCTTATCGTACTTGACTGACCATCCTTTAATTAATTGATTAAGAAAATACATTTTCCGATTTTCATTCAAAAAAAAAATTTTTCTTCCCTTTTCTTTTCTTTTTTTTTAAGTAAAAAAAAGATGATTAACAAGACAATTACAAAAGGAAAATGAAACGGAATAAACTCGACCCCGGGGATTAAAATTAATCCATTAATAACAAAGCCACATCGAGTCGGAATTAGAAAAAAAAAAAAAAAAAAAAAGAATAATAACAATGAATTAAAAATAAAGAGGAACTGGAATCAGGAATCTGGAAAGCTCCGGAGAACCCAAAAACCCTCAAGAAGTCTTAAAACTTTATTTAAATTATTTCATAATGGCTCAACTGATATCATTTCGAGTTAATTTTTAGACCCTTGTTACATGGATGTGTCAAGTAGGACTTAATGTAAAACCGTCTTCAAGCAAGTTGATTAGTTTCGCTTCAAAAACTCTTATGTTGGTTTTTATACTTCCGAAACCGTCTGATTTGATCAGTTTTACCTTAAGGAGTTTTAAAAGGAAAAAAAAATCGGGTTGGTTTATTTACGATTATTTTAAGCGGAAATTAATATAAAATTAATGAGATCAAGATTTTTTTTTTCAACTTCAGCGATTCGGTTGGAAAATCGAATAAAAATGTCGCTTGGGAAAATATGAAAGAAAAGTTTTTAAACTTTAATTAGCAATTTTTTTTTTTGACAAAATTGGCATTTTTTGGGTGAACCAACATGTTGCTCCAACATTCCATAGTGAATTTTTAGTGAATTTAAGAAGAATGGAGTCGTTAGATTTTTCCTGAAAGACGATTTTATTTTTTCATATTTTTAAAAAAGGAATGTCTTCTTACAATGCGAAGGTCCATAAGCTTTACATAAGATTTCAATTGTGATCGGAAATGTAAGAAGAACAATGAAAATTAATATGCAAGTTTTAGCACATTTTCCTAATTATTGGAAACCCAAGGACCATTTTTTTTAAAGGTTCATGGGTGCAAATTCACTACGGAATGCTGGACCAACATGTTGGTCCAACATTCCATACACAGTAAAAAATATTATGTAATTATGTTAAAATCGGTCTACACAAATTTTTTCTGTTGTTTCTTCCAAAATGTAAACACAAACAAAAAACAACATAAAAATTATGTAGACCGATTTTAACATAATTATGTTAATTTTTACATAAAAATTTTTTATTGCGTTGTGAATTTTTAGTGAATCTAAGGAGAATGGAGTCATTAGATTTGTTCCTGGAAGAAGATTTTATTTTTTCATATTTTTAAAAAAGTAATATCATCTTACAATGCGAAGAGCCATAAGCTTTACATAAGATTTCAATTGCGATCGAAAATGTAAGAAGAACAATGAAAATGAATACGCAAGTTTTAGAAAATTTTCCTAATTTGCCGAAACCCAAGGACCATTTTTTTGCACCCTTTGAATGCACTCAGAAGAAAAATGCCTAATGCAAGACAAAACTTGTTCAACACAGTAAAAAATATTATGTAAATATGTTAAAAACGGTCTACATAAAGTCTATGTTAAGTTATTATGTTAAAAAATCAACAAAACTTGTTTGTAAACAGCAAAAAAATGACAATCGTTAATGGACGCAGAACATTAAACAAAACAATTGTGTTATTTTTCTTAACAAAATATTTATGTAGACCGATTTGGACATACAATTTGTGTCAATTTTAACATAAAATTTTTTACTGTGAAGACCATCTTTTTTTTCTGATTGTGGCGTGTCAAGAGGTATGCTCCTCAGCCTGTGCCTGCCCCAGCGTGTTATTTTTTTTCCCCTCTCAAATTGCGCACAGATTCACAACTATAGCGGCAAGTCGTTTCTTTTCTGAACGAGTTCAACCACGCCTAGCGGCCATCTGCAACAAGGAGAAAGGCCACAGTGGTAAAGAGATTCAGGACAAAAGCTTTTACGCTTATTTCGCTGCCATCTCAAGCAGGCCCAGGGGCAAAGAATGGCTCAGCCCTTCTATATGGGCATCTTTTTTTTCAAATAAAAAGCCAAATATCTCTCTGCTAAACGCAAAAAAAACAGCCAGTAAAACCGTAGAGTCTTTGGTGCCCCTTTTTGCTCGTCTGGCCTCGATATCAATAAAGGGCTTCTTCTGCTGCTGCGGCCCCCTCCCAAATACGCATTTCGCGTTTTTTTTTTCTTTTTTAAACTGGCGGAATTCAAGAGTTGAGGAGGCTTCACGGATGTCGGAAGGAATGGCTGTTTTTTGTAATACTCGATTTATGATGAAAAAATCCAAATTTTTGCAAGTTGAAGCTTGCACCAAAAATACAAGAAAAAGTCCAAGAAATTCGTTAGATACCTAAATTTTTTTTTTTTTTTTTTTTTTTTTAAGATTTATCGATCCTATTTTAATTGATTGATTTTTTTTTAAATCCACGAACTCCTCTGGTAAATCCTGAAATTTTTAGTACAAGTTTCAACTTGTCTGAAATGTATGGGCGGCGAGAAAATAATTTCAAAAAAAAATTGTGGTCGAAAAACCAGGGCTGCAATTCCGATTCCGTCTCCGTTTTAAACCAAAATTGATAACTGTAATAACGGTATTTTCGTGCTTTTAAAGTCAATTTGAATCGAAAATATTTTTTTGGATGCCGATGCCGATTCCGATTCCGATTCTGATTCCAATTACTTTTGAAATAGCAGATTTCAATTTCGATTTGGATTCCGAATAAAAATCAATCGGAATTGCAGCTCTGCGAAAAACTTCGATTTTTTTTCACACGTTTTTGTTTGCTTGGAGCAAGTTGAAACTTGCACCGAAAACACAAGAAAAAGTCAAACGAATTCGTCAGATACCTAAACTTTGATTTTTCTTCCCCGTAAATCGAGTGTTAGACACAACAGCCATTCCTTCCGGTATTCCTTGAAGCCTCCTCTTAAAAAAAAAATTATTCTGACGATTCTGAAATTTTTAACATAATCTTTTTTCTGGCATAACACTCCTGGCGCGCCGATAGCATATACTCAAAACGAAAGGGAAAAAATAAAAGTAAAAGAATCATTCCGATCCAATTGTGACAAAGCATTTTTTGTCATGAAGGGTTTTTTTTATTTTAAAATGTCGAATTAGAATAAGAATAATACACTAAAGATTGAAATAATAAATATTTCATCTCTATCAAACTACATAACCAGAGTATATATTTATCTTTGTTCAGTATTAAGACGTCTTTTTACTAAGATTAAAAACTCATTAACTATGTCGTAGGAGCGAAAGGGAGTTTTTTTCCCCTCCTTTTTTTTTTAAATTCTTCTTTTTTATTTTAGGAATCGGCCTGACTTTTCCGAGTTTAAACCCTTTCTGGACCGTGTTAAGGTTTGAATGATAATATAAAATTTTAAATATGCGAATGTAAATTATAGTAAGAAAACCGAAAGGGAAATCCCCCCTTATTTAATTTTTTTTCCCTTTTATAGCACATGACCCATATGTAATTTCGTTTCAATAAAAAATATTGAAACGCGTTTTAAAAATCTTCGAATCGTAAGTGGTCCCCGATGGGTATTACATATCGAAAAAAAAAAAAGTTATTTCATTTTCCGGCTTGAATGTTTCTTTTTTAACACATGCATGCTTTAATAAAGTAAGTGCATAAAAATATTAGATTTTTAAAATTCGTTTTTTTTTTTCGATTTATAAGGAATTTAAATGGGAGAAGCTTTTCTACCGTTTTTTTCCCCATTTTCCAATCAAATAAAAAAAAAATCCCGACAAAAGTATCGTAATCTCTATTATTGAATAAAAATAAACTGATATTTCGTATTTACAAAATCAGAGCTAATCTCTATCTCTTTGTGAGAGACTTTGCCGACAAATCTTAGAAAACTTCTTATTAATCTAGCGATAAATCCCTTATCGTTTTCAAGGATGATCTTATTTTCAAAGTCAATATTTAGTTCATAATATTAAAATCGGTTTTCGTCGATATCTGTAAAAGATTTGGTTGGCTCGAAAAAAAAAAAAAAAAAAAAAAAGGTTTCTCAATGGGAATAATGAGGAAATTCAATATTTGATTTTGTAAATGTATTAAGGAATTTAGAAGATTGCATCATAAATAAGAGTAGGAGATTTACTTATATCTGGCTGATTTATGAAATCATTTATGAGGAAAAGGCAATAGTTAATCCAAAAATTTTTTAATTGTAACTGATTTCGTTCCTGTACTTAATTTATTAGGAGATCTCGGAAACACTGAATTTTTTTTTGAAGTAGGGCTACGTCTTAGGGCGCTCTATGATGGTTTTGTCGTGTCCGGTTGTCCGGTTGTCTTGGTGTTTAGGACACCGAGCATAAAAAAAAAACGAATATTTCAAAAATTTTAGATAAATTTTTCAATAAAATTTTATCAAAAATCCTAGATGATCCTTAAAAATTTTAAAAAATTTTCAATGAAATTACTGTAAAATTTTTTAAAAAAGATCGTAAGTTTTTGACTAATTTTAAGAAAAAAGGGAAATTTTGGAAGAAATTTTTTTAGATTTTGATGATTTTTGATAAAATTTTATTTTAAAATCATAAATTTAAAATTTTATTTCAATATTAATAATTTAAAATCTTAAAGTTAGAAATTTGCCCAAATTTACGGATTTTGGTTACTTTAGGCCATTAGTTTGGGCCAATTTCTACCTTTTTTTCTCCAACGAAAAATTATGTATCTAGGCTATTTTTTTGCGTACTTTTATATGGTAATAGCGAAATTTTGTTCCAGCCGGGTCTTACCAGAGAAAAAAATGTTTTGTGATTTTGGCCATTGAATTTGGCCACTTTCGCCCTTAGGGTTCCAAGGCGAAATGCATGATTTCGGGCCAATTTTTTGCGTACTTTCACATGGTAAAGACGAAATTTGGGTCCAGAGTGGTCTTCGTGACGAAACAAATTTTTTGAGATTTTGGCCAATTTTCAAAATTTTGGGGCCATTCAGCTTCCTCGGGGGGCTAGGTCCCCAGTCCCCCTAGATCCGCCCATGCCTACGTTTGACAAACTGGCACGAGACTTCACAAGGTACCGCAAGGAATAGCTGTTTTGTCTAACATTCGACTTTTGGGGAAAAAATTCAAATATCTAACGAACTAACTCTTTTAGCTTTCTCTTGTATTTTTGGTACAAGTTTCAACTTGTTCCAATCAAACACGAACCAGGAAACAAAATCAAAGTTTTTCTACCGCAATTTATTTTAAAATTATTTTCCCGCCGCTCATACATTTCAAACAAGTTGAAACTTGCTCTAAAAATTTCAGGATATACCAAAGGGATCGTCCATAAACCACGTGAGCACAACAGGGGGGTTTACATATCGAACGTTAGCATATGTCTCATGAAATAAAAGTGAAAAAATAAAAATAATTTAAATTTTTAAATTATGTAACCTAATTCACTAAAAAAAAAAAAATTAATTAAAAAAAACGATCTCAATTTTACCCGCGCAATTGTTGTAAGTTAAAAAAAACTGCAAAATTTAAGTTTCGAAGAGTTTCAGATTTTTTTAATGTTCAGCATTAATTTAAAAAAAAAATTAGACGAGGATAACCGTAATCTAACGTAATTTGAGGGGGGGGGATCAAAAATGGCAAAAGTAATGCTAACGTGGTTTACTGATGACCCCAAAGGAATTCGTTAGATACCTAAAATTTGGATTTTTTCTCCATAAATCGAGTATTTGACAAAACAGCCATTTCTTCCGGTGTTCGTGAAAACTCCTCTTAAAGCACCTTCGCTACGTCATAAATGGTCGAAACGCTCCTTTGATCCGTTTAAAATTCGACTTACCTCTTGCCAAAATATGAAAATTTCCATTTTCCCGCAGAATTTATTCTTTCCTCCACTTAAATATCTCCCATTTCCGCCGAATGGAAAAGAACCGAAGAGAGAGAGAGAAGAATCCTAGAAAATAAAAAAAAAGAAGGGAAATATGAGATAAAGAGGTACGGGTGTGATCTTTGTTTAAAATCGTTCGAAAACTTAAGTATATTATTCATATATATGGAGAATTATATTATTTCGAAAATGAATTGGGGAGGATATTCCCAGTCTGGTCAAGGATATCAAATTCTTAGAATTCGAAAATGAAAACGGTAATAGAGAGAGGAACATATTTGTATAATTACAAGTTTATCAGGGTGAACGGAATATAAAGAGGGGGGAAGGGGGATCGGGTAACGGGGGAAAGGGGTGGCAGTATGGAAATCGGATTATAAATGTTGTAATCTTTTGAAAATAACCTCGAGGATGAAGAGATGAATCTTAATCTCACAAGGGGAGGATTTCACTTCTTCAACCTTTCTAGAAAGGATTCTCATACACACTTGAAAGTAAAACCCTTACTAATGCCTTCTCTTTACCGAATTCAAAATCCTTTTTTCAAAAACGTATTTTGCCGCTTTCAGTTTATTAATTTGAAAATTTTATATATACGGTGTATTTATATATCGTTCCCCTGAATTTATATATCTGGGCAAAGGTTAATTCATACATCGATGGAAATAACTTAGATAATTTTAAAACGTAAATTATTTTCAAACGGAACTCTTTTTTTTTTTAAATCAATGATTAAGATTAGTTGATAAGACGTGAGATTTAATTTTTTTTAGTTTTTAAAGAAAAGAAAATCGTTTTTTAAAAAAAATAGTAACAAAAATGGTTCATCTTTAATCGGATTACCTTCGACGTAATCCATGAAGAAAAGAAAATAAGTGAAGATGAATCAGGTTCATTGCACGCGGATTAAATCTGGAAACCCCTTTTATATTGTGCAACCCTCTCCTTATTCATTTTATACACTAGACCGCCTTGAAAATATTTCATATTGCGCTCCTGCTGTTTTTTCGTTCTGTTGCAATCCCTAATTTACCTGTTAAGTTTTAAAGAAAGAAAAAAAAAAAAACAAGCTAATTTTTAACAAAAAAAAGATGGGTTGTAAATATTTTATGCATATGAAAGACGTCCAGTTTGGATTTATTGAGAAGGACAAAAAAGGCTTGCTCGTCTTTACAAAATTGTAAAAGGTTTGATTAAAAAATAAAATCTTTGTAGGATAAACCTTCCAATAAATCAATCACAGCCTTGAAGTTTATTGTTATGGATTTTCTTATTATAAATGGTTTGATATATAAAAATCTTATGTTCTTTTTTTTTTTACTTTAATCTTTATCCTTGACCGATGCTTGGTATATAACGGATAAATGTATCCGAAAATGTTAATCCTTCAATCAGTGATAAATGTCACGTCACCGAGATTAACATTTTTTCCATTCAATTTATACTTATTTATTTTTTTTACGAGTTCTTTTTAATTAATTATAAGCTTAGAGAAATCTTGATTTAATTGAAAAAGAAGCAGGGTTATTTAGAAGAAAATAAAAAATAAGTCGGGCAGTTCTTCATTGAATTTATCAAAAAATAAAAAAAATAAAATAAAAGTAAAAAAAAAAAATAATAATAATAATACTCAAAATACAAGAAAAAGGAAAGAAATAAAAAAAAATTTGATGTAAGATTTTTTTTCCTGCTCCCAGTAGCATTTCCAATTCATTGGACATCCTGTGGATGATCCATTGGATATCCTATTCATGGGATACCCATAGGACGTACAGTGGTCCGGAAAAAAAAATGGTCAAAACTCATTCCCAAGTCTGTGTGAAACTTAAAAAGAAGGTGAAGGTGTCAAAAGATTGGATATTTTGTGCAAATTAAAAACCTGCTGCCCGTGCCCCAAAATTCAAGATGGCGGACTTAGTATGGCGACAAATGTAAAAAAAAAGTTAAAGTTGTTAAATTTTCATGAAAGTTTGCACCAAGAGGTTTTCGAGGTCGCTGATCTCAAATCCGCTAATCGTTTTCTAAAATGTTTTTAAGGGACTAATAAATCGAAAAAAATTAATTTACTCGTTGTGTGTTCGAAATTCATAAAAACGGTTTACGGATTCGAGATCAGCGACCTCGAAAACCCCTTAATACAGATTTTAATGAAAATTTAACAACTTTCCCTTTTTTTACATTTTTCGCCATGCTAAGTCCGCCATCTTGAATTTTTAAATGATTATTCCAGATATGAAATCAGCATCCACAAAAATACCTAAAAATAAATATTCATGAAATTTCATTCATAATTCAAAATTTTGGCTTCCATGTTATGCCCGCCATTTTGAATTTTGGGGCACGGGCAGCACGTTTTTAATTGCACAAAATATCGAAGCCTTTGACACCTCTAAGTTTCACTCAGACTCGGGAATGAGTTTTGGCCATTTATTTTTCTTTCCGGACCACTGTGCGTCCTATGGGTATCCCAGGGATTTGGATATCCTATGGGGATATCTAATGGATCATCCACAGGATGTCCCGTGAATTGAAAACTCAGTTAAGTTTCTATGTTTAGCGTTAATTTTGGAGTATTAATACTTAATTAGAATATTAATTAATGGCATTAAAATTGAATCGTTTATTGCAAAAAGGAGTCTTGTCCACCATTTTAGAAAATGGAAAAAGTTTGTTTTGTTTTGATAACGTATACTTGTTTACATTCTGAAAAATCAAAATAAACTATTTCCTTTTTTAAAAATGGTGGACAAGACTCCTTTTTGCAATAAACGATTCAATTACATTTTTGATATTAATGCAAATAAATAAATGACAAACTATTGTGATACGGCCGAAATTAAAAATTCTGAGCTGACATGTTTATCATGTGACGAATTTCTTCCTCCTATACTTAGCTTATGGAGCTAAGATAAAATCAAACTTTCAGAAGCGAAATGTGACAAAAAAATTTCATAAGCTATAAATTTTGATATTAACATAGATTTTGAGACTTATTATCTTGATTTTACTGCATTGCATACTTCAGCTATTACTTTTTAGCGATTTTTGTAGGATTCTATTAAAAATATTTTTTTTCCATAAGCTAAACATAGGCGGCCAAATATTTTTTAAAGCTTTACTAACTGCCTCTATGGATCATACTGTATCAAAATATTGCCGAAAAACACCAAACAGAATCTAAAGTTTCAAGGAAAAAATAGGCTTCCAACAGAAAAAGTATAAAAAACTGTGAAATTTGGACTTGCAAGTAATTTTTTCTTCATAGGGAACGTTCAAGTATTACGTAAGATTTTTAAGGGGGAGGGGGGTCCGCATCAACCATCTTCGCCATAAGCTAAGTGTGGCGAAATGTCTTACAACCGGGGGGGGGGGGGTCCGAAAACCCGAAAAAAAGTCTTACGTAATACTTGAACGTTCCCATATAACGTTCAGCCCAAATTTAAGTTTTTTTTTTTTACTTTAAGAAAAAATTAGTTGCAAGTCCAAATTTTACAGTTGTTTAAAATTAAAAAATGCAAGAAAAAACAAAAAAACTGTAAAATTTGGGCTTTCGTAAAAAAAGCCCAAAAGTAGGGTGTTTTCTATTTCTAACTATACCACTATCGTTTTTTATGATAATAGTGGTTGAAAAATTTTAAGACTGGAAATTATGGATCATTCTGTGATTGGGCGTGTCCAAATCTGACCTATTTTTTGTTAAACTCGCTCAAATCGTGTATTAAGTTAATGAACTAGGATAACTCGCTCTAAGCGTCGATGAGATCGATTAGTTTCTTTAAGCCAACAACTACCACAGAAACGCGATTTTACTATCATTCTGTACGGGATGTCGTTCAATTTTTTCTTTTTTCAAAAAAAAAGAAAGTCACTTATAAAGTCCCCCTTTCAGATGAGCAGCAAAATTTGTTACTCTTAAAAAAAAAAAAAAAGTGGATTATTGCTTTAGGATAGAACAGACTTTTTTCACGTCAAAGCTCGAGTCTGAGACACCTCGGTGTTCAACATGCTAAGACGTGAAAAGTCTCTTCTATTCTAGTGCTGTAAGTTACTTTTCATACCGAGGAAAGCGAAATGTTTACTTCTCGAGAGGGTAGAAAATAGGCAATTTCTTCCTGAAATTTGAAAACAAAAAAAAAAAAAAAAAATTATTGCAATGAACTGAATTAACACTGTTAATTTATAGCGCTTGGTCTGTCAGACAGAAAAATCTTTTGCTAACGAATAACTCAATTCCTTATCTTGAAAAACATCTTTTGTCTAAAATTTAAATATCCCGAGAATACAGGAAAATGGACATTGTTACGCCAGCGAAAACCAAACGCGAAAAGCGAAAACCAAAACTTAAACCCTTAAATTAAACCCGGGTGATTAAATCCCTTCGGAAGGTTATTTTAAAGGTCCGATGTTAGATAAAAGCCAAAAGGCTCAAAACCGTTTTCGCTAAGTCCAAATCTGACCTATTTTTTGTTAATAGGGAAAGCAATTTCTCGCTCGCGTGGATTCGTTTAACTTTCGAAAAATCTTTCTTTTTTTTTTTTTCGTGGGAAAAAAGCATATACAGAGGGAGGAAATCGTAAAAATAAAAAAAATAAAAAAAAAGAGTTCAATGTTCTCGGGGAAAATCTCGAGTCCCAAATGACGTGGAATTCGGACTGGGGTGAAAATAATCAAGGTCACAGGGCGTGTCTGAGATGAACCGCCTTATTTCGAAAGCTTCTCTCTCATTGCGTTCGGAGTTACCGATCACTGAAATCCAAACTCCTCCTACTCGAAAAGGCTCTTTATAAACGAATAAGCCTTTTTTCACGTTAATTTTTTTCTTTCCTTCTTTTTTATTTTTTCCTTTTTTTTCCATCTTCCATTTCTTTTTATCGATCCGTTTCAAATCGATGTTTGTTTAGATGGTTTAAGGTTTCGCTGAAAATTAACAAAAAAAAAAGTCGAGCCTGATTTTTAAAAAAACCCGCCGTAATCCTTTATTTCCCATTTTTTATTTCTCTCAGGCTGAGGTATAATCCAATCCCGAAAAACCAAAACCCAGAAATAAATCTGTTTCGTCGTTTTTTTGATTTAAGCATTTTTTTTAAAAAAATCTCAAAACTGATTGGTCGAATTTCTTGTCACTTTTTTTCCCCGAAAAAAAGAAGGAAAAATGATTATCATTGGAAAATAAGATAAAATTCTTATAAGAGTCGGAAAATTATGAAAATTTTCTTTTCACGGGTTATTTTCTTTTTTTTCCTTGTAACGTAAGAAAAAAACGGAATACGTTGAAATCGTAACTCGCGGTTTATTTTTTTAAGGATTCGACCTATATTAAAGTGTCATTCCTTAAGATGACGGGTTTTCGACTTGAGAATTCACCTACAGCATTTTGCTATCTTTAATAAGAAACGGCAACCGATTATTTGGGGAAAGTCTAAAGAAAACTCGACGGGATTTGCTTACACATCGGGGGGGACAGTCTTCTTTCGTAAGAGATAGGGGAAATTCAACAATAAAATGATATATGTGCATTAAGATGTTTCTTCTTTTATATTTTTCCTTTTTTCCGCGGTTTCAATGCTGATTCTTATGCTGAATTAAAAACTAAAGAAAAATTTTTGTGAAAGTGACTGAAGCAATGTTTTGCATTTTCCATGTTTTACAATTTAAAACGGGACAAACTAAGTTGGCCACAACACTTACGATTTAGGCAAAAATAAAAAGGAATAGCAAAATTTTCGTCTTAGTGATGGGCTGAAAATTCTAAATCTTTTTAGATCTTCCAATTAAGCTTTTTTTTTTTTTCCAAAACCAGTAAAAAAAATTTAAGATTTTAGATCCCCGATTTCGAGATTTTAAATCCCCGATTTTTATTTCTTGGGGATCGGGAATTCCCGTTTTTTACGAAAGAATAATTTTCCGGGATTAAAGGCAAAAAAAAAAAACCTCAAGAATCATATGAATTTCGGGCAGTTCACGAGAAATTTCTCAAAAAACGAGAGATTGGCGGGAAAAAAATGAAAATTTTTAATTCCAGGACATGGCAAAGTGAATTTTTTTCGTTAATACCGGAAATTCCCAGGAAGAATCTGAGACTCGATAATGTATTTCGGAAATTGTTGAAGACAAGGTAACTTACTCGACTCCAGAATGGCGAGTTTTACTGCTCTATTTTGCATTTAACCGTAAGACTGGCCTAACGCATGGATTGTGAGAAAGAAAAATTTGGTCGAATATTATTTGACCCCTGGGATACTATACTGACCTTTTTCGGGACGAAAATAATTAAATAATTCGTTAGGTTAGAACCATAGGGTTCTAAATCGATTTTCAATTGATTGCATTTCCCCATAAGCTAAACATAGTGAACAAGTATCTATTCAAAAATTGATTTAGAATCCTATGGTTCTAACCCGACGAATTTTCTATTCAAAATATCTCTTCAGAAAAATATTCAGAATTTGCGGACATTTGCTTTGAAAATGAGGCTGGTTTTGGATAGAGTTGTCGAAAGCTGTGTTTATACAAAACTAAGCAATTGAAGGAAACTTTCTAAATGACCAATCGTCTCCATTAACTCTGCGCATGCGAGTGAGAAAGGATACAGGGAGGTATCTCCTTCCCATTTCAATTTAATTTCTACAAACTGGGAAATTACGTGAAAATCGGGAGAAAACATAAAAGTTGGTTCCTAACCACCACTTCTAGTTCAGACCGAAGTTTTGCATTTCAGGCTAAAAGTGCTGCAAAAGTTGTTTTGGATAAGAATTTTTTCGGGTTTGTTTCGACGTAAAGAACAACACAAAATGAGATAACTGAAACCAACCAATCAGAAACCTCATCTTGTTCTCTTAAAAAAACAGATATTAACTCAACTAAGGGCCACCGCACGGAATGGACTTATAAGGGTCCATGATTTTTCTTTAAAATCTCTCGCAAAAGATAAGCATAAGAGCAACTTGTAAACAAAAAAAGGGAATCGCACCCCTTTCTTATTTATTTTTAACTTCACAAACCCGGAAAAAAAAGCCAAAAAAAAAAACATTTCAATTAGTTTTAGTTGTTGCTTGAAGCGCTTCAAAGTTTCGCGATTTTAGGACGAAAGCACTCCAAAAATCGCCGAAAACGCGCGAACTTTTTTGTCTTTATCGGCTGAAAAAAAACTTTTATGTTACTCATTTTTTACCCATTTAAAAAAAATGAAACTTTTGTTAGTTACTTTTTATTGAATTTTTACAAAATTCTAGATAGGCTAACTAACAAAATTAAAAAATCTTGTATATTTTCTCAAATTTTCTCAATCTCGATCTTTGGGTGATACTTATTTTACCTACTTTTAAAAAAATTATACTCTTGTTAGCCACTTTTTGAATTTTCATAAACTTTTAGGAATAAAAATAGTTTTTTAGTCACTTTTGAATTTTAACTTAAATAATTAAAATATTCGTTAGGAACTTTTTGAATTTTCACAAAATTCTAGGAACCCAACAAAATTAAAAATCTTGCATTTTATTCCGATTTTAAAAAAATTTCAAAAACAAATACGTATAGTCACTTCGTGGTGCATTTCAAGTGATAGTTTTCTTAACAATTATTTAAAAAAATAAAATCTTGCATTTTTTCATTAAGCCCCATTTTTTGAAAAAAGATTTTAAAAAAAGTGAAATATTTGTTATTTTATCGTGCTTTTCAAGTGATATTTTTCTTAACCCCTTTTTAAAAAAGTCGTACTTTTCTTAATCACTTTTTAAATTTTAACTTAAATAATTAAAATATTCGTTTAATGACGTCACGAAGTTCACTCCATTACGCGGACCCGTCCCATAAGAAGCTGCACTTCAAAAAATTAAAGAAAATGGCCGATATTAGAAAATTCTTATTTTTCGTGAAATGAAACCGGTTTCATTTCACTAAAAATAAGAATTTGCTAATATCGGCCATTTTCTTTGGCTTCCTAGTTAAAAACTAAGAATGCGCGAAAAATTAAAAATGACCCCGAAAAAGTTTATTTTCAAATGACAAAACCGATCGCAAAGATTCTCAGAAGTAAAATCCATTTTTTTAGGAGTCGTTTTTAGCACCAAATGAAGCTATCGATGATTGCAGGAACTTTTTCTGAAATTTTGCTAATTTTGTACAACGATGGAAGAACAAAATTTAATTTTTACCTCCAAGTACTAAAAATCACCCCCTTAATACCAACGACAAAAATAAAACCGTAGAGCAATCACTATTCATAACATTTATTTATTATAATTTTCGAGGTGAAAAGGAAGGAAAAAAGTAAAATTTAATTTTCCCATTGATTTTTGAAACCACTTATAAAATAAATACCAAAACCCTTATCACGATTATTGTAAGCCCGAAAATATTAAGCCTCTATTTATTCCCTTAAAAATAAAGGAATTTTCCGCAAGCTTTCCATTTTCGAAAAAAAAAAAAAAAAGGAAAAACAGCCACATATATCCTTTTTCCGAAATGAACGATAGAAAAAGACGAATTCTCTGTAAAATAAAGTGTGTTTTGGAGTTCCTTGGGTTTCCCTTCAAATTAAGCCATATCTAAATTGTAGGGGTGTTGTAGGGGTAAATCAGATTTGTTTATCCCCACTCTAAATATCAGTTCGTTTCGTATTTACTAAACGTATTCCACGATCTCATCTTCAGTAGCTTGTCGGTGATTGCCGACTTGCCGCGCGGGTGCGTTTACCGTACATCGTACAACGTTTTTTTCTCGTGATGATCTAAACTTTCCGCTTTCGTGTTTTATTACATTTTCCTGAACTTACTACTTTTTTCGAATCTTTTTTAAAGTAGGTAATTTTTTTTTTTTTCAAATTAGTTACAGGAAAAAAAAAAAAAAAAAAAAAAAGGAATGGTTGTCACCTTAAAAATTCTCCTACGTTCGATCCTAAATATTTTTTAAATTTCTAACCGTCCCCGGAATTTTTTTTTTTCTTTTTCTGATTTCTTAAGTCAAAATCTGTTACGAGGACGAATGTCAGCAGTTAACGATAAAGGGATTAATCTTAGCGAAATCCGGATTTCGAGGAAGTTGAACGTTTAAGGAAACCTTACAATTTCTTTTTTCTTTTTTTCTTTTTTTTTTCACAAACGCGCCAAATAAAATTTCGAAAAAAAAGTATGTAACTGATTTATCATTTTTTTTTTTAAATGCAGAGCAGTGAATCAATAATGGGTTAAAAATATATGAGAATTTGAATAAAATAAAAAGGAAAACTGGAGTGCCGTAAACTATAGTTGATGAAAAATTATGGACTTTCAAAGTGCTATGGAAACATTTGCAGAAGCATGGGTCGCTGCCAACGCCAAAACCGCCGTTTTGGATTCAGTTCCACATCAGGTATTCCTCATTTTTTTTAAAAAAAATATCTTCAATCTTTTTTTTTTTTTTGAATGAATCACGATGTATATATCGGGGCAGATTAATAATCATAAAATTCGGTGATCCGAACAATAAAATAACTCGATTTAAACAACAAAGGTCAACATGTGTATTCGTCAGTGTTTATGATGGTATACCGGTCGACGTGTTCACGAAATAATCCGGTTCCAGTAATAACATTAAAAAAAAATCAAAAATCCGGGGAGAAATGTTTAAAAGCTTAAAATTCCCTAATTATGAAGTATAAACACTGAGACGGCAATAAATGTCTTATAAGACAGATAATCCACTTGAAAACAACAATTAGAAAGGTTAATTAGTAGACAGGAAGATTACCTAATGAGTTTATAAGGATTTAATATTAGAATTAGTCTCCGTCTAGTTAATTCAGACGGGATTTAAATTTTCGACGATGTTTTCAAATTAGGAGGTGATACGAATGAAATTTTTTTTTTTTATACATAAAAAATAAAATGGGGATGGTGATCATTACAGGGGTATAACGGTAAAAAACTAAAGGTACCTTAAGCGATTTAAAGGTTAAAAAGTTGGGCATGGATTCCAGTTGACTCGTTTTCAAAATCGTATACCTGAGATAAGGGATTATCTATTCTTAAGACTAAGGTCGTATGTCTACCCTTCCTTGAGTTTGATTTATTTTTATTACCTGGTTTTTTTTCCTACCTTCATTATTTTGACCTTTGTTGTTGAAAATCGATCCGCCAACCTTGCTGTACGTTTGACGTTGACTGTTCGAATTCTTTTGCGTTTTTGGTGAAGTCACCAATATTTTTCTGTCTTGTCTTGTTTGGAAAAATATTGCCCGGTTGTAAGTAAATAACAAAAAACGTTTCAATTTATCCTTTTTTTTAAATGCATATTTACATGTTTTCTTGAAGGGAAATAAAAAGGGTTGGCACTTTATATGTCTCCGAAAAAGTAAACCTTTGATTTACAGTACCTAACATAACCTAACCTCTTTTTTTTTTTTTATTTCGTCACATAGGATTTTGTTTTATGAACAGTTAAACTGAAGCGCATTGCTAATTTTTCTCTCCTTGTCAAAAAGAAAAGTGAGGTCACGAGAATTTTTGCAAGCGAAAACATTTTACTAAGATACTCTACGGTGATGAGATGAGATCAGATCAGATCACACCTCAGAGACCAAAATTAAATCCATAATTTTTCTAAGAAAAATTGAAGGTCGTTGCTGTAAAAACTTTTATGGAAAAGATTTTAAGCATGACCCTACCCAAAAACAAAAAAAGAATAGAATTTTTGGGAAGTTGGAAAAATGTCTTAGGGCCGTTTCACATGGAGCGGATGATCCGCGCGTTTTTATTGCACTAGCGTATGCGTATGCCTTTCACATGAAGTGCGTTTTTATGACATTACCTGAACAATGGAACGCTCCGTTTAATTACTTTTATCCAAAAATAAAGTTAATTTTTTTTTAAATAATTAAGTACGAATTTTTATTTTGAAAAATTCGAATTCCTCAAGAGATCCCGATTAAAATGGTATAAAATTTTTGTTCGTTACTATAATTTGGGGACTAAATATAGGGTAGTTCACGGCCTGAAGAAAGCATGAATCGCCAGATGCAGCTGGACAGGAGACAATTTCATAAGAGAACGTGACTTAAAAATAACTTTAAAATAATTAGATGATCCTGTCAATCATTTTAAAAAAAAGTTTCGCATGAAATACAATGCAGATGATTCGGTTAAGCCCGTTAGGTTGACCAGATAAAGATTGAGGTATAGACTAAATAATATTCTTTAAAATGGAAATAAATAACACAGTGACTCAGTAAAAAATAAGATCTTAAAAAATTATAGTTAATAAATTTATAAAACTTTAATTAATAAAATGATATACATATTATCTTAACATTCATGTATTTCAGTGTATTTTTATATCATTTTAATCGGGAGGACGCGAAGAATACGATTTTTAAAAAATTAATTAAAGAAAATGTAAATTAAAAAAAAAAAGTAATTTAGATTTTGAATAAAATGCAATTAAAACCAGGTAATGTCATAAAAACGCGCGTATCATGTGAAAGCGTCCATTTGATTCCGTGGGCATACCGATACGCCATCCGCTCTTCAAACGCCGGAGCTCGGCGTGTCTCCGGCGGTTGACCAGCGGATGACTATCCGCTGCGTTTCATGTGAAAGGTTCCATTTAACTCAATGGGCAGAGCGTTTGGGGTAATAAAAACGCAGCGGATCATCCGCTCCATGTGAAACGACCCTTAAAGAAGAAAAAGAAGCACCTTTTATTGCAAACTTTTTTTAAAATATTTAAAACTTTTATTGCACAAAATGAGTTAAAAATCGCAAGCATTCGTACTTTTTCCGGGGAAACGTATGTTAAGAAAATTGCTTTTAAATACACACATTCGTCATACGACTGTGATAAACGCATGTCACCGTCCAATAAGACTTTAGAAGGGAAGTCATATTATCATCCCGACTACTGGTTCTCACAGTGGGCCAGAAAAATTTATTTTTGACCAAAACTTCGGCTCCAAGAGGCTCAAAAATCGTAAGCGGGTTTTTGATTAGGACCTCTAGGCTTTATAATGAGACCATAGACATGACAGAGACTATTAAATAAACCGACTAAAAGCTTAGTTGAAAAATAATTAATTGATAAATTATCGTAACCCTAATTGGTCATAAATGGCTGGCAGAACTCTTGGCTTAAGGGTTAAATGAATAAATTACTGCAAATAGAATTGCATGTGCACAACGTTTCGTCTAATTATATTGAGACATCATCAGGTATAATTTAATAATTTGCATTAATTTCATATGATCAAACCTAAAACGACAAAACAAAAGGTAATGACTCAGTTAACCTCAAAATCATCAAAAAACTTACGATAAAATTCGATATCAAACTAACGTAATCCATAAACCAACATTAAATAATAAAGCTTTACATCATAATGCATATTCCTAATAACAATTTACTCGGTCGATTATAAAATTAATAAAATAAAATGAATAAATAAATGTTAAAAGCGAGAGTACATAAAAAACATCATTGTAGCGGCCATTAACAGACGTGGCTTTAACTGCATGAGCGCCAACTTCAAAATCTCTTAAGGACAGTGCTGTAAGCATCATGATATTTAATATAATCTGTTTGAATATTAAGGTTGGGAATATTCTTGACAATATGCGACATCTCGAGAAAACATCTTTTATGAAAATTCGGTTCCATATCAACGATGCGGACTTTATCCCATAAAACCTCATGTTTCGTCTCACCAACGTGCTTCGACAAGCCGGTGCCCTTTTTGCTCTTGTTATCACTATTATTATTGTTAAGAATTTTCTTGATATCGTTTTTATGCTGATAAATTCTATCTTTAAGTAACTGGCAAGTTCTGCCAAAATAGCTTAGACCACAGCTGCAAGGTACTTTATAAATTAAATTAGAACTTAACATTATAGGACACTTGTCTTTTACCCCTCCGAAAAACTGGCGATTAGTTTTTACATTATAAAATGCCAGTCTCACGTTCGTATTTCGAAATAATTGTTTCAGGATAGGAGCGAGCTCTTTATGGTAAGGCACTTTGACATATCGAGTGTTTGACACTTCATCTACCATTGGGTGGACAATAAACTCTGGGTTATTACGTAATAGTTGCTTGTCTAAGGCTTTGCTGATGCTTGCATTTATAAAAGGTTCTGGATAGTCGTTTTTTAAAAAGATCTGTTTAAGTTTTTGAATGTTCTCTTCTACAAACTCTTCAGAGCATAACCGTAACACCTTGTCCAGAAACTGCGATATAATGGAAAGACGTTGGCTTAGGGGGTGATGGCTGTAGAAATTCAAAATTCTATCCCCGGCGCTTGGCTTGCGATAGTAGTCTATTTTAACCATATTATTATCCTTAATTAAAGCAATGTCCAAAAAAGGTAATTTACCGTCTGTCTCCACTTCTATCGTGAATTGGATGTCCGAATCAATCGCGTTAAGAATGTCAAGACTCGATTGAATTTGGTCCCGAGGCATCCTGTGGCACTGTCATCAACATATAAACAGAAAAGGGTACATTGAAGTCAATTGTTTCGAAAAACTCTTCAAGAACATCATTCATGACAAAATCTGAAAAAATGGGTGAAGACGGACCACCCATGGCACATCCACTCTTTTGATGGTAGGCTTGTTGTTTATACGTGAAGAAGTTGTTTTCAAACACAAACTCGATGAGACTGATGAACTTTCGGAACGGGATTGTGGTGTGTAACGAAATTCGATCCCAATGCTTTTGCATAGACATAATCACCCGTTGTAACTTCACGTTGGTAAATAGGGAAACGACATCAAAACTCACTAGACAATAGTCAGCAGGGATGTTCAAACCGTCAACTTTATTAGCAACTTCCATAGAATTCTTAACATTGAACCGAAACGACGACGTAACGTTGGTTAGTATGTCATGCAAAAATCTAGACAGTTCATACGTGGGTGACCCAATCGAGCTAACAACCGGACGGAGGGGGATATTGACTTTATGTATTTTAGGTAACCCGTAAATTTTTGCCGAGCTCGGATTGGATTTGGTCAACTTAAGTCTTTTTTCCTCATCAATGTGACCCTCCTTGCATAAATCAGCAAAAATAGCATTGACCTCACGTTGTTTGGTTATAACTCGAGTGCTGAACGTCTTCTCATATGAGAAGACTTTCAGCACTCGAGTTATAACAAAACAACGGGAGGTCAATGCTATTTTTGCTGATTTATGCAAGGAGGGTCACATTGATGAGGAACAAAGACTTAAGTTGACCAAATCCAATCCAAGCTCGGCAAAAATTTACGGGTTACCTAAAATACATAAAGCCAATATCCCCCTCCGTCCGGTTGTTAGCTCGATTGGGTCACCCACGTATGAACTGTCTAGATTTTTGCATGACATACTAACCAACGTTACGTCGTCGTTTCGGTTCAATGTTAAGAATTCTATGGAAGTTGCTAATAAAGTTGACGGTTTGAACATCCCTGCTGACTATTGTCTAGTGAGTTTTGATGTCGTTTCCCTATTTACCAACGTGAAGTTACAACGGGTGATTATGTCTATGCAAAAGCATTGGGATCGAATTTCGTTACACACCACAATCCCGTTCCGAAAGTTCATCAGTCTCATCGAGTTTGTGTTTGAAAACAACTTCTTCACGTATAAACAACAAGCCTACCATCAAAAGAGTGGATGTGCCATGGGTGGTCCGTCTTCACCCATTTTTTCAGATTTTGTCATGAATGATGTTCTTGAAGAGTTTTTCGAAACAATTGACTTCAATGTACCCTTTTTCTGTTTATATGTTGATGACAGTGCCACAGGATTGCCTCGGGACCAAATTCAATCGAGTCTTGACATTCTTAACGCGATTGATTCGGACATCCAATTCACGATAGAAGTGGAGACAGACGGTAAATTACCTTTTTTGGACATTGCTTTAATTAAGGATAATAATATGGTTAAAATAGACTACTATCGCAAGCCAAGCGCCGGGGATAGAATTTTGAATTTCTACAGCCATCACCCCCTAAGCCAACGTCTTTCCATTATATCGCAGTTTCTGGACAAGGTGTTACGGTTATGCTCTGAAGAGTTTGTAGAAGAGAACATTCAAAAACTTAAACAGATCTTTTTAAAAAACGACTATCCAGAACCTTTTATAAATGCAAGCATCAGCAAAGCCTTAGACAAGCAACTATTACGTAATAACCCAGAGTTTATTGTCCACCCAATGGTAGATGAAGTGTCAAACACTCGATATGTCAAAGTGCCTTACCATAAAGAGCTCGCTCCTATCCTGAAACAATTATTTCGAAATACGAACGTGAGACTGGCATTTTATAATGTAAAAACTAATCGCCAGTTTTTCGGAGGGGTAAAAGACAAGTGTCCTATAATGTTAAGTTCTAATTTAATTTATAAAGTACCTTGCAGCTGTGGTCTAAGCTATTTTGGCAGAACTTGCCAGTTACTTAAAGATAGAATTTATCAGCATAAAAACGATATCAAGAAAATTCTTAACAATAATAATAGTGATAACAAGAGCAAAAAGGGCACCGGCTTGTCGAAGCACGTTGGTGAGACGAAACATGAGGTTTTATGGGATAAAGTCCGCATCGTTGATATGGAACCGAATTTTCATAAAAGATGTTTTCTCGAGATGTCGCATATTGTCAAGAATATTCCCAACCTTAATATTCAAACAGATTATATTAAATATCATGATGCTTACAGCACTGTCCTTAAGAGATTTTGAAGTTGGCGCTCATGCAGTTAAAGCCACGTCTGTTAATGGCCGCTACAATGATGTTTTTTATGTACTCTCGCTTTTAACATTTTATTTATTCATTTTATTTTATTAATTTTATAATCGACCGAGTAAATTTGTTATTAGGAATATGCATTATGATGTAAAGCTTTATTTATTTAATGTTGGTTTATGGATTACGTTAGTTTGATATCGAAATTTTATCGTAAGTTTTTTGATGATTTTGAGGTTAACTGAGTCATTACCTTTTGTTTTGTCGTTTTAGGTTTGATCATATGAAATTAATGCAAATTATTAAATTATACCTGATGATGTCTCAATATAATTAGACGAAACGTTGTGCACATGCAATTCTATTTGCAGTAATTTATTCATTTAACCCTTAAGCCAAGAGTTCTGCCAGCCATTTATGAAAAATAATTTTTATAAATTTTTTTACTTTAAAAACGAATTGCCGCCAGAAAAAAAAAATTTTGAAGGGGAAATAATTTATACTCCATGATCGCTGACAATCAGTAAATCATATTCGATTTCTTATGATTTCCGTAAACATGCTTACAGCGTTAACAAATTGTACGTCATTATTAACAAAAATGTAAGTTAAAAACAATAGAAAAAAGCAAAAAATGTATTTTTAATGACTTCTTCGTTCATATAAGAGATAACCTGAAAATTGTGTTGCCCGATCAGTTATGTAAAATTGTGAAAATTTTCAATCGAGTTTTGGCCAAAAATAAATTTTTCATTTCTCATAAATAGAAAGAGCCACTTTCCGAGCATGCGATCAGAGCAGAAAAAGAATAGGCAAAACAATGTAAAACCTGTTCACAAAAGACTTTCTTTACAATCTATCAAATCATTTTCTCTGATTTTTTTTAATAATTAAGCATTGATTCGTAATGAAAACTATATTGTTTAACCTAGGAAGACAAATGAATTTTCCTCCCTAGGTTAACAATATACTATTTCAGGACCACTCTGGTTCTGCACATTCTGTTAGTCAAATCGGCAATATAAATTTTCTCGAAATTGACAACTATCAAATACCAAAATATTTTGGCGAAACTTTAATTTTAACAATGTTATCAGACTGCATGTCATAAATAATTTAAGGGGCTAACATTTTTTGGCTCAAAATCTGGAAATTAAACGCTAAAAATTAATTGGTTAGTATTTTAAACAGGTTTTGATCGGTATTTAAACTAAATGATCAGTATTAAATTTAGTAGTCATATTTCAGAAAACAGTATTTTCCTGATTAGTATGAAATTTAAAAGATCAGTAAAAAATTTAACTGATCTGATCAGTAAAAAAATTGAAAAAAGCGGTAATTGATCAGTCATTTTTTTTTAAAGCAAAATAATTTTTTTTGGTCAGCTTTTTGCAAAAAAAAAAAAGAAAATTGCCACAAAATTTTTTGCTGGACATTCTGTAGTCGATTTCAATGCATGAAAAATAGTTGAAAATCGACTTGTTATGACAGGAAAAATTTCGATCAGTTTAAAGAACGCGCTTTTCTTATCTGGGTAATCGATCTCCCAAAGGACAGATGCTGCTTCTTTACTAAGTCTCAAAATTAATTTTCTAAAATTAATTATCAAAATTTCCGGAAGTACTGTGCTTTAATTATTCAAACGTGGATTACGAATGAAAAAACAATGTAGTAAAACTGGCCGACTTCATTTTTAAAGCTTGATTCACAAATCCAAAGCACAGTATTTCCGGAAATTTTTAAAATTAATTTTAATCAAAAATATTTTGATTTTTCATTCAAATCGAAAAATTCGTATTTTGGACTAGGCGGTTATTAGTATTTTTGCAATTCACAGTTTTTAATTCACTCAAAATAAATATTTCACTCAAATAAATTTTTAAATTGATTTAGCGTGTAAATCCTGTTCCAGTGGGAATTGTGCCTCTTGAAAAAACTTAGGTTATCCCATAACATCATTTTTTTGGAAAAAAATTCTTGTTGGCAAACATTAGTTTCGGATAGGTTCATTTTTCAATTTTTTACTACTTTGCCATAATTCCCACGGCGATCATTCTCCCTTTCAGCTCATTTAAACAAATCTCAGGGGTTCCAAATCCCTAGACTCCTACACGTGTTCTGTTTCTACCTTACAGGTCAAGCCTACTTCATTCCAAACTTATTATTAAGATATACCATGCAGTAGAAAAATCGAATTTTTCTCAAAGTCTCAGATACCCTTTAAAATTTTCGATATCCTTGCAGATTACATCAGGCAAGAAAAAAAAAACCAAAACTGTTCTCCGCAGTTTAAAAAAAAAAAAAAAAAACTGAAGAAATCGAGTTGGCTTTAAATTTTTAAAATTATGGCGTAACTTCAAGTTTTCTTGTTTTACTATCATTAGCGCTAATAATTATTTTATTAAATTCGGTTTAAAATCCTGACTTTATGAGAGTTGAAAGACGGTTATGTATTTCGATGACGTTTCTATATAACTTTAGCAAAACTAAGTTCCCAGACTTTTTTTTCCTTCCATATTAAAAATCATTTGTTGGCACGCTGTAGTGCGATTCCGGCTGCTGAGTTTCAAATAAAATTTTATGGAATTCTCGAATGAAATGAGCTTTCATAACAAAAGAAAGTCCTAGATATTTTTGATTTATAGTTCCCTTAATCAATACCATCATTTATCGTAAAAAAGCAACTTACTTCAATATACTAATCCAAAAACAGAACGGATCTCAAGAAGCTGGAGTCAAGAAAAAGTGATCAGAAGATCAGTTTGAAAAAAATTGGGGTCTTCAAAACGTTTTGAATTCTCATTTCTGTCATTTAAAAAAAAAAGTTAAAAAAAAAAAAACAAAAGTAACACCACTAGTAAAATAGGGAAGTATGCCGCTAGGAGTCGTAATTTTGGTACTTTGCCTTAGTTCCAGGCAAAAAAGCCTTTCTTTGAATCCTACATTTAACAACCCCTTGCGGGAGGATGTATCCATATGGATACATTATGGATTGTCTGTAAAATTAATGATCAATCGACAATAAATCGACTTGGACTTGTACATAAGTGACCGGAAAAATCAAATTATAAATTTTTGGCGAAAATTTAAATCCTATGTTTAGCTTATGGGAGTATTATTACTTAATTAGATTAATATAATCAATGGTATTAAAATTATATTTTTGATATTAATGTAAATAAATAAACTACAAACTATTGTGATATTGTCAAAATTAAAAATTGTGAGCTGACATGTTTATCATAAGACGAATTAATTCGTCCTATACTTAGCTTATGGAGCTAAGGTAAAATCAAACTTCAGAAGCGAAATATGACAAAAAAATTTCATAAGCTACAAATTTTGATATCAACATAGATTTTGAGACTTGTTATCTTGATTTTACTGCATTTTATACTTCAGCTATTAGTTTTTAGCAATTTTTTTAAGATTTCATTAAAAATATTTTCTTTTCCATAAGCTAAACATAGCAAAATTGTTTTTAGCTTTACTAACTGCCTCTACGGATCATACTGTATCAAAATATTGCCAAAAAAGACCAAACAGAATCTACACCCCTAACGTTTCAAGGAAAAAACAGGCTTCGGACAGCAAAAAGTTAATCAAACAAAAATCGTTTTTTTTTTTTTTTTTTTTTTTTTTTGCGTGATTATTTTTTGTCATTCTTAATTTTTCCTAATTTTACTTGGTCGTATTTGATCATTAAACGGTCTATATTTGACAACTTTTGATCTGGTCACATTTTTTGTAGGGATACATGTATCAGGAATAAAATATCTTTAGGACAAAAATTAGGAATTCTAGGAATTGAAAATCCGGTACTTGTGATTTTAAAATTTCGAAGTTAGCCCCGTTCAAAAATCGTCCTGGATCCCTGCAGTTTCTACGGGTGACACCGTTCAAATCGAAACCAAAACCTATATTCAGCATTCCTCTTCTTGGGTAGAAAAAATAAGACCTCAAAAGATCCTCAAAACTTTTCAACCTCAATACAATAAACCGATTTGGGCTTGGCAAGCAATTAAGAGGCAGGGTAAAAAAAAAATGAAAAAACGAACAATACAACTAAAAATTCCAAATATCAGTAAAAATGTTGAAATAAAAATACGATTTTTTGCTAATAAACCTTTTTATTAAAACTACTAAACCCAACCCTTATTTATAGAGAGGATAAATAAGAAGGAGCCTCACTTTAGCAGTTTTAAAAAACCTATAATAAACAGAAAAAAAATAATGGCGACTCACCCGTACGAAAAAGGGATGCATAAAACTTGTATTATTTATACAAAAATTATACATAATATACAAAAAATTGACATGCATAAAAAATGCATAAATTATGTATAAGAACTTATATTTTTTTATCCTACAATATGATTATACATAAATATGTATAAAAAACTTTAACTTTTTTAACAAATTTTTTTTTTTATCCTCGGGGATGATTATGCATAAACTATGTATAAGAAACTAAGAAACATAAACTTTTTCAACGAAAAATTATACATATAATTATATATAAATTATACATAAATTATACATAAATTATATATATGATTATACATAAATTATACATAAATTATATATAAATTATGTAGGTCCAATTTTTGTATAAATTATACAAAATTAATATATATTTTTTGTATTTATTTTGCAAAAAATTTACATATTTTATGCATCTCTTTTTTGTACGGGCAAGGACATTGGAAAAAATTTTCACCAACACCCTACGAAATAAAAAATTTTTTTTTTCCTTCTATCATTTTATGTTACCTTTTTATTTATTTTCGGTAATCGGAATCGTGGTCGAAGTCACGACGAAACATAAATTTTTTTTTTAACCAATCACGAGAAAAAATAAAAAGCCAATCATTTAGATTAATATAAAAAGATAAAGTCAAATTAAATAGAAACAAGCAAAAACATTAAGGTGTAAACATTCTCGTTTTTTTTTATTATGCATTTGGATGATGATACAGTGACAGACAGAAATAAGACGAACGGAGGAGAGAGAGGAAAAAAAAAAAAGGAATAAAACAAGTATCAAAGTCAGTTTTTGTTGAGGTCAAGTAGCTAGGAACAAGCCCTCAGAATGGTAGACAATAAACGATTGTGAATGTGTTTTTCGGGTATTTGAGTTAATCCACTGAAATACCAATAGGGTCATTAGCTTGGTCTCTTCGACTACCGTCCTATCTTTATACTCACTTCTGTATCTATCTTATTTGTCAGACATCTAAACTTAGATTTGATCCAGGTGGGATTAAGGTTTTAGTCTCGTCTTCTTCTCAAATCTTTTAGCGGGATTATATTTTTATTTTTTAAAGAAGCTCAAGCACCCGGTTGCACCGAAAATTATTAATTGTTTTTTCTTTCATTTTTCTTTTCTTGCAGAGTCAAGCGTTATCTTTAACTTGTTCTAAAACTCCACCGTCACCAGTACCTGAACGAGCTCCTAGTTTGAACAAACCCGATGTTGTTAATAACGTTTATAATAAGGAACAAATGATTGAAGGAAAGGGAGGAATCGGTAAGTAAAATTTGGTATGTCGTATTTCAGTTTGTAAAATGGCACCCGTTTTGGTAAATGGCTAGAGGAATATGTCATTTTGTAAAAAGATTATAAGCTTAAGTGGTAAGAAACGTTGCCGATCTAATCCGTTTTTCCTAAAAAAATAATTCCTAATCCCTTTTTCCTAAAAATTTTAGTTCCTAAAATATTTTTCCTAACCATTTTTTTTCCTTATTTTCAATTTTTCTTAAATTTTTTGATTTCTAAAATAACATTTCCTAAAATGAATATTTTTCCTAATTTTAAATCCCTCAAATGTTTGTAATAATTTTTTAGGCAAAAATTATATTAATTATTTTAAAAAAATTATAAAAATATAAAAATATGAGAAACAACGATAAAAATATTTAATTTAATAAAAAAACCGAAATTCACAACTTTGCATAGGCCTAGTAAATTATTACAAAAATTTCAGCGATTCAAAAAATTAGGAAAAATATTCATTTTAGGAAGTTTTATTTTAGGGATCAAAAATTTTAGGAAAATAAAAAATTAGGAAAAAAATTTTAGTTACCAAAATTTTTAGAAAAAATGAATTAGGAATTTATTTATTTATTTATTTATTTTTTTTTTTTTTTGGAAAAATGAATCAGGTAAAGGGGTAGGGAATTGGTAAAAAAGGTTCAAAATTTTTTCAATTGGGAAAAGCGGGAGTGAACGAAAGCCTGAAACGTAGCTAAAGTTAAAAGTTTAATTTTTTATTCAATTACAATCCCCGAAAAAGCAGCCGATACACCCATTTTTTTTGTGGAGTGTTTTTCAAAAAAATTGCTCCCCCTTCAAAAATGAAATTATATCAAGAGGCAAACTTTTAGAATAAAAAGGACGGAAATTGGGCGGACTTAATTCTTTATAGCCTATTTCCAAAACTGACATTGACAAAATGAATTTTGTTGAGTTGGCCGCTTATTGGGCATGACATGACATTTTTATTGCAAAAATTTTTTAATTTGAGCCTCACTAGTTCCCCCTCTATCTTTTCCGAGCCAGTACGTGCCTGCTGAAGAGTTAAAACGAGTGGTAAAATTTTTATCATCTTGCATCATATGACTGCTGATTCAGTCATTGAAAACAATTTGGGTCCGTGGTAAGCTGAGCACTTATGTTTTAGGGACCTTATATGACCCTTTGTCACGGAGAAGGTTTATAACAGAATTTTTTTCTTTTCTTTTCTACTTTATTAGGACCTGAAAAACTCCGAAAAAATGTTACAAGAATGCTTTTTTAAGTATATTTCTGGTTTCTTCTGCCGTTGAAAGGTTAAATCGTATCTAAAAATCAGGACTGAAATTCCGATTCCGATTCCGATTCCGCAGAATCTTGACTATTGACGAGTAAAATTCCTATTCTGATTCCGAAAGGTAGAAAAAATTTCAGATTCAGATTCCGATTCCGATTCCAACTAACAAATATTTTAGCGATGCCAATTCCGATTTCAACCAAAATTGATAACTGTAATAACTGTATTTTCGTGCTTTTTAAGTCAATCTGAATCGAAAATTTTTTTCTGGATGCCAATGCCGATTCCGAATATTTCGAACCGTTTTTCAGGTAAGATTCCGATTCCGATTCCGAGTAAAAATTAATCGGAATTTCTGCTAAAAATTCGCATTATTTACTAGTTCGTACTAGCATTTTCCCCTTTTAATTCCCTTTGAATTTGTCGAAGTGACAGCTTCTTTCGTCAAAAGTCTTGATTTTATGAATGCCTTCTAGGCAGAGATTTCAGTCAATTTTAAACTTGTGGTTTTTATGAAGCGCAAATGCGAAGCTGTGATAGCTTATAGCATCAGCGCTACTTTATCTCAATCGAAAAGTGCCATCTTTTCGGCTGTAGTCTTAATATGAGTAGAGTTTTTAAAAAACATTATTATCTTTCAAGTTTTTAAAGTTAGAAAATTTCGTACTTTTTATTAAAGAAATTCAGTTCGTCTAGTTTTAATCTATGAAATCTGGAATTGTTAACTAAATTTTTATTATTTTTAGTCGCTTAATAAACTCATTTAAAAAAAAAAATTTCCAATTAATTGCAAATTTTAGAAAAAAACTACAACATATATAAATTTTTTTTCTTTTTTTTTATAAATCTCCAACTTGAGGGGTTGACGAATATCCCTGAAGTATAAAATAATGACCTACAGTAGAGATTAAAATTTAAGCTGCCTTTTTATTTTTAACAAAAGTACAACTTCTTAGGAAAACATTTTTCAAAAAAAAAAGTAAGAGAACATAATCCAGTATTCTTTTCTTTCCTTTTTTTTCAACGCAACGATTTCATCTCAAAAATTTTTATAATTAAAAGAGATTATTATAAAAAAAAAAAAAAAAAGATTCTTAAATATTAAAAAAAAATAAATAAATAAGCCATATACCGGTAATTTTATTTTATTAAAAGTTTTAAAAAAAAATTAGAACCCTGCAAAACATTTTTCTTTTTACAAATTAGGCGTAGAGAGGGGAAGCTTCTGCTAAGTTAAACTCATTTGCGTCTTAACTGGATTAAGCTTTGTTGAGTATGTTTAAAGAGCGTTGAGTTTTCTGGGTGTTTAGGCGGACAATCGTTTTCATTTTATTATTTTATCCTGCTTGTAAAAAACAATTTTTGTTTCTTTACAAGTTTTACTTGATTTTCTTTTTCTTAAAATTTTGGCGAGTGATAATAATTTTTATTTTTTATTCAGGAAGATGTAAGACAAGACACGAATAAAATTAAGTCAGTATGAGTATTTTCAAGTAAACTGAAAAATAGCCAATAAAGAAATTTTTAGTTTTATTTCAAACTATTAATTGACTTAATTGCAGGATTAACTAACTGCATAGAGCAATCGGGCGCAAATTAAGTGGACGGTCATTTAATTCCACTCCTCTGCTTCTCCGGTGCAATTTTTTCAACAGTACTCCTTTCTGCTTGGGCTTTCTTGGTTTCAAATACTCATGATTACTGAAAATCCTCACTTTCTGGTAGTGAAGAAATAAAATACAGTGAAACTTTTACAGATCGGACACCTGCACTCGTTTAAGTCGGACGTTTTTTCGTGGAACGGAATTTTTAAATGGGGTTTTTAAGAAAGGCCCCCTTCGATAAACAGGACACCTGTCTAACTCAATCAGTCGGACAGTGATCTACTTTATTCACGTTTGTTCAACCTGTATATAGCTGACAAATCCATATTGCAACGATGTACTTCCTTTAATTATGTTCAGTGCTAGAAGAAATAATCTTGTCGTGACAAGTTTTTTTTTCTGGATATTAAACTGAGGCAGAGTCGCCGCTGCTAGAAATTTTTTTTTTCAAACGAAACAGGAATAAAACGAAACATGGCTGAAAATTTGCTAAAACAAACTGCAACAACGGATTTTTGTACCAAATTAATTGCAGATAAACGTCAACTAATTGCAATTTTTAAAAACGAATAAAATACAACCCCTTGATAACCTGGACACCTTTGTAAGTACGACGATTTTTGTGAAACCAAGAGTGTCCGACTTAAGACAGTTTTCACTGTACATGTACAAATAAAAAAATTATTTGAAGCTGGTCACGTAAATCGGCTCTAGTTAAAAAAAATTTGTAATGAATTAATTTAATTATTTGCAAAAAAGACTAACAAGTTGACTTAAAAAAAAAAAAACGGAGTAGTCAAGTTAATTTTCGCAAAAATTAAAAAAAAACGTATCTCTTGATGATCCCTGTAAAGTTGTAACTTTTCCTGAATTTCGTTTCCAAATTCCCTTACTTTACATTTTTGAGCAACGCCATTCTGACTCTTGCCGTATTGTTTTAAAAAAATAGTAGCATCTAGGTTAAGCTAATGGCACAAAAATCCGTTTTTCAACAAATGAATTTTTTTTCCAAAAAAATCTAAAAATTGCTTTTTTTTCTTTCTCTCAAATTTTTGATTTGAAATCCGGGCTCTCTAAAACCCCCAGACTGAAATTTTAATTCATTAGTAACGACTGAAATATTCCAACGTATAATCGTATTTCATTCCGTACTCATGTAATGCGGGTTGACTAAATTCGATTTTGCAGGAGACATAATAATTTTTTTTTTTTTTTTTTTTTTACATTATGTTAAACATATTGGTACATATGAACCCCAAAAACAAAATTCGGTAGTGCTTTTTTTTCAAAGTCAAAAAATAAGTAAGCAAAGGGTTAAAAAAAGAAGAAAGAAAAAAGATATTTCAAAAAAGGACAAAATTTAAAAAAAAAGTTAAATAGGCCTAAAAAAAAGAAATTTTTTAAGTCCTTGCTTTCGTTCATGTCGTCCAATTTTACTATTAAAAAGGCCGAAAGTGAAAAAAAAAATAGTCAAAATATTATTTAAAATTTTCGAAGTTAAAATTTTAATATTAAAATAATTTGAATATTAATTTTTGGTGCGAACAGTGCGACACCCGAACAGACAGATTTCCCCAGGACCGAGCCCCAAGCCTAGTCCTACGTCAAAAAATTAATACGAACTTTAGGATTGTTATCGGAAATTTTAAATTCCAAATTTTAAATTCTTTTTCTTCTTAGTCCTTTTACTCGATTTCGAGCGCGGTGATTTCTCACATGCACTCGTGGGACCTGCAGTTTAACTCTGGTTCCGAACAGCTATTTTTGCGAGATTCACGAGACAATTACCGCTCGGTGGTTTGCTATCGCCTGCCGCGGGGAGGCGACCGTTGGTCTGCTGGGTAGCGCATTAGATTTTACCGGAGAAAAGTTCCGAACTGCGAACTCGGATAAAAGCACGACAAGTCGAATCTCACGATTGAGAGTCGAGGGCGCTCGGTGGTTTGCCATTGCCTGCCGCAAGGTAGTGACCGTTGGTCATCAGGCTAGCGCATTAGTTTTCACCGGAGAAAAATTCCAAACTGTGAACTGGGATAGAAGCACGACAAGTCGAATCTCATGACCGAGAGTCGAGCGCGTCATCAACTAGGCTACCGGACAGCACAGCAGCCCGCAGCAGTTTACCGTATACCTAAATGGAAGATTCTTAAAACGTTTAAGTGAGGATTGCCAAGACGAATTTTAATACGGATTCCCGTTGATAGTAAGGTTCTAATGAATCGCTATACCTGTACATTATTGATTCTTTAAAAAAAAAAATAAAATAAAATAAAATAAAATAAAATAAAAATTCCCTAAAATCAAGGGGTGTCAATAACTTTGATCCCATACGTTTCTGCTCCACAAAACATTTAAACCGAACGCGCTAAAATTGCTTTAAACGGTGTATCTGTCGTCAAGCGTGAAACGGATCGGGTTTAAAGTTAGACAATCTGTCACTAGTAATCGATGTATTAAGCTTCAAAGTCGCCAAAGAATTATTATCATCTCAATTTCAATATTAAATGCATCTCATAAAAGTATTATTACGATACATAACATTTATAAAAAACAACCTCATATGAAAAACCAACAAATTAGAATGCAGAATATCACATTATCAAACGACAAATCATAAGATAAAACATAAAATAATATCCAATAAGAAATTTTTATGCAGGTGAAAAAAAAAAAAAACAAGATATAAGATTTAGGTCAAATGTATATTGGTTTATTATAATCTAATAAATCGATCGGAAAAGCTTTAGATTATGGAAAAAAAAGGGAAAAAGAAGAAAAAGGTCCAATAATTTTTTTTTTTTTTTCCTTTGGGAGCATAACAGGGAATTATTATATAGGAAAAGTGAAAATTGTAATGCAAAGTAACTAAGAAACTAGCGTGTAATGCTAAGCCGAATTAGTTAAGTCTATTTCACGGGGGATTTAACTGCAAGATCAGACGTAAGTAGTTTGAAGAAACTAAGAGTTCACACCTAAGGTATTAGAGCATCGGTATTCGGGAGAGACAGGAAGGCTTTCTTTATTACGGATTACTGAACTTATTCAATACACTAAAGAAGGATTAACTAGAATTCTGCCAACTTTAAAACATGTTTTAGAGATGGGATCTATCGGAATTTAAAATATTATTTGTTTTCGACATGCTTTTCCAAATTATGGAAATTCGAAAAGAGGATTTTGTATTATAAAACGATGAAAATTTTCGTGAAATTTCTCTGGTTTATAAATGATTCAAGAGGCAGTTTTTTTTCTTTCCTTTTTTAATTTTTTTGACGGTTTCCCTCCCTCTGGTAAAAAGCACGAGGAAACAAGAGAAAATGAAAAGCTATTGGATTATTTTCTGTTTTTTGTTTTTAAAAAGGGTTTTTACCATTGGAGGATTTTTGAAAAATGGGAATGGTTTATCTTATACAGTTGCCGGTTGAATTTTAGCGAAATTTCTCTTTTTCGAGATTGGTAAACATCATTCCATTTCATTTTTTTTTTAAGATCCAAAAGCGGAAAAGCAAAGCAATCGACGCGTTCGTCTCCTTTTTTTGAAATGACGGGAATAAAAAGATATGTTGAACTTTTTCGCGCGGGAGAAGAAAAAAAATAAGGGGAATCATAATCGTTTTGATAGCTGAAGAAAAGTTAAGGAGGGATGATAAGATAGCATTTCCATCATTTACCAAAGAATGTTAATCAAAGATGAGTTTATGTATTTTTTTAAATGTCTTTCCATTTCCGTTGCGACTCGATCTAAGTTAACGACGTTTTTCTCAATTTGCTCTAACCTCATCTGGTTTCCTTTTTTTTTAATACTTCGTGATGATATTTGTGTTTTTTAAACGGCTTCGTTTTTTTTTTTTTTATTCCGAGTGAATGGGGTAATATAAAATGTTTTGAGCTTTCTTGAGTTCACCTAAAAGTCAAGCACTCGGTTTTTGATTTGCATGTACAATGTGATACAAAAGTCACTACCGCTGAGTATCAATTTCTTCTCCCTCCCATTTTTGTTCCTAATTTTTCAACTCTTTCTCTGTTTCCTATTTCCTATTTCTCCGGATTATTAGTATAATAGGCTGTGCCCATCTGCTCATCTATCATCTAGATCTCATACGTTTCTTTGGGTTTTCTCTATTTCTCTTTTTGGTTTTCGTCTCGCCCTTTACTTTCTTTTAACTATTTCATTTGTAGAGGTTAGCCTTGAAATTCAGATTCCCTACCATTTTTCCTAAAAAAAATAAATTCCTATTCCATTTTTCCTAAAAATTATGGTTCCTAAAATTGTTTTCCTAACTATTTATTTTCTAATTTTTAATTTCCCTGAAATTTTTTGATTCCTAAAATAAAATTTCCTAAAATCCCTAAAATAATACTTCGTAAAATCCCTTTGGGGATTTAAAAAATGAGGAAAAATATTGATTTTAGGAAACTTTATTTTACGAATCAAAAAATTTAATGGATTAGAAATTGGAAAAATGGATTAGGAATTCATTTTTTTTAGGAAAAATGGATTAGGAATTAATTTTTTTAGGAGAAATGGATTAGGAATTACTATTTTTAGGAAAAATAAATTAGGAATTAATTTTATTAGGAAAAATGAATTAGGAATTAATTTTTTTAGGAAAAATGGATTAGGAAGAACGGTCGGGAACGCGAAATTCTAGCGTTAGGAGATCTCGGGGCTCTAGCTTTATTTCCCGAAAAAAAAATTTGTAAGATTATTTTTTCCCCGACTTTCACCGATCCGAGATTTCGAAGGGCTCTGCGGAAATTCCTGAAGTCCCGAATTTACGAAAAACCACAAAATCGATTCCTTTCCTTAATTTTCTACTCTTTTCCCGTTCTCTCTTGTTCTCGGTGTCTACGACTATCTATAATTTTCCACGTGGCATACAATTCTAATACAAGCATATTGGACCAAAGAGTTTCAATGTTTCTGTTTCAGATAAATCTCTTCCGGTTCATTGTATCGTCGAGACCATTTCATGTTTGGAAGAACAAAATGATCGCGATAAAAACAGTTGGAGGAGGAAATCAAACGTGGAAACGGACAGCTACGTTATCATACCAATTAATACTCCAATTCAGGAATTAGTATTAGTAGCCCTTACAAGGTTAGGTTATCCTAAAGAAACAGCGGCTGCTGCAAAAGGTCAGTATACTGTGTATAACTTTAAGTCAAATTCCGATCTCAGAATTCTAATCAAAAGCTATCGAAAAAAACGGATAATTATTTATTTTATTCAGTTATGACGACCGATCGTCAGTTTTACTGACGTGGGCCTCCAGCTTTTATCTTTTTACTGAAGTAAAAAGAAGATTTCTGGGTTTAGAGGTTTTGCCATTAACGTATAGTAAAGAGGCAAATACGGATTAAGGGACATTTTAACGGACCCGAAAACATTCTCGTATTTTCCATTTAGAGAATGCAAATTCCAGACGTTTTTTTTATTTCCTGGAATTGGGAATTCCCGTTTTTGAAAAAAATATCAATCCCGGGAACGAGAATACCCGTTTTGGTTAACTTTTCTCGGTTTTCGATTTCTCGGGAATCGAGAAATCGACACTTATATTCCCGGGAATCCCTGGAAAGCCGAGAATTTATTTAGAAGGCGAAAAGAAAATAACTCAATTTCCGTATTTTTGGGAAGTAAGTTCGGAAATAAGCGGAGCCGTGTCGAAAAATTTTTTTTCTTATTGTTTAGATGGCAATTTTTAGACAAATAATGAAAAAAAAATTTTTTTTTTTAATTTTTATACCTTTTTTCTAAAATATTGAAAATTATATGCGATATATGGTCAAAAAGTTGATAAAATTGATATTATTCCCGTTCCCGGGAAAAAACTTGTCGATCCCAGGAATCGGGAATTCTCGAAAATGAGAAAAATTTCATTCCCGGGAAGCGAGGTTCCCGACTAGTTAAAAAAATGGTCCCGGAAAATTTTTCGGAAAAAAAAATCCCAGGATCACGGGAATTCTGGGAATTCCGAAAGGAATCTCTATTTTTATTCAAAAAACACTCTTTTTTTTTCTCTCTGTTGCGCTTTCTTCTCGTTCTGTCACTCAGCACTTTAGACTTGCATGAAAATGGAGACCAAGACGAACAGCAAGAAATATGCTGATTCAACATAAAAAATGGAAACTTTTTATTTGAACTTTGTTGACTGTCCATCAAATCTCTTCCCGTCAGTCCCAGTCTCTATTTATTAAGTTAAAAAAAGAAAAAATGAAATTTTAATTTATTTTAATAGTCCCGCTAAATTTCAAATAAATAAATAAATAAATATGTCCGTGATCCAATAAAAATCAGTCATTTTTCTCATCAAAAACCGAAACTTTAATCCGCGTATTTTATTTAATTTTTTTTTTTTTTTAGGTGCCGTTTTAATTCGAAATTGGAAAGCTTTGTCTTTCGACACCATATCTCCCGGTCCGATGGTAACGGTCGGGGAATTATTTGGTGAGCTTAGTACCATAGCAACCCTTAGAATACAAATATTACGACCGAAAAGTAATTTAATACAAGATATGAAGGATAAATTATTAAGATTACTCCTAATTCAAAGTCACAGCCTGTTGCTACGCTCCGGATGCCCTTTAGATACGGTAAGTTTCCGAAAGCCATTTTTCCTTTCAAAAAAATATTTGATCTTGAATAAAGTTTATGATAAACAAATCTTTTTCCTTGCGATTTTTAAATCCTTCGTAAAAATTCTTTTTACTGACGAAACAATTTTATTGTCTTGACGAATTTAGAAAAAAAAAAGAAAGAATATTCGATAACAAAAAGCTTGAGCTTATTATTTTTCGCCTTGCTGATTTATTGCAGATTACACAACCTGCAGTGATAAGACAGAAGTAAATCTTTTTACTTCTGTTTTCATCCCGAGTATAGGTTAAATAGAGTTGGGAGTTTCGTTAAAAATAAAAATTTGGCATAAACTTTGTTTTGTAATAATAATAAAAAAAAAGATCCTGTTTAAAGTAAAGACAGTGAACCGTGCTAATTAAGACAGAGCTCAGCAAACAGCAAACTCATAAAACATATTTAATATTTTAATTTATCAGATTTTACTGGTTGTGAAGTTTTGTTGACAGGGATCAGCATTGTGTTTCATCACTTTTTTTTTTTTTATTATGTTGATTTCATTCTCATTTTTTTTTTTTTTTTTACCTCTGAAGTGACGTATTATTAAAAAGCTTATATTCTCTTCGTATTTTTTACAGTTAACGTTATCTAACTTATGCAGAGATAACGTGACGTCCCAACATTTAACGGAACCAACGGATGAAATCCGATCGAAATTCGACTCTTGGATATCGGCTCAAATCAATAATCCAAATTTTCATCACATGTCCCCCACGATGCCTAATTCCATGTCCCAAAGGTTGAGTCCAAGGAAGGACACGGAGGTGCAACAATCGATGCTTCAAAATCAATTGACTCAGAAAACGAGAATGAGGACCAGTTTCGATCCTGAATTAGAGTTACCGAAATTACAGAAATGGTTTTTGGAAAATCAACACCCTAGTCGACAGCAGGTAAATTATTTGACGGAATTTTTATTTGAAGATCGCTAATCTAATGCGCTTTGAAACTTGAAATTGTAAGGAGGAGAAAAAAAACGGTAGAGCTGTGAAGAGTTTTCTGTTCTTAAAAAAAAAAAAAAAAAAAAAAAAAAAAAGGAATTCATTTTAGTGAAAGGCCGTCTAAGCAAAGAAAAATTTTTAAATTCTAAAACTTCCTGACAGCCTGCCCAACCAATAACTTTGGTACCCGAAAGCTGAAAGCAATCTTGAAAATGTCATTGTAAAGTTAGATTCCTATCCTGCATTTTTACTTTAAAGTGAAACAGGTGCCTGATTTGCAGGGTTTCGCTAACAAATATTAATTTTTTTTAAATTTTTTTAAAAAATTAATTTTTTTTTTGACGAAGGACTACGTCTTGGTGCTCGGTCCTGGGGAAATCTGCCTGTCCGAGATCTGTCCGGGGTCTGTTTAGGATCTGTCCGGGTGCGCACTGTTCGCACCAAAAATTAATATTTAATCATTTTAATATTAATATTTTAACTTCGAAAATTTTTAATAATACATGTATTTCGACTATTTTTTTTCACTTTTGGCCTTTTTTAATAGTAAAATCAGACGACATGAACGAAAGCAAGGACTTAAAAAATTTCTAGTATAAATTTTATTTAACTTTTTTTTTCAATTTCCGCTGTTTTTTTAAAGTAAAATTTACAAGAAATTTTGAAGTAAAACTTTTTATGGGGCGGGTCCACGTAATGAAGCTTTTCCTAAAATTTTGAAGTTAAAATTTTAAATATTTTTCCTTAATATTTCTTAATTTTTCGATCATTTTTCTTAATTTGACGTTAATTTTTCGTTAATTTTTCTTAATTTGACGTTAATTTTTCGTTAATTTTTCTTAATTTGACGTTAATTTTTTGTTAATTTTTTTAATTTATCGGAAATTTTCTTTAATTTTTCGTTAATATTTTTTAATATGTAGTTAATTTTTTCATCATTTTACGTTAATTTTTCTGTATTTTTTCCTTCACTTTACGTTAGTTTTTAGTTAACTATCTTAATTTTCGTTAATTTTTCCTTAATTGAAGTGAAACTTTTTATGACAATAATTTTAAAAAAATTTGAAATTTTCGTCAGTTTCCGTGAAAGTAAATTCGAAGAAGAAAATTTCAAGAAAATGTTTTAATTTTGTTGGATTTTTAGCATTTGAAGTGGTTAAACACCATAAAATAACGACCAATATAATATTTAACCCCCTAAGAAGTTTCACGTCTTCTTTACGCTATATGCACATAGAGCGTATTTTCATTTTTTGAAGTGAAACTTCTTTACTCACGTTGGGGGTAAATTTTGTGGCGTAGACACTTGAAAAAATGGGATTTCCCCCCCGCCCCCCCCCCCCCCCCCCCCGCTGGCATCCATTTCTTCGCCTAATAAAGATCTAAAAACAGGTATTTTATTCACCTCGGAAAATTCGGTACTTCCCGAACATAATTTTTTTTCCGGAAAATGTATCAGTACGGTCACTATTTTCCGCAAATAATTAACTTCAAATTTTGCTTTTAAAACTCGAAAAAATTGTGAGGGCATGCGAACCTTCCATACTCCTACTTCTTATAAAAGATTCAAAGATAACACCTACGACTTTTTTTTTTTTTTGTAGATACAACAATATGTCAAAGAATTGAATAGTCTGGAATCGAGAAGAGGACGAAAACCGCTCGATATAAATAACGTAGTTTATTGGTTTAAGAACGCAAGGGCAGCTCAAAAAAGAGCAGAATTAAGAGGGTTTTGCACTCCGCTGTTAAATATGAACGTTAACGGATTTCATGGATTTCACAGTCCGATTAGGTACGTATGACACCGAATTTCAAACGTTTCTTTTGCTGCATTTTTTCCCTTTTTACTCTCATCTGTCAGTAAAGCCAAATCCCACATAAATTAAAAGATGGTTTAGGGAGTACTAACAGATTAAAGATTGATTTCCGCCCCCGAATCTTGTAGAAAATCCTTTTTATTATGTATCATGATGAAAAGAATAACACCGAATTTTTTTAAAAGATTTTCGCAAGAATTTCCAAAATTAAAAAAAAAAAAAAAAAAAAAAATTAAAGTTTTTCCAACGCTCATACTTATATACAGTTTATGCGTTGGCATTCACTGACTGGAATTTATTCCCTGCTTTTGGCTTGTAAAACAATTCAATGTTTTATCTTTTAATTGATCGGTTGCTTTCCTTTCAGAACTCAACCACCTAGTTTGATCTCATCCGATCAACATTCCGTTTCGGAGGACGAAATGTCTCGATTATCGGATAACGACGATAACGACCGTACGATTGATATTAACGATAACGACACGGACGTTCCGTTATCCCTCACCACGGCGAACAATCCGAGAAACACAAACGATTATTACAGAGACGAAAAAACCCCACCGCAAGAAGATCTCCGCAACGACGTGGACGGCGTCCGTATAAAAGAAGAACCGACGGAGAACGAAAACAAACGAAACAATAAAGAGCCCGAAAACCTAAATTCTCCGCCGAAAGAAAATAACATGGAAACGAATCAGGAGAATAAATCCTATACCGAAAATAACGAAGCGAGTCCGAGACCTTCGTCGATTTCTCCTAAGCCGTCTTCGCCAATGTTGGAGAGGACCGAAAATAACGATGCTGTGAATAATAACGTTTCGAACGATGATAATTTCTCGGATGATGAGGACGTAAATGACGATGAAAGGTTTGTTTTCTTGCAAATAAAGACAAAGAATTAGAATATTGTTAATCCTGTTAAGGTTTTAATATAAACCGAGAGAGGAAGATTCATTTAAACACAATAAATTGTTTCGTTTTAGATCTACAATAGATTTACGTAGCAGAAAAGATTCGGCTGATGATCTTCGTAGTCCTAGCCCTTCTAGAGATGTTTTAATGTCGCGTCTACCTCCTGGTTTCCCGTTAGTCCCTAATTCTATGTTCAGTCATTCCATTATGTATATGAGTCATTATATGCCTGGGTTGTCGCCTATTGGACCAGCTAGAGATCAGTCAATGCTGGCTTTGTCTCAAGATGAGAGAAGGAAGAGAAACAGGACTTTCATCGATCCAGTGACTGAGGTACCTCGGTTAGAACAATGGTGAGTAGCAGTATAAGGTTCAAATACAACATCGAGAAACTATAGTATTAGATCAGCTAGTGGTCCATAAACACAAAAATTACGAAGGATTTTCATCCAGAACAAGGCTACTCCGACCGAAAAGTTAGCTATCAGAGTCGCTATTAATGATGATATAGTCTTAGGTCACAATAAAACAGTTCTGTTGGTCGTCCGAAAATCTATCAAGTTTCTTGGTTTTAACTAGAGACCCTATAAAAAAAGACGCTGGCGAATTCATCGATAAATCTGTACGTCAGTGCAGAACTGCACCAAGTCCATTCAAGGACTGCAACTTCTTATTTTCAAACCCGACTTTACAAAGCATACACAACCGTTACCAACTCAAATTATTGTCTTCTGCGAGTTACCTTTTCTGCTTTGTCAACAAAATAAACTTGCTAGCAGAAGCCATAAAATCAGCACTGCCAACCGTTGAACCTTTGAACCGTTGAACCGTTGAACCCTTTGTAAAGTCGGGTTTGAAATAAGAAGTTGCAGCCCTTGAATGGACTTGGTGCAGTTCTGCGCTGAGGTACAGAAATCTGTTTGGTTCGCTTTTTAGAAGCCATAATGGACCGCCATATTGGAAATTGATAAAAATTTAAAGATTTCTCAGTTTTACCAACATGTGAAATTTAAATCTTTTAACTCAGTTTTTTATTCGATTTTCTTTTGTTTGAGAAAAATCTTCTGGAAATCCCAAAATCCGGACGGTTTTACTTGGAAAATGGCGATTTCTCTTCTGCTGCCATATTGAATAATATGGCGTCATTTTAAATTCGCCAGTCTCTTTTCATATAGGGTCTCCAGTTTTAACGTTTGGAAATTTTTTATCAAAACGTTTTTAAGTGTAGTAAACGGTCTTTCAGTCGAAATTTAACGCGATGTAAATATTCAAAATTTTACGATTTTGACTGCGTATTCCTCTATGCTATGTCCTGATCATATTTAGGAGTCCGACTCCGATGCCGGTGCCGGTCGCGGCCGGCTAGAATCTCTGGTCGATGCCGATTCCGATTCCATATTATTTATTTAACTCTCCATTTCGTTTCGATTTCGGCACCGACACCCGAAGCCGATGCCGATGCCGATGCCACCAAGCCCCTGATTCCTATTTTAGTGAGAAAAAAAATCATAGAGCCATTCTAGACGATTTTTAAAATCAGGGGTCCGATTCCGATTCCGATGCCGATTCCGATGCCGATGCCGATGCCGATGCCGATGCCGATGCGGATGCCAATGGCAGCCGCGGCCGGCTATATATCTCGGGTCGATGCCGATGCCAGCACTAACATATTCGCAGTGCCGATGCCGATTTCGGATATTAAAAAAAAATCCGATGCCAATGCATCGGCATCGGCATCGGCATCGACCCGATGGTCGAGGTTGATGGTCACCGGCATCGGCCAAAATTTTCAAGCTTCGGACCCCTGATCTTATTGCATTAGGGTATCTTTACCTTAAATGAACGTTTTCCGAAAATCCAAAATAATTACGGGTAGAGCACCCGTCCGGCAAACGGTAGATGTGGGTTCGATGCCCATTCGGCTCAAGTACCCGACGAAATTTTTTCTCTCAATGTTGTTTGTTTATTCATAAAAGTTAAGGACTTTAGAGATTTCGGCTTTTATATTATAAAAGGCGATAGTTTTTCCTCTCCAAAATAATTATTTTAAATTTCCAGGTTCTCATTAAACACTCATCCATCACACAACCTGATATTAAAATACACGGACGAATTAAACCGTATGCCATATCGTCAAAAATTCCCAAGATTGGAACCTAAAAACGTACAATTTTGGTTCAAAAACAGGCGTGCCAAATGTAAAAGACTGAAAATGTCTTTGTTCGAAAATCAGGGATCTCATTATCAGCCAAATTAGGTACGTTTTTATTTTTCCCCTTTCGAAATATTTTTGTGAATTAACTTTTTTTTTCTTTCTCTAATCCTTTTCAGATGTAGAAACTTCATTTTGTAGTCCTAAAACTTGTTGTCAGTTAATGTATTTTTGAACGTTTCCTGCTGTCTTCCCTAAAAAAAAATTAGCGTTTCCTGGTAAGTAAATTTCACGATCTCTCTCCCCCCAAAAAAATTAAATTTATATTTATGCCCCTAATATTTTTTTTAGGTTCAGAGCTCGTACGCAGACAACGAGGACGATAAATCAATAAAACAAAACGTGAAAAAATTATTATTTGTTTTTATTTTTTTGTTAAATTATTTTACTCAAATGAATTCTTTCGAAACTTGCCATATAACTCAAAGATTTTTGTTCCGTACTTTTTTTTTTTTTTTTTTTGTTATTCTTATAAAAAAATCGAATAAAATATATATTTTAGTCTGCTATATTATCTTATTTGTAAATATAATACGTTATATAAAAAAGTAATAACGCATAAAATGTTAATTTATTTCAAAATCCTTTCAAAACCGCCACGTGGCAAAATACTGCAACCTCCGTCAGAGATTCTTCGTAATCTTAACAAGAAGAAAACGTTTTAGAGATTCGTTGATCCATGGTAAAGGATTAAATCCTTAGAAGACAGTGTCGGATTGATTTTAAAAAAAAAAAATCATTTCGGAAAAAGCCCAAGAATACTCTCGTTTTATTCAGAAAAAAAAATGTTGACGTTTACCAATACAAAGGATTCGAAAACGGGAAATATTTATAAAGGACTCAAAATGCTTCCGGGAAAGAGGGAAAAATGAGAAAATATGAAGAACCCAAAACGGGTCTGAAGAAGAAGATACTCGACATATGGCTGGTAATACACATATTTCTCACAGTTATCCGTAACCTTTCATTGTTTGCGGAATTCATTGTTTGACGCTTCACCCCCTTAACACCCTACTTTACTTCTCCTCCGAAACTCAAACCACTAACTCTTTTAATTATATTCAACTTTAAATAAATACGGTTTTCTCTTTCTTGGAAAAGGTATTAATATTATTTTGTATTACTAAGTTTAAGCGCTTTTTCCCTATGTTAATTTGAGAATTTTTTTTCCCCCCTCGAACGAATTTCAGAGCTTTGTCCATTGTCAAAATCGTATAAAGAGACGGAAGTTTTCAAGTTATAAAAAGATTTCGATTTTTCGCTCCCAATTTTTCTGCATTTGTGGCATTGAAGGCGATTTTACAGGCTTTCATTTTATTTATTTATTTATTCATCCATTTTTTTTTTTTTTTTTTTTTATATAAAGAAAGGAGGGTAATTTTTGAAAAAAAGTACCGTGACGCGAAAGGACAAATATTGCACTTTTTCGTAATAAAAAAATTAAAAAGTAATTAATTTTCTCTCGAAAAAAGGGATATCATTCTTAACTTTTCAAAACCAAAATTCGCAACAACCTTTTTTCGCTGCATCCTTAATGAGAAGGTGCTAACAAAACAAAACGTGACGGGAGGACAAAAAATTCACTTTTTAGCTAATTAAAAAGGTTTGAAAATAATTTGTCAAATCCACTGTAAAAAATGATTTTTTTTCATTGTGTGTTTGATAAGATATTAAGCAATGTTGCCTAAAAATAAAAATGTACGTTTTTTAAAGAACTACTCAAGCTGGATAATTCTTGGGAAAACGTACCGTGACGGGAAAGGAAAGGACAAATATTGCACTTTTTGATAATAAAAAAAGGCTAAAAAGTAATTTATTTTCTCTAAAAAAAAGGATTCGTACGAATTCACAACAAAGAAATGTTTTTCGCCGAATCCTTAATGAGAAGGTGCTACCAAAACAAAGCGTGACGGGAGGACAAATCATTCACTTTTTAGCTAATTAAAAAGAGTTGAAAATAATTTTTCAAAATTAATGTAAAAAAATTTTTTTTCAGTATTTATTTGATAAGATATCAAGCAATGGTGCTTAAAAATAAAAATGTGCGTTTTTTTAAGATTCACCCAAGGTTCCCAATTCCCAAAGGTACTCAATTCTTAGGAAAACGTTTCGTGACGGGAAAGGACAAATATTGCACTTTTTGATAATAAAAAAATTAAAAAGTCATTTATTTTCTCTCAAAAAAAAGGATTCGTTCGAATTTACGAGTCTATAACGAAACGCCGAATTTTTCAAACCCCGAATCGGGGTTTGGAAAGAAAACAGCAAAATGCGATATCGCGTTTTAAGAACCCCGAATTTTATAAAACCCGAATTCGATTTCGGGTTTTATAAAATTCGAGGTTTGAAAATACGCTATAATTAAAATTTTTTTTTACTTTCGACGATATAATAATTCGGGGTTTTTAAATTCGGCGATATAATAATTCGGGGTTTTTAAATTCGGTGATATAATAATTCGGGGTTTTTTAATTCGGAGATATAATAATTCGGGGTTATGCTAACTGACTGGGTTGGCTAACTAGGCAATGGCTAACTTAAAATGTCATTTGCTAAATTAAAAAGCCTTTTCGGATCAATTCGACACAGGTTTATTTTATAAAATTTTTTCATTTTTTTTTTTTTTATCATATCATGAAAAATTACTTGAAAAATTCCCCGTATTTTCCACACTTTTGTGGAAAAAGCAGGAAATTCAAAATAAATAGAACAATCTTGAATAATTAATTAACTAATTAATTTATTAACCATATAATATTTAATTACTGGCGGAAAACTCAGTATTAGGGGCAAACTGGTAAAGCTGATCCCTTAACCTTAGCTTATGTTGGCATTCGGGCATTGCCCGAATCGATCGCATAAGCTAACTATAAGAGATCCGCTACCCGCCTTGCAGTTCCATGTAGGCACAGAACCTGTTACCGTCCGTGCCTATGGAAGATTGTGAACTGAAAACATGGGGAACTGATGGAGGATAGAACCTAGTATGAAGTGCCGATAACCTGCTTCCAGTGCTGGGCGCTGGTAGCTATGTTCTCCCCGGTTATTTAATTTTATTCATTTATTATGTGTTTCTGAAGCCTATTTTTTACTAGAGGAAATCAATTTTAAAATTTTTTTAAATCGTCTAAATTTAAAATCTCCAAATTAAAAAACCCCGAATTATTATATCGCCGAATTAAAAAACCCCGAATTATTATATCGCCGAATTTAAAAACCCCGAATTATTATATCGCCGAAAGTAAAAAAAAATATTAATTATAGCGTATTTTCAAACCTCGAATTTTATAAAACCCGAAATCGAATTCGGGTTTTATAAAATTCGGGGTTCTTAAAACGCGATATCGCATTTTGCTGTTTTCTTTCCAAACCCCGATTCGGGGTTTGGAAAATTCGGCGTTTCTTAAGGGCCCCGAATTTACAACAAAAAAATTTTTTTCGCTGCATCCTTAAGGTGTTTCGATAGCACCGCTTCATTATTAGTTAAAAAAGCATCGTTCTTCGGTCTTCTTATAATTTCGTTAAAATTTAAGAAAAAATAAAAAAATTTTATCCTATTGTTAGCCTACGGAAAAGAAAAAAATGGCATCCATTTTTTTCCACGAAATAAACAAAGCTTCCGATTTTCTTTGCTGAAACATTCAAACTAGAAAGTTACATTCACTTTTTAAAGCTAATATCAATTCGATGCCTATTAACAGATGTTATGTTAGTTTTTGGAAAAATCGGAACATCTAGAAATAGGCTTTTTTCGTAAATAAATGAAAACGCTTTGTTTATTTTTTGGAACTTCCCATATAACGCCATGTATTTTTTTATATTTTTAAAAATTTTTAACTCGTTAACTAGAAAGTAACTTTTGCTTAAATTTTTAAGGGAGGTCCGCGGATACCTGATATATCATCTGTGCGAGTTTGAAGAATATGTAACATTTTGGCTTTTACTATCGAAACACCTTAATGAGAATGTGCTAACAAAACAAAACATGACGGGAGGACAAATCATTCACTTTTTAGCTAATTAAAACGGTTTAAAAATAATTTTACAAATCCACTGTAAAAAAATTTTTTTTCAGTGTGTATTTGATGAGATATTAAGCAATATTGCATAAAAAATAAAAATGTACGTTTTTTCAAGAACTATCCAGGAAAAGAATCAAAACAAGAACCCTTCGGCACTTTTTTGTCCTCTCCGTTTCATGTTTCAGTTTTCCTTGTATGATCTGCCTCCTTTCCTCACTCGGACACTACCTGTCAATTTCCCGGATTTTTACGTGTATTTTAGGTAGAGATGGAGTTGCGCGAAATGGAAATGGCAATGCTCCTCTCGAATAAAGCGATACATCAAGTAATTTAAAAGATTTAAACTAATGATTACAAAGTTTAGGGATGAGGTTTTAAATAGCTTCAGCTCCAGTTAACCTCGATAAATGAATTATTCCCGTTTTGGAATTATCTTCGTATTTCTGGTTATATGAAATAATAAAACCACAAATTAATTAAGGAAATGATCATTGATTCCATTATAGCAAAGATTATAATAGCTACGTGTTCGGTTTATAATTTTATATTTGTTTGAGATTCTGTAACCAAACATCAATTTCAACTACGGGATTAATCAAGCAAAAATCGCACCATGTTTATGTAATCTTCATTAGAGAGTGAGATCTCATTTCCTTCCTGAAAAGAAGAAAGAGTTTCCAAATTGCGGGAACAACAAGCCAGGAAATGTGTCGATAACATCATAACAGACTAGTGTTTTTTCAGTTAAACTTTTATTAGTTTTATTTGCAACTTTCAACTTGAAAGCCAAAAATACATTCTCTCCAGCCATTTTATAAATCTTAAAAATTACTAACGAATCAGAAAATGTGAGATAAAAAGGATCAGGGTTGTCATTCCGATTCCGACTCCGATTTCGAAAGGTGGAAAAAAATTTCAGATTCCAAATCCGATTCCAACTAACAAAATATTTTAGCAATGCCGTTTCCGATTTGAACCAAAATTGTTGTAACTGAACCGATCTGAACAGTAATCGGTATTTTCGTGCTTTTTAAGTCAATCTGAATCGAAAATATTTTTTTGGATGCCGATGTCGATTCACATTCCGAAGATTCCCAACTGTTTTCAGACGAGATTCCGATTCCTATTTCTTCAAAAAAAGCACGGATTTCGATTCCGATTCCAATTATTTTTGAAATAGCAGATTCCGATTCCGAATAAAAATTAATCGGAATTGCAGCCCTGTAAAGGTTTAATTAATTAAATAGGAAAAACAAATAATAATTAACCGCCTGCCTTAGCAGCTAATTAAATAGCTGCCTTAGCTTAGCAGCTAATAAAACAATAAGCAGCTAAGCGATTAATTAGCTGATTATCAAATTTCAAAGAGGAAATGCGATTTAAACCGCCGTTTATTTTCTCATGCCGTTACCACAATTTTGGAATTTTTAAACCTCTCTTTCCCGTAGTAATCAGAGATCGTCTTCTTCCTAACGAGGTTTGCGTAATCATAGTACGATTTTTGCCTGATTGGTTCCTCGATTGGATTCTTAGCTGAATTTAAGAAAATTATTTCCTCGTGCAAATAAAAATGAAAGAAAATTTTTAAAACTTTTTTTTCCAGCAATATTAACTGCATAGTATTTTATTGTTTCTTTTTTTGGCTGTGTGAAGTCAACTCACTCAAATCTGTCCGCAAATCAAATAAAAAAAAGGGGGATATGAGGCGTACCCCTACGTAGGGCTGCGTCCAGAATGAATAAAATCTTAATTTATTTATCTTTCTTTTTCGCTTTCTTATTTGGTCTTAACTTACAATTCAAATATTAAAAAAAAAAAAAATCGAGGGAAGGTATTGCTCCCACACAAAAACTGACATCTTTTTGAAATCCTTCAAACATCTATGATGTTTGAAAAAATTTATCTAAAATTTTATCAAATGGGTAGTTCTTGAAAAAAAGTTACCTTTTTATTTTTAGCCAATATTACTTAAATATCAACTCAAATCCATTGCAAAAAAACAATTATTTTTAAGCCATTTCTATTGGTTAAAGTGTGCGTTATTTGCCCCTTTCCCACACGGAACATTTTTTGAAGAATGAACGTTTTTTCTTATGAACGATCGAACGAAAAAAATTTTTTTTGCACTGAATTGGAGTTTTGGAAAATAAAAAGGATATCCCTTTTCTTGAAGGAAATATAATTATTTTTAAGCCATTTTTATTGGCAAAATTGTGCGTTATTTGTCTTTCTCGACACGAACGTTTTTCAAGAATGACCCAAATATGTTCGTTTCAAAAAATGTTTTTAAAACAAATATTTTTTCAATATTATTTTTAAATAAATTTTTTCAATAATCAAAAATCATCGAAATTTTCGTTTCAAAAAATGTTAATGATCCCCCAAAATCCTCCAAGCCCTGACATCAGTCCACGTGGCCCACTTTTTCAATAAAATTTTATCAAAAATCATCAAAATCTAAAAAATTTTCTACAAATTTTCCCTTATTTTTTAAAATTAGTCAAAAATTTACAATATTTTGTAAAAAATTTTGTTATGAATTTCATTGAAAATTTTTAAAAATTTTTAAGGATTTTTGATAACATTTTATTGAAAAGTTTATCTAAATTTTTTAATATTCGTTTTTTTTCTGTTCGGTGTCCAAAAGACGAACCGGACACGACAAAACGATCATGGTGCGCCCTAAGACGTAGTGCTTAAAAAAAAAAAAAAAAAAAAGCTACTAATTATATGATTCACATTCAACTACTCAAAAACATACTTAAAAAGATAGGTTTTCATCTCGAAAGTGCCAACCTCCTTCACTACTAAAAACCCAGAGATGTTTTAGAAAACTTTCAAAAATTAATGCTTTTCCCTTATACCGCTTGGTCCATCAATTTTGATTTTTCATTTAGAGTTCATTTTTTCCGTTCAAAAGGACATAAAAAAAAAAAAGGAAAGGAAAGAAAAGAAAAGAAAACTTCATACTTTTTTTTCTTTCTCAAGATTAATTTAGTAGCTTGAAGAATTGAAAAGTTTTTTTTTTTTTTTTTCTTTCAGAAAGGAAAAAGAGCTGTCTCGTTGATAACAAGGTACAAAAATATAAACTAGTGTTAAATGAAACGGTAATCAGCGGGGAAAAATCTTTTTTTACACAACTATAAACTGAAATGAAAAACGAAAACCAGGAAATTACATTTCAAAAAATCTATTTCTAAAAATATTAACGTAAAAAATTAATAAAATACAAGGATCGCGATAGGGCTTTACAAAAAGCGTCATCCTTTTTCCATCGTCTTCTTATCGATTTTTTCCACTTTCTTTCCTCCTCCTTCCACTTTTTCTTTCTGACAAAAAAAAAAAAAAAAAAAAGCAGATTGATTTTAAAATAATTCAGACCGAAAAGTTGTATTTTATTTTATTTTATTTTTCTCGCTAAAAGAAAGAAAAAAAAAGTGAAAGTGTCTATAAAGCGATCATTCGAGAAGAGAGTCATCGGTAAAAACTTAAAAGTTATAAAGAATTTTCTATAGAGACTTTATCTTTTAAAATAACAACAAGAGTTTAGACGTTTGAAATGTCAAGGAGGAGGGAGTTCCTGAGGGCTCAGCTTAGGGGCCATGGGTGTGGGTTTGCGGTTTTGCTTCTTGTGTTTGATGATAGCGGAGGGGCTTCACTCAACCGACTTATCATTTTCTATCTTACATTTCTTCAATTTCTTCCTCATCCCTATCCCCCTCTCCGTGAATTCCTCCACCTTAACAAGAATTTTTTTTCTTTTTTGCTTCTTATTTTTTTTAAACAGGATTAATTACATTGTTTTCATGTAAATAATATTTTCTTTACGCGCGGAGGGGAAAGTTTTCCGAGTGATAAAGCTTTCTTTGGATTTACAGGAAACATAGCGATGACAACGTCTTGAGATTAACCAGGAAACCGAATTGACACTTCTAAGATAGAGAAACTCAAAGTGTTTTTGTTGTAACAGGATACATCTCTCTTACTTTATCTCATCTGTCATCCAATTCTCAAGTCTTATCGAGCCTCGAATGTAAAGTTTAAAAGTAGTTTTAAGGGGGAAAGGGGGATGATTTTATTGGAAAATGCAACTTTTTGATTTTCCTATGTGTTATTCCTCGCGATTTTTTTTTCGATAAAAAAAAAGCTTCTTTAAATTTTCTTCTTAAAACTTTTTTTTTTATTTCTTATTTTTCCCAAAAATTTTTTAATCCCGCTTTTTCAAGAAAAAAAATAATTTTTTTCCCTTTTCCAAAAGAAAATAAAAGCTTCCACCTAAAAAGTAGTAGAAGTTTTTCCAACGTGACTTAAGTTACCAGTCCGGTTCATTGAACGCTACAAGTTATAAAAAGCATTTGGGAACATTACTCGACTTAAGTTAAAAGGAAAATTATACGAAAACTAAACGCATTCTAAGTTGACAAACCGCGTGGAAAGACTTCCCCTGGGTTCCGAGTCTTTATTAAGGATTCCCCATTTTGTGTAATTCATTTTACAATACAAGATTACCAACCTTTAATCCTTCTTTGATTTACAACACTTCTTTATCAAAATCTTATTTCTTAATTATTATTAACTCCCCTCCTCTTCTTCCTAACTTCTTCGTCGTTTATAGTTTTCCCGGAAAGCGAAAAATGATTTTCCGGCAAAAGAATTTGTTGGTGAGGTTAGGAAAGAAAAATCGTCTTTATTTTATTTTTTTTCCTGGTCTTTTTCGCGTAAACGAAAATGAATTATCAAAAAATCTTGTTCCTCAATTATTCTTAGTCCTTAGTTTTCGGGAGGGAGAGAGCCTCCGATAAAAAGTTGGTTAAAATATGTTTTCCGGATCCATTAATAAAGACTCTTGATGGATTGTATACGGAGGAAGTTGGGAAAATTGCCTTAAGGAAATCGTTTTATACTTTTTTGAGCGTGAGCAAATCTATTAGACTTTTGGGAAACAGGTAAAAGCTTTTCGTGAAGAAAAGATTTACCGTTTTAAAAATTTTTTTATTTTTACGAAAGTGAACGGAAAGAAGTTTATTGTCAAATTTAATTTAGATTTTGATTTTTAAAAAAGATCTTTTGAAATGGAAAATCCGATAGTTTTTTTAAACAAAACAAAAAAGTCGAAAAAATTTTAGCAATGGAGAAAAAAAAACAAGGGAAATACATGAATAAAAATTATAAAGCGTGTTGGCGCTTACATAAGACGTGTGTGAAAGCATAAGCATATTTGTAAAAAATGAGCGTGTACACAATTTTATGCAATAGAAATTATCTTCATATAGAAAAAAAGTATACGAGGTACCCAAATTATTGTCATTTCACTGTATTACATTTAATCGCAATAAAGTTAAAAGTAAATTCAGACGCGGCTTCACCCGATTTTGCGCCCTTTTCAGATATTTTTTCCCCTTCCCCCTCCCCCTAGGATTATAAGACAAGTACTGTATTATTTCAAATTCTTCATTGTTCCCTCATTTCGCGCCGTATTTTGCTTTATTTTCGAGCCCTAAAAAATACCTCCACCTTTGCTGGGGCATGGGTCGAACGGTCCTACTGAGAAAATTATTTGAAAACGTTAGTTATTAAAGATAATAATAACAACCATCTTTTGGCATTATTTGAACCAATTTTACTCATTAAATAGAGAAATCACATGTTTTGAGATGACTCCATCGTTTATTTGTGCTCGGGGAGATACACGGAGAAAAAAGTTCGGTTCCTGTTACTGAAAGTTAAGTTAAGTCCTGTGACATCTAAACATTTGAGTAGATAATACCGAAAATCTAGTAATTATTACCAAGAGTTCGTAATGATTAATAACGTTTAGTAATAATTACCTAATTTTTAGTATTGTCAACTCAAATATTTGTTAAGAGTTGTCAAGAGTGGTCAAGAGTTGAAAATATTTGTCAAGAGTTGTAAATATTTGTCAAGAGTTGTCAAGAGTTGAAAATATTTGTCAAGAGTTGTAAATATTTGTCAAGAGTTGTCAAGAGTTGTAAATATTTGTCAAGAGTTGTAAAGAGTTATAAATATTTGTCAAGAGTTGTCAAGAGTTTTAAATATTTCTCATGAGTTGTCAAGAGTTGTAAATATTTGTCAAGAGTTGTCAAGGCAAGAGTTGTAAATATTTGTCAAGAGTTGTCAAGAGTTTTAAATATTTCTCATGAGTTGTAAATATTTGTCAAGAGTTGTCAAGAGTTGTAAATATTTGTCAAGAGTTGTAAATATTTGTCAAGAGTTGTAAAGAGTTGTAAATATTTGTCAAGAGTTGTAAATATTTGTCAAGAGTTGTCAAGAGTTTTAAATATTTCTCATGAGTTGTAAATATTTGTCAAGAGTTGTCAAGAGTTTTAAATATTTCTCATGAGTTGTAAATATTTGTCAAGGCAAGAGTTGTAAATACTTGTCAAGAGTTGTCAAGAGTTGTAAATAATTGTCAAGAGTTTTAGATAATTGTCAAGAGTTGTAAATATTTGTCAAGAGTTGTCAAGAGTTTTAAATATTTGTCAAGAGTTGTAAAGAGTTGTAAATAATTGCCAAGAGTTGTAAAGAGTTGTAAATATTTGTAAAGATTTACAATTATATAATAAAGTATATAAGGTATATACATCGGAAAGTTTCTTTTCGCCCCAGGCGAAAACGTCAAAACTTTTCCCTGTCCTAATCTGTCAGCGATCATGTTTTCGACTTAATATTATGCTTCGAAAAAATTATAATAAAAAAAAACCTCCCCCTCCCTCGCAGTCTCCCCTCACTATTCCCCTTTACTTAAAAAAACTCGGTCAAATTTTTTTTCCCTTTTAAAATGGCACTTATCAATCATAACGAAACTGCATTTTTAAAAAAAAATTCCGAGAATATAATTGGGGACCGAATCCGTTTTCATTTAAAAATAATAAAAGAGAAATAAGATATGAAAATGGGGATAAAAGTATAAGGGAGAGGGAGAGGATATACAGGATAGGATAGGGATAGGGGTAAGAGTAGAAAATGTTAATAAGATTCATAACGGGGTTGTAAATCATCGCAAGACTCCTTACTGAACCAGATAAGCCGAGGCTGTTTCATAAATTGTGATCTCTGTTGCTAAAAGAAAATAAGAGACTTCATTGCTGAGGAAGCACATCTTCAGTTCTTATATTTTTGTTGGCTCACGGTGAAAGGAAAAATCCGAATATGTTCCACGTATAATTTTATCAAGCGTGCAAAATTAATCAATTAAACTTTAAAATTCATAAAAGCGAAATTATCGTTTCAATTTTGTTCCGTTTTTTTCTATAAAACTGAAAAAAATGAACCATCGAAAATGTAAGCATAACACAATACATAATTATATAAATCTAATATAATGTACATATTACAGTGGTTGTCTTAGATTTTGATTTATTTAAGTTAATAATTTTATACTTATCCACAATTTTACTCTGGGATCACACCTCATTCTTCAGGCGCGGTTTTTCCCTTTTTTCCGACTTTTAATTTCATAACCTGGGAAAACGCGGGCTTGGCTTTACTTTTTCCTCGTAATTTTCACTTTTTATATTCGCAACGGGTTTTTCCTTTACAGGTTTCTTATATACCTTTATTCAAATTGTAAAGAGCGTTATCAGGATTTAAAAGGAATCCGCTGTCAGTATGAGCATACAATTTTCGTGGTAAAATCCAACCGAAATCTCATGCCACGTAAAGTACAAATTTTGGGGAGGCGAGAAAACAAGAAAAATAACCCGGACAATTCTCTTTTCATTTTCTTAGAATAAGCGGTTTCCCGAATGTTTATCACAAAATAAACACAGAACCTCTTGCTTTATTTGGATTTTAATTGTGTCACGTCCTTTTTTTTCGTTTGTAATCTAGTGAAGTTCTGACAGAATTTTTCGCAGTTCTTACCTAAAACGGGGGAATCGAGCATTGAGCATTAAACGAAGCATTCCAACATTAAAACGGTAAGTGCATTTAATCATTGACCAAGGAGGCAGAGGCAGATGGCACATATAAAAGAGAAAACTGGAACTGCTCCTTTTCGGTTGAATTATGTAACTAGCAAGACAATTAATAAGCATTATTCTGTTTGGTCATTACCGATTAAGAGGAAGCTTCACGGAATACAGGAAAAAATGGCTTTTTTGTCCAACACTCAATTTACGGGAAAAAAATTCAAATTTTAGGTGTCTAACGAACTCCTTTCACTTTTTTGTATTTTTGGTGCAAGTTTCAACTTGTTCCAAGCAAACGTGAACCTGAAAAACAAAATCAAAGTTTTTAGACCGCAATTTTTTTTGAAATTATTTTCCAGCCACTCATTCATTCCAGACAAGTTGAAACCTGTCCTGAAAATTTTAGGATGTACCAGAGGAGTTCGTTAGATATCTAAACTATGGATTTTTTTTACTGTAAATCGAGTATTAAACAAAACTGCCATTCCTCCGGTATTCCTCCTTTTAAAACCTAATTTGTATCAATTACAAAAATGTTAACGGATGTATAAAGACAAAGAGCCATCAATAAATTGGAAAGAATTTTTGACAATTTTTGACCCCCCCCCCCCCCTCCTTGAATATACAATATACAATAGAATATACAATTTCTCCTTATCCTATCGTTAAAATAAAACCTAAAAAAAAATTTTCTTCAACTTTAATGCACACGTAAGGGATCATACAAGTATTACGTAAGCACTTAACAAAGGAGGGGGGGGGGGAATTCCATGTCTTACGTAAGGTTTAAAATTTTAAAAATTTGCAATTAAAAAATACTTGCTGCATTATTCAGTGTAAAAATGGACGCATTAGTTCATCATTTCCTTTTATGATTCCTTTAAATTCATTTTTTATTTTTTTTTATTCAGTAATTTTTTATATTAGTTTACTGATTCATTCTCTTTTTAAAAATAAATTTCACTGCTCTCAACGCTTTGTAAGCTTTGTCTTTGACGCTTAATTTTATTTCAGAAAATGAAGAAGGAATTGTAATAATAATTTTTTTGAAGATGAAAAAAAAAAGAAAATTAAGTTAAAAGATCTTGCTTGCAAATTAATAAAAAAAAAAAATCTTACGTAATATTAGGGAGGGGGGAGGTGGTACAAAATAGGCAAAAAAATGCTTACGTGTAATATTGTATGATCCCAAAGAATTTTAGAATCCCTCCCTCCCCCATCCGTAAGCAGGTGTAAGACTTAATCAGACCCCCTGCCCCCTAAACGTGCTTACATAATTTATGGACAGCCCCCAAGCACAAATACAGTACAAGTACAAGGAAGGACAAGCATAAAACTGACACAAGAATTCGGTGAAGAATAGAAGAGAGTTTCTTATTCTCCGAACTTGGTTTCAGCTCCGAGCAGAAGCTAACAAGTCTAATTGTTAAATTTCCTAGAAAAGCATAAATCACTGGCAAAATTCACGCTCTAGAATTTTTTTTTTTTTTAATTTGAAAATAACTGATGATGTAGAACATTTTTTTCCATAAAAAAAAGGTTACGTATATGCGGGGACCTCTTGCCAGTTAAACTTTCCAGTTGACCCCTTTCGACCGTATAACAATTCCAAAAACAGTTCAAAAAATTGACAAAACCTCAAAAATTTTGATCTCTATAACTGGAACTCTTTATTTTCTGGCCATTTTCTCTTCGGACGTAATTTCTCGACAGAAAAAAAAAAAAAAAAAAAAAAGAAATTCATCATATCAAAAATGAAAAATAAAGATCGTATTTCCAGCATCCCTTAAAACCCTCTTAAAGAACCTCTTGGAAAGGTTTAGGCCAAGTCATTTCTTTCTCCCAGTGTGTACAGAATACCAGAGCACCATTTACAGTTAATCTTGGTCTGATTCCTAAGCCGGATTTCATTTTGATTTAAGTGTACACTCATCATCTCAACTTCCTTGGTTACACCCCAGTTACAATCTACCCCATCTTCACCTGTTTTCATATCCTCCTCTTATCCCTTTTCCCTTTTACTTTATTACCCCCCTTTTTCTTGTAAAAGTTTCAGGTTGTGCTCCAGGTTTTTTTTTTTTTTGCTTTCTCACAAACAAAAAGTATATACCTAAACAAAAGATCAGATTTGATTGCATTACCCGCGTCCCTTAAGGATTTTACGCTCTGGGTTTCCCCGGTAGTGAAGAGGAAAAACATTATCCCGAAACGTCTGAGAAGGTTGTAGGGATTACGTTTTGCTGAATATCAGCAGAAAGGGGTTTTTGAAAGCTAATAGAAACGGTCAGCAAATCCAGGAATATATGCAAACTGTATGGAGTATATTGTAAGAATATTATGAATGGGAATTGTCTTTCCAGGGGTGACCAGATGAATTTATACGGCAATAGATCAAAATAAGGCCACGTAAGCAAACGTTTCGAAAAGTTTTCCTGCTGGTTCTTCCTATTCGCAGTGCTTACTTCAATTTTTTTTTGGAATTTTCAAACGGATTCCTTATTAAACGATTCAAAGACACAAAGATGATAAAAAAAAAAAAAAAAAAAAAATTCGATTTCCAAACCATTTTCTGCCCCCTATTTATCCACCCCTGAATTAAGATAAGAATAATATAAGCTTATATTTTGAGTAGGAAAATTAAGGTTATTGAGACTCTGATCCTCTTTATTCCACGTTCTTCATCCTCGTTGTTGAAAGTTTGACCATTACAAGTAGGAAAGAAAAGTGGCGTATTTTCCTTATATTTCCTCCCGATTATTTAACCAGTGGCGCTTTTTCAACGTTTTATACTTTTTTTTTCCTCAAAAACTTTCCAACAAGCAGTTTTTTTTTTTTTTTTTTTTTTTTTGCTTCTATTTAAATAGTAAATTAAATAATATAAAAGTGTCAGTTTTTTTGTCAGTAAAAAACTCAATTTTCGTTAGTTTTTTATTTTAAAACTACAAGTATTTTTATTAAATTGTAAGTAAAAAACGATCTTTTTGTCAGTATAAAAATCATTTTCAGTTAGTAAAAAATCGCGATTTTGAAAGTAAAAATTGCAAAAGTGCCGATAAAAATTTTTTTGCTTATCTCTCATCAACAAAGGAGTTCTTTCGTGGCTTTCTTCGGCGTGCCCCCCCTTCTTTTTTTTTCACCCAACGGAATGTTTCTGGCACTTGGTGGGGGTTTTGCGTACCCATGAAATGTTAGCATAATAGTATATTGTTAACCTAGGGCGGAAAATGAATTTTCCCTTCGAGGTTCTCATAAATGGAAACTGAGATGGGAAGATTCATTTGGCACGCTAGAACAACAAGATACTTTTCATGACGAATAAAAATAACTTTTTAAGTGATTTTTCACGAAAAAAATATCTCATTTCCACTAAGAACATGGCGAAAATATTTATTTTAATTTAATGAATATTTTATTATAATATTTAAGTATCAGGGTGCAAATTCCATATGTTGGTACAACAAGTTGAACCAACATGATGTTGTACCAACATGTTGATCCAACATTTCATAGTGAATTTGCACCCTTACTGATAATTGTATTTCTTTACTGACAATTTTTACTGACCTTTTAAAACTGATAATTTAAAATATTAAGTGACAGTTTATTAAAAAAAATTACTGTTTAATATTAAAAACTGACAAAATGTGACTAATTTACTTTACCATAAAAATACAAGCGGCTTTTTTTTTTTTTACTTTCTCCTCCGCTCACCTTTTTGTTTATTCCCTTAAACCTTCAGGTCTAAATTTTAACGGAATATTAATAAATTACTTCGGAAACGCCCGTAAACGGGCTTAAAGTCGATGGAGTTACTGTTAAGTGGTATATTTAATATCGATACACGGGATGTCTCAATTAATTAGAAAAATTAATAAGGTCGATATTTAAATGGAATTTAAAGTTCGCGGAGGGAAATTCTAATCTTAACGTTAAAGAAAACGTTGCGGATTTAAAGGGATTAAATATTACTTATCGAAAATAAAGTTAATGTAAGGGTAGAAACTTTACAAAGTTGACACTCTTTACACAGAATGTTGCTTTACATCAAAACGTTTTAAGCATTGGCTTTCCCAAGTCTTAAAGTTGTTTTATGAGGCACTTTAAGATTATAATAATTAACTGGGTATTGATTTATTGGATTCGACAATGATCTCGGGAATAAAATTGATAAACAAATTTTGCAAAACACTTTTTTTTTCCTCTCTCTTTTAAGTTTGGAAAATTTATTTGAACTGAAAATTTTAATGCCATAAGAGATTTCACCTTCCCTCTTTCCCCGCCTCGCCCCCTTACGTCAGATTTTCCTCCGTCTTGGGTGCTTTGTTTTAGATTTGTTAGGACGTTTAAAAGTTTTCCAAGTCAAGGATCGGTGAGCCATTAGAACTGGTTCTAAAAGGTTTTAAGACTACTTAGTAGTTATCACGACATCAAAGGCTGAGTCCGATATCTTTCTAACTTAGTTAATAACGTGCGCAGGTTACTAATTGATGTACTTCAATGGACACATTGGTTTATTTCGATCTCCTTCCCCAATTAGTTCTCTCTTCAAGACTTAAATAAGGACCGTCAAAGTATTTTATAGATTAATAATGAAGGGGGCCCACTAAGTCATCACCAAGGTAAAGAAGGTAAAGAGGTAAAAGGGCTATTGATTTTGAAATCATTTTGCGAAGAAAAAAAAAATTAGGATCGTGGTATATATAGGTTACCGAATGGCAAAATTCCAAGTTTCATTTAAATTCATAGCTTTGGAAACTTAAAAAAAAAAAACGGGATGAAAATTAATGCCCATAATTTACAGTGGCGATTGAATGCAACGTTATACTCGAATTTATCAAAAATTAAGGAATAATATCCCACACCGTCCAACGGTTTTTTAGGTTTTATATCCTCAGCTTTCTTGGGTGTTTTCAGCTTCGTTTGGGCACAAGCTTAAGTGGATGAATACGTGACTACAAGCGTATAATCGCCTTAAGAAGACGTAATATCTACATATACGGAAAGTCAAAGCACATTTCAAAATAAAATATATATATCTGTAGTCTCCTGCGGGACGAAAAGATTCATCCACCAGAATGATTGCATTAGTCGCTTTGGATAAACTGCTACATAGAGTGTCTCTTCCACAGCCGATGACAGAATTTTAACGGCACCGCCCCCTAAAATATTCCCAAATAATTCGAAAATTACGTGCGCAAAGTTTGGGGCTTCCACCTAAACTCCAAGTGGTGCCTGTAGCAACATCATTTTTGCCATTTAATTTTCTTTTTCTGAAAATTTTCTTATTTTATTTTTTTTTTCTCTCTCAATAAATAGCAAGTCGAAAAATCGGCCGTTGGTTCAAATTTTTACGTATAAATAAGCCTTTCAATCTAGATACAAAAAACTCGTCCAACTTTTTTTTTTTTTTTTATATAAGGGTGGCATAGCACTATTTTAAATTTTATATAAATTTTGAGTGCTCCCCTTTATATACGGGCAGAAAAGTTGGACTGGCTTATTTTACCTACATTGAAAGGCATATATATACGTAATAATATGGAACAACGGCAGATTTTTCGAGTGGCTACTTAATGAGAAAAAAAAATGTAAAATAAAAAAATTTCCTGTGCATTTTAAATGGCAAAAATGACGTTCCTACAGCCACCACCTCGCGTTTAGATGGAGGCCCTAGACTTTGCACACGTTAATTTTGCAATATTTGGAAATATTTTAAAGGATGGCAGCATTAGAATTCCGTCATCGGCTATGGAAGAGAAACCCTGATGCTAAATCATGCACTTTAAGTTGTAAGCTTGTTGAAGAAGTTAAACTAAACTTAAAATGTTCATCAGAACAAAACACAATATTTTTTTAATTAAAAAAATACAGGGCATGGAAAATAGAGTTAAAGAAAATTGCAAGGAAAAATATCTAAGTACTGGATCACGACGTAGGTAACAAAAATGTTAACATAGTCAGCCACGCGGTTCATTGGTAACGTGCCCCTTTCACAAACGGGAGGTCCAGGCATCAAGTCCAGCTGTTGCCATTAAAATCTTATCAATGCAGTGACCACGACTGTGAGAACTCCTACTCATAACTAAACCAAACCAAACCGAACCAAACCGAACCGAACCGAGCTTATTTTTACATTACTCATCAGTCCCGTTCCCAACCATTTTTCCTAATCCGTTTTTTCTAAAAAAATAAATTACTAATCCATTTTTCCTGAAATTTCAGTTCCAAAAATTTTTTATGTGCCGTGACCACGACTGTGAGAACTCCTGCTCATAACTCAAACAGAACCGAACCGAACCGAACCGAACCGAACCGAGCTCATTTTTGCATTATTCATTAGTCCTGTTCCCAACCATTTTTCATAATCCGTTTTTCCAAAAAAAAAAAAAAAATGAATAAATAAATAAATAAATAAATAAAATAAAATAAAATAAAATAAATAAATACATAAATAAATAAATTCTTAATCCACTTTTTCTAAAATTTTGGTTCCTAAAATTTTTTTCATAAGGGTGCAAATTCATATGGAATGTTAGACCAACATGTTGGACCAACATGTTAGACCAACATTCCTCACTAATTTCGGCGTAGGAGTAAATAACGGAAAATAAGGAATAAATAGGAGTAAATAGAAATTCGTTCGTTTGCCTAAGAATAAGAAATTCGTTTCGTTCGTTTTTTCTGTTGTACCAACATGTTTGTCTAACTTGTTGTACCAACATGTTGGTCCAACATTCCATAGTGAATTTGCACCCTAACCATTTGTTTCGTAATTTTTAATTTTTCTAAATTTTTTTGATTCCCAAAATAAAATTTCCTAAAAAGAATATTTTTACAAATTTTTTAAATCCCTTAAATTTTTGTAATAATTACTAGGCAAATCTGTGAATTTTGGTTTCATTTTTCTTTCTGTTTTTTTTTAATAAACCATTCTGTACGTCAGAGCCAAAAGGTTCAATATGCAAATTAAAGATGTCCGCTAAACGTTGTTTACCCATAACAAACGGCCATCTTCAATTTGCATATTGAACCTTTTGACTCTGACGTACAGCATTACAAAAATCCAATTATAAAAATATAAACATGAAAAAATTTTGATCTGATTACTGTATTTACTAAAATTTTTGGTCTAAACCAGAATTTCAATATATTTTGTTTTATATTTCCCAGGATTTTGAGAATGACATAATAAATAAACAACTTCGTTACGAACTAATTTTTAAAAAAAATGAATAAATAGAAAAACCGAAATTTGCAAGTTTGCCTAGGCCTAGTAAATTATTATAAAAATTTTAGGGATTCAAAAAATTAGGAAAAATATTCACTTTAGGAATCAAAATATTTTAAGAAAATTAAAAATTAGGAAATAAAATAACTAGGAAAAAAATTTTAGAAACCAAAATTTTGTGGAAAAATGGTAGGGAATCATTAGTCCCTAAGTAGGCAAGGCAGCTTATGTTGCTTTGGGGCAAGTGCCTCACTCCGACATGATACAAAGACAAAAGATGCCGCGACAAGTACATTCAAACCAAGTAATTTGTGATATTAATAATATATTATTTAAAAAAAGCTTACCCCTTCCTTTTCCGTGTATTTCTCCGTTCTAAATTTTTTCCAAAATCCGGAATGAAATTCGGAAAAATTTTGGAATCCGCCGATTTCGGCAACTCCATCCTGAAACAGGAAAAAAAAAGAAGATTGAATTACAAACATTTTTACCGCACAACGACAACAATCCATCATAATTTATCGGATCGCGAGAATAAAAGCGCTACTTGTTTAACAACGCCTTAAATTTCCTGCTATACAACTAACTGTACATGAAAATCGTTTTTCGAAGTCAATGGATATGATTTAACTTAGAGAAACTGCCTGCTATAGATAATGATTGGAAGCCGTTTATCAGCATTAGATAAATGCACATGTGTACTAGATAGATAAATATTAAATATCTACGAGGCTAAGACTTAAGAAATATTTACACCACCAGCAAAGGAGTCTTGAGTATTAACCAACATTTCTTATGATTTACTACCCTCAGGTTTGTTTAAGAAAAAAGGGAACATCTGAACCTTTCCCTGATTTTTTATCGAACCACAAGAAAAAAAATCAAGAAACTTTTTCATCGACTTAGAAACACGTTTAAGAGTGTTTAAAAAAGTTCAGACCGGTTACGACAGGATAATATAAAACGTTAACAGTTACGTAACGACTTTGAAAATCGCCGAAGGAAAATCCGTTTCTTCGTGTTTTTTTAAACTTATTACCTTTTCACACGTAAGCGGGAAGATTTTTGGAAAAGCGATTTCCCCGAGTTTCTTACATAAAGAAAGACACATGATTCATTTCCCTACCGTTAAAGGGGATTTTCTCTTGTAAAGCTTTTCTAAATCTTTTTTAAAGCTAATAAATTTATTTTATACTTTATTTATCAATTATTAACTTTTTTTATTATAAATATTTCTGTCGCGGTATTTGTAATCCCGGTAAAAGTTTTCCATTTTGGGAAAAAAAAAAAAAAAAGATATTTTGAAACGGATAGTGGAAGCCGCCTAAAGCAGTTCCAAGCACTTCGGTTATATTGATTTGCGGCTAAACGTTTGGATTCGTGTCATGCGTCTCAACTTGTTCGAGTCGCCCTGACGCTGATTCAGCTGTTGCGGATTCATTCTGTTTTCAAGCAATATGGAATTCGATTGTGACGTCGATAAACTCGTGTTACTCGTTAAAGACAGGAAAGCTTTGTACGACTATAATATGCGGGAGCATAGCAATAAGAAAATAATAGAGAAATTGTGGAAGGAGATTTCAGACGAGTTAGGAGCATCGGGTGAGTGTTTTTTCTATTTTCATAATTTTAGCGTCACGTCGGGAGTTTTCGTACGTTTCCGGATGATGTTGCCAACTTGAGTTATTTCCCTCATTTTTATTATTTTTATTTCTTTTTTTTTTTCTTTTCTTTTTTTTTCCTAGTGGCGGAATGCAAGACGAAATGGCATTCGTTACGAAATTCATATGCGAGAGCGCTGAGAGAAGAAAAATCATCAGATTTCGGGATTAAAAAACGGAAAAAATGGTACATGGCGGATACGATGTCGTTTTTAAACGGATTTATGAATCCGAGAGCGAAACGACCGGGAAATGCGGACGAAGATTCTTTGGATGCCATAAGCGGAACTCCCGAAAGCGTGGAGATCGACGTGGAGGTCGGTGACGTGTTTGCTTGGGATTCAAAAACGAAAAACTTGGGAAAACGTGCGTCGATATTTTCAGAGGAAAAACCATCAAAATCGACAAACACAAATTTTCCGCTATATAATTATAAAGCGGAAGAATTTGACGATCCGGATTTAAATTTTTTTAAAAGTCTGTTACCGGATTTTAGAAAGCTTTCAGGAAAGCGGAAGAGACATTTTAAGGAAATGACGTTGATAAGTTTAAATCATCTTATGGATGAGGAAGAAACTGAAAAGGAAGATTTCGTTGAAAGGATGCCGAAATGCGAAAAAGAATCTAATTAAGGATAAAGTGGGTGTATATTTCGCGCGTTTAGAGTATGGGAAGAGTTAAGATAGAGGGAGGGAAAAAATTTGCTCAATTGAAGAAAATTCATTGATATAAAATGAAATTACAGAGTTGTACTTTTAACGGAAGCAGGATTTTTTTTCCCCTCCGAGATTTATTCGTCAGTTTATCGTAAAGTTCAATCAAGGCTGACTTTGCTTTTTTCTTCTCAAAAAAAAAAAAAAAAAAAAAAAATTAGCCAAATCATTTAAAGTTTAAAATTTTAAAAGTTCTCAAAAAATTAGTGAATTATTCGAGCTAAAAGCTTGATGATCAAAATTTTAATTTTCTTGTCCCTTAACTTGACTAAAGGTTCTAGTTCGTTTGCATAACCGGCCGGTTAGCTGGGCGGTGTACACATTTTAACGATTAAAAAAAATTTTTTTTTTAATGTTTACTTCCGAGAGACTAGTACAGCGCTCTAATGGTGAAACCGCAAACTATTTCAACAACAAAAAGAAAAATGGCGTCTTATTTTTTTATTTCGAAAAGAATAAAATTTAGGAACCATAAAGCCTTTTTCATACAATTTCAATAACGAATCTTTACCTTTTAAACATAACAAAACGTTTTTGCACGGTTTCGGGGCGATTCGATCTCATTTTTATGTGTAAAATAACAAATTAAAAAAAAAAAAAAAAATTAAACTTTTTTTATCATTAAAAATTTTTTCGAGAGACTAGTGCAGCGCTCTAGTGGTGAAACCGCGAAATATTTCAACAACAAAAAGAAAAAATTTTCCGAGAGACATAAAAAATTATGTAAAGGAACTAGAATCTTTAGGGCCTGAATTCAACGAGGCAAAGTAAATGTATTAAATCGTCTATAAAAATAGCTCAAAGAGATTTTCAAGATCCTCTCAGTGCAAAAATAAACACAAATGTGAAATTTAACATGTAAAAATAAAAACTATACTGTCAATTCATAACGAAGCAGTGGACCAGAAAAAAAATTTTTGGCGCAAAGAGGCACTAAAATTGTAAACAGGTTTTTTATTTAAAACGTTTAGGCTTCATAATGAGACCACAGAGGCACAGACATTTTGAAGACTTAAATAATCCGACTAAAAGCTTAGTTGAAAAATTATTTTTATGAAATTTTTTACTTAATTAACTTTAAGAACGAATCGCCTTGAAATTTCCAAAAAGCCCATTATTTTGACGACCAAAACCGACATTTTTTTTTTTCGCACAAAAGGCCCTCGTTTCCTATCGGAAATTTTGCGTAGATTACGACTTTGAAGTCAAAAATTAGTTTTAATTCACAGTTTTTGAGCCACATGCCGGATTCCAAAATTCTGAAAATCTTGTTATGGCTTTCTGTCTGTGGCTCAAAACCGTACACCAAAACTAATTTTTGACCTCAAATTCGTAATCTACGCAAAATTTCCGATAAGAAACGAGGGCCTTTTATGCGAAAAAAAATTTCCGTTTTTGGTCGTCAAATTGTGCTTTTTAGAAACTTCAAGGCCGTTGTTGCGGCACCTTAAATGCCGTTGGAAAAAAACTGAAAAAAAATTAGGGTTAATATATTATAAAAAGGCATCGATTCCCATATCAGACATTTTTAAATTCGAAAATTCGCGTTCTTCGAGTCACCGTATTACTATAGCTGCATGATTTAAATATGAGTGAAAAACGCCTTCGAAACAGGATTTATATGTTTTTATATATTATATTATATTATATAAAATTAAAATGAATCAATTAAATTCGTTTTTAAATAAATCCCGCACCACAAATAATTCGTAAAATGATTTCTTTTGTAATTTTTACTTTCTAGACGTGCTGCGGAACTCGTGACCTGAGTTATAACTACCTTCACAAAACGCAACGCCTTTAAAATTACGTTCAGATTATTTTAATAACATGACTACATTGGCATTCCCTAATTTAATTCTCGCCTGGCTAATCTCCAGTTTTTGTAAGGCATGCAAGCTGAAGTCACTATTTATCTTCTTTTAATTATTTTTGAGGTTCAATTTTTGTACATAAAGGTAGTATAATAAATAAGAAACAAAGAAAATCCCGATATTATAAAATTAAAAGTATTTCCTAACGCGCCTGAAAATACGAATTCCCCAAACTCATCCCTAAATTATTATTTCCCTCTCCCCCCCCCCCCCTCCCCTTTTTTTTCCCATTTTTAATTCGCGACAAGAAAGTTCAAATGAATTACAGACTCCTTGTAAAATCCTTCGTACTTGTTTATGAAAAAGGAAAAAAAAAAAGATAATAAATTTATACTCCTTTTCAATTCGAAAGGCGCGAATTTTAATGCATTCGTTCGTACAAAACACGAAGATCTCAAGAGTTAATAGATGCAGAAAAAGTTAATTTTATCAACCGGGGATGGATTCAAAAAGGAATTAAAAGGCAATCTTCCTCTTATTTTCCCTTTGATTTAATGCAACAATAACATCGTTTAACATTACAGTGGTGGGGATAACGTTTATGTCTCCGTCTTTCTATCTTTTCTTTTTTTTTGTCCCCCCCTTTTTTTTTTTAAAAAATAAGCTCACGTTTAAAGACTCTTTTTTATCGCATCTTTCGATTAATTTTCCCGACGGAGGAAAACTCCAAAACGTTTTTTTTAAATCTTTAGTTCGTTTTTAGACGTTGAAAAGTTTTGATGAGATGATTGGTATTATAGCTTACATGTGACCTTGAATCCGTGCTAACACAGATTCAAATGACCTATCTGATTGTTCGTATCCTTACACAACGTCTTACGTTAAATGGTAAATTGCAATACGGGGGATGCTCCAAGAAAAGAAAAATTATAAAGTTATTTTTTTTTTTTAAGTCATTAAGTGAAGCATAGTATTTTTTTTTTTTTTTTTTGTTTTTCGGAGAATACGTAACATTTCCTTTTCAACCCGTTTGTGACCTAAATTCGCAATGTGCGAAAGGTGAGGTGAGGTCAATAGAGTTTAAATGATTTAATTAATAAGCAATTTGCAAAGGCGCGCAAGTTTTGACAAAATATATCCGAGGAAAATATCCTGCGAAAATTAAAAAAAAAATAATTGTCCATGCTGATTTTTTTTTCCGCTTCAGACAGAGAAAAAATTAAAACTAAAAGTAGCTATTCATTCCGAAACTTTAAATTGCACAGTAAAAAATTTTATGTCAAAATCAACATAAATCAACATAAGCAGGTCCACATAATTTTTATGCTGTTTTTGTTTTATGTTTGCCTTATGGGAGAAACAACATAAAAAATTCATGTGGACCTCTTAGAACATATTTACATAATATTTTTTACTGTGTGGAAAAACGCGATCAGGGAAAATCTGTCTTGGCACAACATTGATCTTAAGCCTTAGTAAAATTTCCAACAGCAAATCGGCCATAAGTCCGACCTTATCGACTAAAATGCACACCCAAGGCATGCATTCCAGTTGGTTTTCCCAAAACCGATCCAAACTTGATCCACTTCCTTGAGATTCCTCCAGAAAATTCTCATCCCGGGAATTCCCAAGATCCCAAGTTTTTTTCCCGAAAAATTTCCCGGGAACATTTTTTCTTAACTAGTCGGGAATTCCGCATACCGAAAATGGAATTTTTCTTTCTTTCGAGAATTCCCGATTCCCGGAATCGACAAGTTTTTCCCCGGAACGGGAATAATATCAATTTCATCAACTTTTTGACCGTAAAATTTTCAATATTTTAGAAAAAAGTTATAAAAATCAGAATTTTTTTTCATAATTTGCCCTTTAAACAACATAAAAAAAATTTTTTCGACATGACTCCTCAAATTTTCGAACTTACTTCCCAAAATACGGAAATCAGGGTTAATTTCGTTTCTTTATGCCTTCTAAATAAATTCTCGGCTTTCCCGGGATTCCAGGGAATTAAATGTGTTAATTTCTCGATTCCCGAGAAATGAAAAGCTAACCAAAATGGGAATTTTCGTTCCCGGGATCGATATTTTTTTCAAAACGGGAATTCCCGATTCCCGTGAGTAGTATTTTAACTTTTTAAAGCTTTTGCTAATTTTTTTCTCATGATTTTTTTTCCTAAACAAGCGATCGTGCACAGGAAAAGGGAGCTTAGAGCAAAACACAAACCGAAATCAATTTTTCTTTTGGATTTTCGTTCAACTGCACTGGATCGGTCAAAACCCATTCAAAATTGACAAACAATTTTTTTACCCTAAGCAAGCTCCTTATTTTTGTGCACTATCTCATATAATTATACTTGATTTGCAGATTTTTTTATTACTAAAATGTAAATTAATTTGATAAAAATTATTTGCTTTCAAACTTTGCTTATTAAATTAATTAAGCGCTGCTATTAATTAAAGCAAAATTAATTTTTTCAATCGAATTGGATCTGTCTAAAAAAATCGTACACACAAAAGCCTCCTGTGAGCAAAGCGAAGAATCAAGAGTAAACGACGAAAATCGTCTGAATAAGCTTAATCGTTCAAAACATTCAACTAAGTTTCATTTATTATTTTCTAACTTGATGCATGGAATAGGTCAAGTTGGTGAGTAGTATTTTAACTTTTTAAAGCTTTTGCAAATTTTTTTCTCATGATTTTTTTTTCCTAAAACCATAAAACTAAGGGCAAAGGCGAATTATTTATAATTATGCTTCTTATTACTTTATAGTCGTCAAGTTGTTTTCATGAAGTTACGCGAAAAATTAGAAACCAAAATGCTCGGTTCAGTATAAGTTTTTATTACCAATATTCTATTCGGCAATAGAAAATGAAATATCAAAGTTGAGCCCTGAAAAGGAGCCATGTGAAAATGTTTTGACGTAGGACTACGTCATAAGGCTCAATCCTGGGGAAACCTGCCTGTCTGTGGGTGTGTTCAATAATTAAATATTAATTTTTGCACCAAAAATTAATATTTAATTATTTTAATACTAAAATTTTAACTGAAAATTTTAAATCATATTTCAAATATTTTAAAAAAACATCATTTGATAAAAAAAAAATCAAAATGGAACGTTTTTATCAAATCCCGGGATTGGAAATTTTATGATCCCGAATTCCCGGGATCGAAAAAATTGTCAATCTCTTCCTTTTCAAGGCACCACGACGAAATACAAAATGTCCATTGTGCCCGGATAGAACTTAAAGATTTAGGGATATGTTGAAGCTCTCCCTTCACAGAATCAGAAAATTTAAAACTAAAAAAATGTTGAAAGCAATTAATCGGCGAATGGTGAAGGGGAACGGAGAGGTTTCTTTGTATTAACGTGAGGGAGCTAAAGATAAACCACGGATGTGTAATAAATACAAAAATACAATAAAATCATAAATTTTCATAGCTAGTTTGAGTTGTTAAAACTGAGCACCAGATAAATCCCATTTGGGTTTTTAGAGCCCGAATCGGAAATAGTCGATACGTTTTAACTGTTTACAATTCCCCTGAAATTTTTTGTTCTCAAAAGGAAGGAAAGGTGCCTTTATAATCGAACCCAATTAATCTTCAGCTTCAATTCGATTACACCGACACGCTGAGAAAAAAAAAAAAATTACTCCGATGCAATGTGAATGGTAAAGCTGATACAATTGACAGTATCTAATGTTGACCCACGTTACACACAATATGTCATTAACATTAGTTTTTAAAACAATAATTTAAACCGGCGTATATTTATTAGTATTTTTTTTTTTTTTGTTTCGCAACTATTTTTAAACATGTGATTTATTTATATTTATTTTTCACGCTACGATTATTAAATTTTATTTTCGGCTATCAAAAATTACACACCTAATAAATTTTTTTTTTTTTTTTCAAAAATTAGCCATGCGTTTGTGCGCGAATTTCAATCTCGTTTACCTATGATAATGGATTAATTTAATTATATTTTGTAAGTCAATTTTTTATTTTCATTTTTTCTTATTTTTATTTGAATTCGACATTTTTTGCGCTTTTTTTTTTCTTTTTTTTTTTTTTTTTTTGCTGAAGAATTTTTCTGCTTCATTACTACATGAAATGGGCGAAAATTTTTATTCAAATGTCATTAGGTAGTACAAAGTTTACAAACTAGGTGTATAAATGCATTATTGTTTGAACTTCCGAATCAGACAAAGCAAGCAAAAAAAAAAAAAAAAAAAAGGATGCTGACGATTTTAGTTTTGACATCCAAATATTTTGAAAAAGTTCACGTTTCAGGTTTTCGAATCTTCGAACGGGTACTGAAAAATAATTTGCCTCTCTAAAAGAAATTTTTGATCCCAACAGACTTCAGAATAAATTTAAGCTTAAAAATACCACTTTCGAACTTTTTGGGCACAAAAAAGTTTGCTCAGGATTATTACGTCAACGTATCTTTTAAGCGTTATATTATATCCCATATCAGAGCGATTCATCATCAGCTCAAAATACTTCCCCCATTTTTCCACAGAAATATTAGTTTAGCTAATCTTTTGCATTACTTTTATTTTTTACAATATTTACCTTCTCCGATAAAAGCATAGCTTTCGTTTTTTTTTTTTTTTTTTTTTTTATCTTAATGTCGCCATACGGATCGAAGATGCTAACTTTTTTCCCTAATTTGATATCGATAAGGTTACGGCCCTAGTTAATATTTGATCTGAACTGTGATTCACTTTAAATATTCAATTAGAACACTTTTTTTAATATTTGACCTAAAAAATAGACAAATTATCGAAACTGGAATAAAATTTAAATAAATCGTTTGAAAATAGGTTAAAAAATGCTGCAAGAAAAATGCATTCTTCGTAAGAAAAAAAAAAAATTTTTTTTTCATCCATACTCAGATCAAAACAATAAGATCTTAAAACCGATTTTCCCTGATTGATGTATAATTAACTGACGTTTTGATCTAATATCCGAAATAAAGGAGAAAATGTTACGTAAATCGATCGATTTATACTTATTTCAGAATGCCTAAAAGGAAAACAAAGATTGTTTACTTAAATTTCCTTGTTTGATCGAATTTTACGAATTAAATCTCTTTTTTATTTTACTTATGTCTTTCGATATATGGGATCAAATCACACATAATCGTATACCTTCAAGTGTCGTAGGGTGTGCCTGATGCACATGAGCGGTTTGATCTTTGAATGATTGGTGTTAGGTTTTTCGTTGTTAGCAATGTCATGTGCACACAGAGCACGTCATTTTCGTAGAAGCTGGGAAAAAAGTCAGATTCGCCCATTTTTTTTTTTTTATTATTTTGAAACAGGGAAAGACAAAATGTAAATAAACTCTGGCAAAATTTTCTTAACGGTTCAAGTTATTTTAAATTTTTATGTATTTTGCTCAAAAATGTATGTACGAAAAAAAAACTACTGACGTCATAAAAAAAAAAAAAAAAAAAAAAAACGGATTTAGATATTGGGTGTTGCATGTTATGACGTCACTTTTATAAGGTGCAACTTTGTAGAAATCAGGAAAAGTTGTAACGTGAATTACTGATAAGAAATTGATCCTAATCATACAAAGTCTTCTGCCGTACTCTTTTCGTAAAGTGACTTATGAAAGTATTAGGTTGTAGTACTATCAGACTAATTACAAACACACAAAAAATGAGAATAAATCCATTTAAAATGGCCCAATTTTGAACTAACAGTTGTTATTTGAATGAAATCAACATTTTTTAGCAGCAACACTTTTCTGGGTATAACCTTTTTATTTTCGAGTAAATGCTTTCGTTTACTCGATTAGAAGTTATTTTAACATTTTTAAAATTTATTCTTCAGTAAGATAAACATAAAATCGGTTTTCACTCAAGAAAAAAGGAAAACAGGTTGAAAAAAGATCCGTTTTTTTTTTTTTTTTTTTTTTTTTTTTGTCTGATCATGATCAGCAAAAAAATAATCGGACCAAAATTATTACTTCTAAATTAATTTCCAAGTGCTAAGTTGCAAACGATGTGCCTCAACTATGGTCGTTAAAAAAGGTCTTGCATGTGCAATTTAATTAACGCATATATTTTTCATGTGACGTCTGAGAGAGAGCAGTCAGTTCAGATTGTTTCGGGTCGGTGTCAACTTGCAAACGAAATCTTTAGGGATCAGACCTGGAAAAATACGACTTAAGACTAAGAGACTCGAGCTCAAAATCCCGAGGAATTTCGAGACTTTTTCCAAAAAAAAGTCTCGAGATTTTTTTGGCAGAAATTTCAAGACTCCCAAATCTCGAAAAATCTGTATTTTATAAAAATCCCAAAATTTCCCGATTTTCAAAAATTCTTATATCTCGGAAATCGGGAAATTTGGGATTTTTATAAAATACAGATTTTTCGAGATTTGGGAGTCATGAAATTTCTGCCAAAAAAATCTCGAGATTTTTCCCCCAAAAAAAAAGTCTTCAGATTTTTTTGGCAGAAAGTTTAAGACTCCCGAATTTCGAAAAAAATCTGTAAGTTATAAAAATCCCAAATTTACCGATTTTCGAAATTTAAAAATTTTTGAAAATCGGGACTCCCGATTTCACGAATTTTAATTTCACGAGAAAACACTAACTTAAATGCTCACTGGAAATATTTTTGGTCTTAATTTAGAAGTATACTATTAATCATATTTTGCTCAACGACGTCCATATTGCTGTCCATATTGCCTGTTTTACACTGAGAAATAATTTGGCAGCTCTAAGTTAGTTACCCTATATTTTTTTGTTGGTTTGTCAAGTCAAGTTGCTGTAAATCAACCGAAAACTTACAATATTGGTATACTATACCAATTTCAGAGAAAACGTCTTTAAGAAAAATACTGGAATTTTCTTAATATTCAGAAAATTTGTTATTCCCCATTTTAGATTCTTTCAATTCTAAAAATGAAAAATTCTAAATTCCGAATTCTTCTTCTATCCCTGAAAAAAATTACTCCCGCCTAAAATTTTCTTTTTGACGTAGGACTACGTCTTAGGGCTCGATCCTGGGAAAATCTGTGAGTGTGTCGGTCTGTTTGCACCAAAAATTAATATTTGATGATTTTAATATTAAAATTTTAACTTTGAAAATTTTAAATTAAATTTGACTATTTTTTTCTTAACTTTTGGTCTTTTTTAATAGTAAAATTAGACAACATGAACGACAGCAAGGACTTAGAACATTTCTTGAAATATTATTTAACTTTTTTTTAAATTTCCGCTGTTTTTTTAAATATCTTTTTCTTAAATATTAAAATTAGACGACATGAAAAAAAAAAAAGAACTTAGAAATTGTAAGTTCACTAGATTTTTTAATTTTGTCTTTTTTACTTTAGCCAAGAATACGAGCTAAAGCAATGATTTAATACTATTTTAACTTTGAAGGCTTTTATTTTTTTGACTAATTTTTTTCAACTTCTGATCTTTTAAACTTAAACAGTCTCACTGTTTAAATTTAGCAATATTAGGACAGTACCCTAAAGACAAAGCCCTACGTAGGGATATTCTCTCCATAGCCCACCCTGATTTTTTAGACTAAAAATTTAGTATTTGTTTGCTGGCTTTCAGACAGTCTTTACAGGGCAAATACCTACATTTCCAAATTTTTAATTTTTCCAACAAACCTATAAAACTGCTTTTTTATAAGGCAGGGGGGGTGTAATTCTCTCAGTTGGGGGTTATCGGTATGTGGATCAAAGAGGGAACCGGGAAGATGTTCAGTAAAAGAATACACCAGAGGCACTCGAAGAGTGGACTCGAACCACTGACCTTCCTTTTTCATGACGACTGCTCTACCATTTTCAAATATTCGGCCAATCTCATTGGAGACACCGGCACCAATTCATTCTTTCGAGTTACACAACCAACTTTGGGCAAATCTTAAAAGATTTTCAGATTAAAACCCATTAATCTTAGAGGTATATTCCACAAAAAAATAAAACTAACGATTTTTGAGGGCAGTGTGCTCAGCAAATTAATAGACGGGCCAACAGCGACTCAGTCAACTTCCTATGGAATTGAACTTGACCCAATTAAATTACCGGACAGTTTTAGTAGGTGTTGTTGTGTAACAGGAGAAGCTTTTTTTTTTCCTTTAATACTTAAACTTTCACACCACGTATTAAACTCGTAAAAAAATTTTTAAGAAAAAAATAAAAAAATATTTAAAAAAATCGAAACCGGAAAGACATATCCTTCGCATACGCAAAGGCATCCATAATAATTTTTAATATCTTATACGGGAACAAAAAAAAAATTTACGACCCGAACTTTTTTCACATTGCCCCATTCATTCTCATCATTTTTATCTAATCTTGAACTTGGAAAAAAAAAATTATAATACTGTGACATAATTTTTAAGCGGTTTTTTCGGTTCATTTAATTTATGGAATTAAAATAATGTTTGATTGTTATCGGATGTCAATAATGGTCGTATTTGATTGTCTTACTGTAAGGTGAAAAAAAAAAAAAAAAAAAAATGGGGGAAAAAAATATTAAAAAAGTTTCCCATGTCAGATTTAAGGATAACAAATGTTACATCTCATATGATAAAAACAATACAGGGGTTTCATGTAAAGAAACTGATTACCTAAATCGTTTACACATGTGCGAGATCTTTTTTTTTTTTTTGTTGCCAAATAATTTATAACCGTCACGCGCCTTTTGTGAATAATCATTTTATAATAAAAAGCTAAAATATCAAACTAGTCATTCATATGTTTATTTACAAAACCGTCGGACCCGAGCATGATTCAATTGAAATCAATATCGAATCTTTTAACTTTGTACGGTAAATATGGAAAGCCTAGGAGGGTGTGTGGGAATCATTGCCAGGTTTGATCACGCGCACCTGGAAAGAATAAAAAAAGAATTATCATGTGATTTGATTTTTTTTATTATTAGATTTGTCGGTTTCCATGTTTATTTTTTTTTTTTTATTATTTATTATTATTGAAAAAGTGTATTTAATCCTATGTAATTAGAGGTAGAAAGAAGCGTGAGCTGGAATTAAGGCTTCTATTGTTTCAGGAAATTTGATATTGTGTTTTGTCTGTTATTACGATTACAAACGTGTCATCTTTAGGTTGATGAAAGGCTTATCTTTCAAATATTTGTGAGATCGATTTATCTTTAACAGGAAATTTTATTTTTCCCTGATTTTGGGAAAAAAATGTAATAAAAAAGAAAGGAAGGACGAGAACGAATGTAGTCGAAGGTTTGCTTCGGAAAAACTTCAAACAAAATGTTAAGAAAGAAAAAGTAAGATTTAGTATCAGCTGTTCAATAATGAGAATATGGTTTATTAGTAGCATTGACTGATTTATCGGCCACGAAGTTCTGCCCGAATTGATGGATATGTTAACCCGAACCATTCAAAAATAAAGTTGATTTAAAGTGGAGATTTTTGGTCAATTACCGTTCACTTTCCGCGACGGAAGTCTTGTGGTGAATTTAGAGACTGCTCTCGGGAATCCCGAGACAAGAATCGAATTTTACCCGAAAAAATTTCCCGGGAACATTTTCTCTTAACTGCCAAAATATCCAGGTACAGTTTAAAAAGAGAAGGGGGCGGGCTGTCTCCCTTTTTCCTTTTTCTGTTGTCCCTCCCTCCGAAATAAAATAATTTTTATTAAGTAAGTAAAATTCAAATTTTTTTGAAAAAATGCAAAAAATGCAAAAAATGCAAAAAAGAAAATTCCTTGGATCCCCAAACCCGTTGAAACCCTAAAAAAATCACAAAAAACGAAGAAAAGATTTATTTTGGAAATTCTGGCTAAAAATTCCTCCCGGGAATTCCCGGGATCCCGTTTTTTCCGAAAAATTTCCGGGGAACATTTTCTCTTAACTGCCAAATTACTCAAGTACCGATAAAAGAGAGAAGGGGGGATTGTCTCCTTTTTCCTTTTTCCTTTTGCCCCTCCCTCCGAAATGAAATAATTTTTTTAAGTAAAATTCAAATTTTTTCGGAAAATGATTAAAAAATAATAATTTTACAAAAAATGCTAAAAAGAAAATTCCTTGGACCCTCAAAGCCGTTGGAAACTTTAAAAAATCACAGAAAACAAAGAGAAGATTCATTTTGGAAATTCTAGCTAGCGATTCCTCCCGGAAATTCCCAAGATACCGTTTTTTTTTCGAAAAATTTCCCGGGAACATTTTTTCTCAATTAGTCGGGAATGCAGCTTCCCGGGATTGGAGTTTTTCTCATTTTTGAGAATTCCCGATTCCCGGGATCGACAAGTTTTTTCCCGGGAACGGGAATAATGTCAATTTTATCAATTTTTTGACCATTTATCACATAGAATTTTCAATATTTTAGAAAAAAAGTTATAAAAATCAGAATTTTTTTTTTTTCATAATTTGCCTAAAGCGTGCCCTTTAAACAACATGGAAAAATTTTTTTCGACATGTCTCCGCTTATTTCCAAACTTACTTCCCAAAAATATGGAAATTAAGCTATTTTCCTCAGGGGTCCGAAGCTGGTGCCGGTGCCGGTGCCGGTGCTAGCATATATTTAAGTTTCGCTTTGGTCGGTGCCGGTGCTGGTGCCGGTGCCGATACATTTATTTCGAATCTCGGTTCCGATTCCGGTGCCAATGTAATTACTTACGGACACCTGGTGTCGGTGCCGGTGCCGGTGCCGATGTAATTTTTTACGGATCATCCGCGGTGCCGATTTCAATCTGGCAGTGAAATAATTTTTAAAATGTCATTTCGTTATTGTTATTGTTATTATTATTTTTTTTTTCTCCTCCTATAGTACGCAAAAATAAAAATATGCTTCCTCTTATGGAGATTTAACATTAGCGTAAGATTTTCGAAGAGCCCGCCCTCATCCTTTAGGTACTTACGAAATACTTGAACAACCCCCAATGTTCATGATTGTTTTTTTTTTTTTTTTTTTTTTTTAATTTTTCTGTTTTAACTACATATTTTTTCAAAATAAACCAATTGAAGTAACTTTCTTTTTAGGACACAATGACGTATATAAATCTTTTTATTTCTCACAATTAGTAAATACCCATTTTTTTCGAATATTTTTTTTTGGGGGAAAATACCTCGAAGCTGATGCCAGCTTCCATGCTAGCATTAAAGATTTTTTGAAACCGGTTCTGGTGCCAGCACCAAAGATATTACAATGCTGGTGCCGGTGCCGGTGCCGGCACCAAAGATTTTACGAATCCAGTGCCGGTGCCGGTGCCAGCACCAACGAAAAAAAAAATAAAATTAAAAAAAATTCCGATGCCGATGCCGATTTTATTTTAAAAAAATTTCTGGTGCTGGTGCTAGCACCGGCACCACCGAAGATCGTAAGCTTCGGACCCCTGATTTTCCTTCTTTTCGTCTTCTAAATAAATTCTCGGCTTTCCCGGGATTGCCGGGAATTTAAGTATCAATTTATCGATTCCCGAAAAATGAAAAGCTAACCAAAACGAGAATTCTCATTCCTGGGAGTTTTTTTTTCAAAAACGGGAATTCCCGATTCCCGGGAATGGAAATATGTCGGGAATTTGCAATCTCCAGGTGAAATTTCAGAAAAATGGCATTTCCATGAAATGGCATTGGCAATTTTTCAGCAAATGGCAAATTTTCAGAAAACTGCCATACCCTAAATTTGTGCTTTAAGGGTGGAGGTTCAGATTTGGATAAGATATTCTTTGGGAAATCCCTCCGCAAGTTTTCGTATGTCTTCCGAACATTTTCCAAAATCGCATGTACCTACGTAATGATTGTTAAAAAATTATTTGACTAACGGACCGTTTTTACCGACGTCAGACAGGTCATTAGTTTTTCCCGATCGTTAGAAAAAATTGACCCAATATCTTGAACTAATTAAATCGATGAAATTACTTTGAATTCAGCGACATCAGCGTTATCTTTTCACTTTTGCCATTTGTATGCTTAATTTAATTTTTATCGGATTATTAACCTCGACATATTAAAATAAAAAGTCCGTCACAAAAATCGGCGATAATCTTCGACCCCTTTCTTTAATCCCATTCTAAATTTATTCCTTTTCTAAAAACAGAAATTTAAAAACATTAAAAGTTCAAATAAGACCTACTACATCGATCCCGAAAAAAAATAAAAAAGGATCACACAGATTATCTTAATCTCTTTTAATTAAAAGTTTCAACCACTTAAACGCTTTTTTTTTTGTCCTTCCATCATCTGAAATTTAACAGATCCTTATTTTCTTTTAAAAAAAGAACGCATGCGCATTAATCATTTAAGACTCGTTACGGTTTTGTTTCATGTAATGCAATTGACAAATGATTTCGTTATTTATTCTTTTTTAACCCTCAACATTAAAGTAAGTAGGGATTAATGGGTAAATGAATGAAATTTAACGGCTGTTAAGCAATAAAAATCTTCCAACTATGTTTCGCAAAAAATTTTTCCCGAAGACGAAAACAAAATCATCGCTAAATTATAAATGCAGCGTATCTTCAATTACACAAGACGAAGGGAGTATTTAAGAAAATAAACTGCCAAAACAAACGGCATCAACCTTGGTTAATTAAAACATTTATAAAAACCTGGCACAGCCATCCTATTTTTAGAAACCCATTAATTCTTTTTAAAACTGTTCCCATTTTTTTACAGAAGTATCCGATCTAATCGAACGGTTTACAGTCGAAACCCATCGTTAAACAAATTTTTTAATAATTTGTCTATTTCTTCCGGTATTTTCATCCTCATTTTTCACGCCCGAAAAAAAAAGATATTGTATTTTTTTTTTTTTATTTGTCGTTTGCCAAAAATGATTACAGTGTCTCAGTTTTGGCTTACGATTTACAAGACATTTTTGTAATTAGGCGACAAAAAAATTTAACACCACCTTAAAAAGCAACCTTGACTTATATATTTATTTTAATGGTCCGCAGACAAACGCGGAAGATTTTTTTTTTTTTGTTTTGTTTGAAGGTGTGATGAGGATGTGACATGACTTTGCTAATTGGTCCTAACGGATCGTTCGATTTTTTTTTCTATATTAATTATCGAAAATGTAATTAGAAAATAATCATGTAAAATGTACTAGGCTAAAATTTAATTAGTATTTTTTTTTTCAAAGATTGATTGATATTTGCTTTTTTATTCAGCGGATCAAAAAACGGCTGCTGAAAGTTTTTGCTAAAGTTCAAAAATCGTTTAAAAATAAAGACCATTGTGCCATATTTTTAGATGCATGACATACGATTGCGCTTAAGAAAATAACAGTTTCTCGTTGATTACGAGTTAATAATAGTTTTGATTTCTTTTTTTTTTTTTTTGATTTAATGCATACAAGTGTGTAATTTGTTTCGGTTTTTTAAGCCTAGGGATGTCTGTCATTTATGCTCTGCTAACCCTTTCAATGTTTAAGGATCTGTTGGCAGGGTCGAGGAATGAAATTTGATAGCATTCGGGAGTATACACCATCTAAAACGAATGTTGAATTTTGACTCCCAACCACTTCAACTCCTTGTCCACCTATGTTTACTTTTTTTACTTAGTTTTTTAATGTTGTAAAGTTCAGCCCAACAAGATTTCTATTGCGTTTAGGGCGGTTATTAAAATCTATTAGGATAGTTCAAGTTTGATTATCCCAGTTTTTTAACCCTTGACAGCGGCTTGACCCATTTCCGAAGGAAACTTTGCCAAACAAATTACCTGGAACTATCATCGGAAGCAGAATCAAAGAAGAACCAGATAGTCTTTATCTGGTTTTTCGGCCAATAGATCGTAAGCTTTAAAAATTCACTACAGAAAAAATTAATGGCTTCTATTTTTTTGGTCAGTAAATTTATTTTGATCAGTATTTAAACAATTTTGGTCAATATTTAAATAATATTAAACAGTATTTTAAGAAAAAGATAAAGTGAAACTTCTAACGAGTGACGCGTTGCGTTACGCGGCCGAATAATGTTTAAAAATTATCTGCGTAACAAATACATTTAAAAAAATTTAAACCTTCAAAAATCTTGTAACTCGTAACTCGGCTTAAATTATTTTTAAAATTTAAAAAGTATTTAAAGTTTAAAATTTTATAAAATTAATTTGTTACGCAGATAATTTTTAAACATTGTTCGGCCGAGTAACGCGTCACTCGTAATGCGGCTTAAGTTATTTTTTCAATTTTAAAAAACTTAAATTTTTAAAATTTTTTTTATTAGTTTTTTAGCTCCTTTGTTTAAAAACTTTTTTAGCCCCGTAACGCGTACTCGAGACGCGCAACTCGTAACGCGGCCAAACAATGTTTAAAAGTTATCTGCGTAACAAATAAATTTTAAAAAATTTAAACCTTCAAAAAATTTTCAACTCATAACTCGGCTTGCATTATTTTTTAAAATTTAAAAAATTTTTAAAGGCTAAAACATTTTTAAAGGTTTAAATTTTTTTTATTTTTCACGCAGATAATTTTTAAACATTGTAACGCGTCACTCGTAAAGCGGCTTAAATCATTTTTTCAATTTTAAAAAATTTAAACCTTTTAAAATTTTAAATATTTTTTATTAATCTTTCAAACGTTCATCGCTCCATCGTTTAAAACATTTTTTAGCCTCGTGACGTGTAACTCGTAACGCGGCCAAACAATGTTTAAAAATTATATGCGTAACAAATAAATTTAAAAAAATTTAAACCTTCACAAATATTTTAGCCGCGTAACGCGTCACGCGGCCAACTCACCCCCTTCCGCGATAAAAGTTTCACTTCAATTATTTTTGGGCAGTATTTAAATTATTTTTGGGCAGCACTTAAATTATTTTCGGTAGTATATTCCTAACTTTGGCAATGATACTTGATATTATGATCTAGAACATACAGATAAAAATACCGTTATTGATAAAGAAAAGCCTTCAACGCCTTCTTCGGACTTCCATGTTTCCTCCACGTAAGTTACATGAAAAAAAATTTATCTTCCTGCTGCAACAGGTACAATCTTGCTCTACACTACATTGTTTAATAAAATCTGCAGCACAAGGAGTGTCCAGTTGTATTGCCATTTAATAAGCATCGTTTATTTCCTTAATTTTTAATTTTTTTAAAATTTCATCTCATTTTTTTTTTCTTTCTTTTTAAGTGCCCAAGAAAAATTTTTTTCTATAAACACTGGTAAAAATTTTTCTTTTTTTTTGCTAAAAAAAAAAAAAATTAAAATACTGGAAAAATAAATATTTTACTGGCCATAAAATTACTGATCATTATTTACAGCCCATTAAAATAATTTATTGGCCACCAAAATAAAAAATTCTGAGAAACGATTAAAAAATTACTGACGAAAGAAATAAATTTACTGCCCAAAAAAATATAATCCAAAATTACTCGATATATTTTTACTTCCAGCATCAGTTGCAGGACTAACAGCAAGTGACCGACAAATTAATCGAAGCTTTCTAAGGTCCCAGCACATAAAACTGGTATTATACTGCGATTCTGTATTCCCGTTTTAAAATTTTTTTTTTCTTGTTTCAGATTGCCCGCCATAAACGTCAGGCGCACATGGGGACGGTAATGAAAATAATTTTCTACACACACATATATTTCATTCTGATATACGTCAAAGAATCCGAAGAATCATCCAAATCATACATCAGCAAACATGACTTAGTTTTAGAATTTTTGCTTCCCCTTAATTTTACAAGGGGGAATTCTCTCGTGCACAAAAGAGAAGAACGGGATATAGACGGAAGCGGCGACGGGGATCTCGACATAATCCGACGTTCTTCCGATGAATCAGAATTTCCAAGAAGTCAAGAATCTCAAGACGCACACAACGAAAACAAAGATGCCGAAGTGTTCGACGAAAAATTAATCCAACGATCAAGGTCTAAAGAAACTTTGGAAGATGCCTACGAAGGTTCCGGAGAGCCGCAGGTTGAAGACGAGAGTTTAAAAACGATTTTAACGCCTGAGGAGGATCCTTTCACCAAAGATTTGGAGCCGGAAATTGTTAAAAAGCTTCTGGGTGTGGAAAGTTCCACGAAACGTTTAGATGATGACAACAGCCAGGACAACACGTTAAACGTTCTCCCAAACGTTAAAGATTCTATTGAAAGTGTGGAAGAGGGGGACGAAGGAAGCGGCGATGAAGAAGAAACGAAAGAGATCGCAGAAAAAGTGGACGAAATGCCCGAAAACGAAATCATCGACGAGGAGGAAGAGAAGACGGAAGAGGAAAGGTTAAACTCTTATATTTTGGAAAAACCGTTGGGTGAAATTACGACGGGAACAGAAACGACAATGGAACCGACAACGGAGGTGGAAGAAATTGTAGAAGTGACAACGGAAGCAGAAACAATTCTGGAACCGGTGACTGAGGAAAAAGAAATCGTAGAAAGTACGACTGAAGTTGATGAAATTGTAGAATTGACGACAGAAATCGAAGAAATAGAAGAGACAACGACAGATGATATTATAGAAATAATCACCAAAATAGAGGAAACAACGTTGGAGGAAGTTACCGAGGGAACGGAGGAAACAACGACGGAAGAATTAGTAATTACTTCGACAACGGTCAGCACTTCCGCTTTAGAACCGGAACTAGAAATAGCTACAACTGAGGAGTACGTTGAAGACTCTACAACGGAAGAAACTACTACTGAATCGTTCCTAAATACAACAGAAGACTATTCCATTTCTAATACGACTGAGTTTTTCCCTGAAAACACTTCCACGGTAGCAATAGACACGCTCCATATGGCGATGGACACATTATCAGACGGGGATAGAAACGTTGCCACGGCAGGAGAACCGAAAAGATTGGGTGCTTATATAGTTATAGGTTTAATTTTATTAAGTTTTTTTAGTTTGATCGGTTACATCGCCCTGAGAAAAAGAATAACGAAACGAAGGAAAGAATTCGAAAATAATCAAGATCCTAAAGATACGGAAAAAGCTTTGCTGAGTTTAACCGAATACAAAGATCATCCGGATACGGAAGAGAATAACATAAAAAACAACGAAATAACCCCCATCGTCATACAAAATAGTCAAAGGAATAAATTCGAAAAAAACACGAATTTCTCATCCCCTAAAAATTTAAATACGAACGCTAATGAAAAGACGATTGAGAAAGATAACGTTTTGAAAAGTACGTCGGATAATTTAACGCAAGTCATTATCGAAGATTCCGGGAAGGAAATGGACGAAGAAAAAGAAAATATTCCGAATACCGAAAAATTAATAGTGAGGACACATTTAGATCAAGATTCGATTCCGAAGAGAGCCATTATAGTTAATCGAACTTCTGGGGGGTATTTGCCTGTGTCACAAGATAATAACATGTAACGAATCATGTGCTTTAGTCTATAATAAAAAAAAATGTTCCTAGATGAAATTTTCTTCTTATAAATTTTATAAATTGGGCGTGATTTCCCCAACTTGGCGCACGTAAATATATATACATTCATTAATGAATTTGAAAAAAATTAAAAATCCAAAACCGGAAATCGTTGTTTATGTCTCCGGAAACAATTTAATTCAATTCCTTTGTAATTATTCACCAAAATAATAATTATCCCCACACCCTTTTGATGTCTGTCATGGTTGACAGTAATTGATAAGTGATCAATCAAAGGGTTTACTTGGAGCACGATTTAAACGTTGAAGTATGAAGGAGATTGTTCCGAAATTGTGGGCAGGCAGCAGGTCATAAAGAATTTTCTCTCTCTCAAAAAAAAAAAGACAGGGTTTTTTATCTTAAGGACGTGATGAAGCAAAACGACTCGTAATAATTTTCCTTCGAAGGAAAATCTGAAAAACTTCAGATATTTATTTTTTAAATTAAGCTCTGTAAAAAGGTATAAGTCTCATAAGCTGTTTGACTTTAAGGATATATAGACATCGTTATAAATTCGTTGTTCCCCTATAAGTTAAAAATAAGGGGAATCATGATAAAGATAAGATTATTAAATATTACAAAGAATGAATTTGAGATGAGATATTATTCGGCATAAGATAAACATAGAAATTAAGAGTTAAGAAAGGTGGATTTTCCTTTGACAAAGGAAGCTTTACCGGATCATAGACTAGAGAGTATTTTGTGAGACTTCTCCAAAAGTAAATATGCTCTTTCCGTTCATTCTAATAAACTCCTTACGTTCCGTTTACGAATATATTTCGGGAAAGTCTTCTAATATTTCGGAATGATTATTTTCACAAATTGTGAATCTACTTTTAAGAAGGTTTTAGGTTAGGTTTTCTTGAAGCCATCGTCGATTCTTATCGGTATTAGTATTTTTTTTTTTTTTTTTTTCATCCCTTTTTTATTCGTAAGTCAAGTCAACGTTTTTTATGAAAACAGATTAAGGTCACTCAGGGGAAATAATTTTGAAACAAAATCAATATAAGATAGATTTTCATCTCTGCTTTTAAACTTCTTGAAATTAAGATTTAATAAAAAATAAGAAGAAAAAAATGCTAGATTTCTGAGCCATGAGGTTTTCTACGACCTCGATTGTTGCCTCCCTTTTCCCTGTTTCCCCTTGATTTTTTTCCCATCATAATCCGAATGAGGTGATACTTTTTATTTTGAATTTCGTGGCTGAAATATTCAGCTTCCGAAGCTTAGTAAGTTGTTCAAAAATTTCTCCAAACCAAAAATCTTTAAAAAAAAAAAACAAAACAAAAAAAAAAATTCGAAACAGGCATTAGACGAAAAAAATTTCATAAAATTTGCTAAAACTTTTTTAGAAAAAATTAATTTTTAGCCTTAGGTTTCTCTTTAAAAATTACATTACATTTAAAACTTTTTTAGAAAACTTCCCAAAAACAGCAACCAGCCTATAAAATGCTCGAAGCGGAAAATACAACTAATAGATTTGCCAGAGCAAAAAATTTTCTTCAAAAAATTCGCCCTGCGTAAAAAATTTTCTTCAAAAAATTCCCTAAGGCCAGTGTTAACGGTCAGTACCGTAAAAATATTCTTTAAAACAAGGCTACTGTACTAAAAAAAATGCTTAAGGTAAAGTACCCGAATCCTGACCAGACCCCTAAACCTGACCGGCTCATAAGCTAAACACGTAATACCATAAAAGGAAAACATGTTTAGCTTATGAGCCTGTCAGGTTTAGGTGCCTGGTCAGAATTCGGGTACTTTACCTTAGAGCTAAAACCTTTGTTTGAAAAATTTCCAAAAGGTGCTAATGTTAAAGACACTTTTCCTTTGATTGAATAATTATTAATAATATAATACTCCCTCTGTCCCAAAATACTTTGTGTGTTTCTCATTTTTATTTCCCATTTCGCAAGCTTTTGATTTTTGCCGGAACTGTTTGCACCACTTTACCCATCCACCCAAGCACTATTTCACACCACCCCCCCATCCCCCCCCCCCAGGGGTCCCCCCCTTTGCGAAATAAATTACCGAAAAAATGTAAAAAATTAAAAATTTCTATTATTTTCGCCCCGTTTCAGAAACGAAAGCGAAAAATTTGAAAGTGGTCGGAAATGAGAGAGTACATTACCCTAAACAAGAATCCCCCATGAGAAAATTTTTTTCATTTGTCACAACCCCCCAAAAAAATTAAATATGTCGAGGGTCCGACCAAGGGGGCGAATTTTTAAATCTCGATTAGATGGTCGCGAAACGTTTGTTACGGGGGTTTTTTAGGTCGCTGATTTCGATTCTGAGGTCCGTTTTTAAAAATTCAAGATGGCGGATCCAATATGGCGGACCTTTTCTTAATAAATCGATTGATTTTCACTAAAACACGTAATCGGGGGGTTATTGAGGCCGCTGATTTCAATTCTGAAATCGGTTTTTAAAAATTCAAGATGGCGGAACCAATATGGCCGACCTTTTTTCAAAAATTCGACTTTCTTTCACATAAGCACGTAATCGGGGGGTTATTGAGGACGCTGATTTTGATTTTGAGGTCGGTTTCTTAAAATTCAAGATGGCGAATCCAATATGGCTGACCTTTTTTCAAAAATTCGATTTTTTTGCCAATAAACACTTGTCCGGGGGGTTATTAGGGACGCTGATTTCGATTCTAAGGTCCGTTTTTAAAAATTTAAGATGACGGATGCAATATGGCGGGCGTTCACCGATAACCCCCAATCATGAATTTGACTGAATTTAAAAAAATTTTTTTTTGGAATCGTCCGCCATATTGGATTTGCCATCTTGAACTATTGTAAAAACTAACCTCAGATTCGGAATCAGCGTCCCTAATAACCCCCCGGACAAGTGTTTATTGGGAAAAAAATCGAATTTTTGAAAAAAGGTCAGCCATATTGGATTCGCCATCTTGAATTTTAAGAAACCGACCTCAAAATCAAAAACAGCGTCCTCAATAACCCCCCGATTACGTGCTTATGTGAAAGAAAGTCGAATTTTTGAAAAAAGGTCGGCCATATTGGTTCCGCCATCTTGAATTTTTAAAAACCGATTCCAGAATTGAAATCAGCGGCCTCAATAACCCCCCGATTACGTGTTTTAGTGAAAAACAATCGATTTATTAAGAAAAGGTCCGCCATATTGGATCCGCCATCTTGAATTTTTAAAAACGGACCTCAGAATCGAAATCAGCGACCTAAAAAACCCCCGTAACAAACGTTTCGCGACCATCTAATCGAGATTTAAAAATTCGCCCCCTTGGTCGGACCCTCGACATATTTAATTTTTTTGGGGGGTTGCGACAAATGAAAAAAATTTTCTCATGGGGGATTCTTGTTTAGGGTAATGTACTCTCTCATTTCCGACCACTTTCAAATTTTTCGCTTTCGTTTCTGAAACGGGGCGAAAATAATAGAAATTTTTAATTTTTTACATTTTTTCGGTAATTTATTTCGCAAAGGGGGGGACCCCTGGGGGGGGGGATGGGGGGGTGGTGTGAAATAGTGCTTGGGTGGATGGGTAAAGTGGTGCAAACAGTTCCGGCAAAAATCAAAAGCTTGCGAAATGGGAAATAAAAATGAGAAACACACAAAGTATTTTGGGACAGAGGGAGTATTATTTTATTTATAAAATTAAATATTATATATTTTATATAATATTATATATTTTATATAATATAGTTTTATTTTATTATATTATATTATATATTTTATTTATAAAATATAATAAAGATTATCAATTAGGATCGAAAATAAAAATATCTTAATGAATAATTATTGTTCAAAAAATTTCTCAATACTACAATGCTTTTTAACAATAAGATCACTAAAACAAAAAATTTTCTTAATGAATCAATCACTAAAAAATTTAAACTTTATCAAAAAAAAACAATTAATAATTTTAACTAAATTTTACTCGAAAGGTAGAAAATATTCTAAAAAATCCTTTAAAGGACGAGCTTTTCCTGTAGGGTCGGTTCGTGATTGCAGTGTCGCTAACCAAGCACTTCTTTTTTTTTTGAAAAAACAACAAAGTTACAAATTTTTTTCCAAATAATCTCCATGGGCCTAAAAAATTTCTATGCAAATAAAGAAGTTTAAAAGTTTTTATAGTACATTACTGCCCTAGGATGTAAGAGACTTGTTTCACGTCGAAGCACGACTTTGAGACACCGAGGCGAAGCCGAGGTGGTTCAACGTGCTGAGACGTGAAAAGTCTCTTACATTCTAGTGCAGTAAGGTGCTTTAAGTACCGAGAAAAACGAATTGTTCACTTCTCGAGCGGGAGAAAAACAGGCTATTACTACCCGAGGTACGTAAAAAATAATTTTCCAATGTTGAAAAATTTCTTTAAAAAATTCCCAAAAACAAAAATTTTTTTGTAAAAATGCCCGAAAAGCTGAAATGTCTTCCACTAAAATTCCTAAAAACAAAGTATTCCAAGTCCAAAGTTAAAAAATTTCTTAATGACACAAAACCAAAATAAATTGTTTAAAATTCCAAAAAAGTTCCAAAATTTTGAAACATTAGAAATATATTATAATTTTTATTCGAAAAAGAGAAAAGTCAATAAAAACATGCTTAGTCCCTATACTATGTTTATATTCCTCCTATTCTAGTTATGTTAATGCACGAAAAGTCCGCTTGGAAGCGATCGCGAATTTTTGACCTTGAATAAAGATTATTTTTTTGAGTCGGATTGGCTCAACTGATGACGTTGATTCGCGACTGAAACAATAGGAATTAGCAAATATGAATTTCGTCCAGTTAATTTTAAATTAATATCTTTTTGAATTGCACGCACAGCTCATTTTTTAAAGTACAGCAGGAGCTAATAAGCCAAACAATTGAAAAACAAAATGAAAATAAACACAAATTCCAGGGTACAAAAGATAAAAAATAATGATAATCTTTCTTCATTTGAAGTCATCCCTGCCTCGGAAAATTGTTCAACAATAAGTAAACATTACTCTCAAATATACAGGAGCATAGTAATCACAAGTATCAAGTAAATAAATAAACAGATAACCAAATTTGGTTATTTAGCTGCTTCAGGAAAATGACTTAATAAATTTTGTTAACTAAACAGTTCAGTAAACAATTAGGCCTATATGAATACTGCCTGCTTCACCTGTAATATATTTTTTAATTCAAAACACAAAATTATGATTATGGAGTGAAATCTAATCTGGTTTTTCATGCTCCTATAAATAGCTGTTTAATTTTCATTTGAAAGAAAAAAAATAAACCTGTTGCCAGAATATTTCTCTTCAGAAATCTCCAGGCTTGGTTAGAAGTTTCTTTTTTTGAAAATTTAAGGCAGATTTTCTCAGTTACAATATTCAAATGATTGAAATATTCTACATAGTTAACCTATCGTCAAGTTTAATTCAGAAACCAGAAAAATACATATTTTGATTCTTTTTAACTACAACCTCTTTCATTGAGTAGCAACTTTTACAGCAAAATAACTATATTCTACTGATACCAATGTGGTTCAACAATTGCTATGTATTAAAATTGCTATATTTACGATTGCTATGTTCTACTGGATATATTTTTGTTTAAAATGGTGGTGACTTGCATACCGTAATTTATTCATCATTTTTGCAGTAAAAAGTCTCATTAATATGTTTCTATAACCTATAACTTTGTGAGTAGAAAAACTGAGATCGTTAAAATTCCTATTGGCTATTATATCCAAGTTGATAAAATTTTTCCTGACAGACTATTCAAATGGTTCAAAAATTTTACTGGAGGATAAAACATGCATTACCTAAATAATACTAACACATTCAGATAAATACAATGGGATTTACACATACTCCAAGCAACCATTTTTTCTTAACAACTTCAAGCAGCGTATAAGCCATAACAATGAATGAAGTGAGTTAAGTAATTGTGGACAAGTAAAACCAGTGATTTGTTGAGAGAACCAGTGATTGGCTTGAAAAACTTAGCTGAAATCTTTTGATTAATGAAAGGAATGAAACATATTTGAAAAAGTGTTTACCACTTACCATAATCCTGTGCTAAAATCGGAAGCTATTTCCTCGTCCAGTCACATGAAAAAAGCCTTGAACGATTATAATAAGCGTTGAATCACACGAGTAAATATAACTAATAATAAAAACAGATCTGAAACTGATATTGCAACATATAGCATCCACTTTTCTTAATCCCGCGAACGAAATCAAGCATCACCTACTATCCCGATGCAACATAACCCTCACTTTTCTTAATCCCGCGAAATCAAGCACCCCGGGGTATTATCCACGATGCAACATAACACTCACTTTTCTTAATCCCGCGAAATCAAGCATCCCGTATACTATCCACGATGTACGATACAATTTGGATGTATATAGTCATAATGCTGTCACCTTAAGTGAAATATATGAGGTAAAAGAACCGGAAAATTCATAGTCAACCCGGTCCACCGATTTTCACTTTTTTCAGGTCCGAACGCGAAATTTTTAGGGGAAAAAGCAAATTCCCTATGGTGTCAAATAAATTTATGTTGGCAACTAGCAGAAAACGTTTCGTTTCATCGTTTGTAAATCAACCAAAATTAACCTTGTTTACATTCATTTTTTTTATCTTATCCCATTCGTTTTTGAAATGGAATTTTTTATGTTCTTCAAAATAAAACCCAAGTACCTCATAAAAGGATTTCAGCAAGCCGATATAACGTGAATGTCAGTCGGTAATAAAATCAGTTTCATGCAAAATAGTAAACAAAAAGTCAAGGACAACCGCACCAATAGCTGGACTTTAATTTGTTTTGATACCACTTATCATAAGCTAAGTGAAATACCAGAAATTTTTATCTCTCTTGTTGATAGTTTATTTTTAATCAGTCGTCTTTTGAAATAATTCAAGAAAGCTGCTTTGAAATTGCCAAAAATGCATAGAAAACGAGTTTTGGATCTGATGTATGCTATAACCAGCAACACGTAAGTTTCTTAATTACTCCTCAATGATTCAGCTTGACTGAACTTTTAAAAAAAAAATTAATTGTTATTTAGGTGTAAATGCCCTGCCCATTCCAATACTGGTGCATCTTCATTTACTTCTGTACCTAATTCCCTTCCGTCAAAAGATTATGCCTTTGAGGTGAGCAATAGATTAATTATTGTTATCAATTAATTTTGAGCATGTAATCATGTAATTTATTTTAGATGGCTAGTTCAACTGTTCGTTATGGGCCAGGAGTGACAAGAGAAATTGGTTTTGATATAATGAACATTAAGGCTAAAAAGGTTTGTGTTATGACTGATCCAAATATAGTTTACCTTCCTCCTGTGAAGACTACAATTGATAGCTTGACTAAATGCAATATAAAGTTTGATTTGTATGATAGAGTTCGAATTGAACCAACAGATGCAAGGTATCATGAAATAAATGTCTTTGTAAGAAATGAAAATTAACTTTTTAAAACAGCTTTTTAGATGCAATTAATTTTGCAAGAAAAGGAAAATATGATGCTTACATAGCTGTTGGTGGTGGTAGTGTTATGGATACTTGCAAAATTGCAAATTTATATGCTTGTGATCCTGAAGCTGAATTTTTGGATTATGTGAATCCTCCCATCGGAAGAGGAAAAGCTGTTTCTGTGAAAGTAAAACCATTAATTGCTGGTAAGTTGTTTCTCATGAAACACAAACATTGTAGTCTGAACTGTTTTTTTTTTTTTTTTCTTTATTCTAGTCCCAACTACTTCAGGAACTGGTTCAGAAACAACAGGAGTTGCTGTTTTTGATTATGAGAAATTGAAGACAAAAACTGGGATTTCAAGTAAAGCATTGAGGCCAATTTTAGGGATTATAGATCCTTTGCATACTTTATCACTTCCTGAGCGAGTCTGTGCTTATAGCGGTTTTGATGTTCTATGCCATGCTTTGGAATCATATACTGCAATTTCTTACACAGACAGGCCATGCCCGGCTACTCCTAATGAAAGACCATCTTACCAAGGACAGAATCCAGTATCTGATGTTTGGGCTGAATTTGCTTTAAAAATTATGCAAAAATATTTTCGGAGAGCTGTTTTCAGACAGGATGATATCGAAGCTAGATCAAGTATGCATTTAGCATCTACAATGGCAGGTGTTGGTTTCGGTAACGCAGGAGTACATCTCTGTCACGGAATGTCATATCCTATATCCGGAAATGTTAAATCTCATCAGCCAAAAGACTACAGGTGACACATAAAGCATTCAATTAAGCAATATCTTATTTTCATCCTTTTGTTCATATTCATTTGATTTTTTCATATTTAATTTTAGCAAAGATCATCCGATCATCCCTCACGGTTTATCTGTTGTCATAAGTGCTCCAGCTGTTTTTAAATTCACTGGGCGCGCTAAGCCTCAGAGGCATTTAGATGCAGCTGCTTTGTTAGGAGCAGACATCTCTAATGCAAAAAAAGAAGACGCTGGTGCAATCTTATCCGATACTGTCAGAAAATACATGGAAGATTTAAAAATTGAAAATGGAATCATGGGGCTAGGCTATACCAAATCAGATATTCCTAGCCTGGTGAAAGGAACATTACCTCAGCAGCGAATAATAAAACTGGCTCCTAGGAAGCAAACAGAAGAAGATTTAGCTGCTCTTTTCGAAGATGCGTTGACTGTATATTAGTGAAATTTATTGAGAGTAGACACATAAGTATTATTTTAACAATTTTGAAATAAATATTTTGTAATTAATTTTTTATCATTCATTTTAATTGTACTTAATCATAAGAAATATAACAACAAAAAACGAAGATCAAACAATAGATTCAGTAAGGATCAATCAATAGAAATGCTAATTTTTTTTTTCTCTTGCACATGCTATCAAGAAAACATTAAAATTTTTTTTTTTTTTTGGCATTGCTGTTAAAATTATGCATTTGATCAAGTAAAAAAATACTTTCTTTTTTTAAAAGGCACAATAAAAAGTAAAGTAAGAACACATACAAACATTCACTATAAAACTAAAAATTGCAGTCTTTTGTGGTTATTTACATTTATGTAATTAATTGCATATAAGGAAATATTGCATTTTCTCCCTAATTAACACTATGATCACAATCTTCGAAGAGCCTTCCGACTTTGCCTTGTACAAGCATTATATCGAGTTACTTTACTTGGACTAGACGTAGGTGAAGATGTGATAAAGTATTTACAATTTGCATCTTTATGATAGGCACATTGGCACCGAAGGCAAAAATGAAAGGAACATGATTCTTTTGTACATTTACCACTGTCCTCTTCTTCATTTACATTTGAAGGCAGAGTACATTTTGGACAAGGTGTTAATTTTCCAGTCTTATTTAACTTTTTAGCTTCCTGTAAAAAAAAAAAAAAAAAATTTATTAAGAACTTTCAAATATTATGCATGCAAAATTTATTTTATAAATATTACCTTTATAAATAAATTAAATCTTGCTCTACTTGGACTAACTGTTGGTGAAGTAGGGGTGATCCTAAATTGTGGATATTGATAGTTTACATTCCATGATGTTAATATCCTTTTTTTGACAGGAGTGGATTCATTGCTACTCTGTATGGAAGTATTTGGCTGAAATAAAATAAAAGCCATTAGTACTTAATTGATTTTACTTCATATTAATCCTTGTTTTACAAATTACCATACCTTAAGAGTACTATTCTCTTTCCACCTTTTCCTTTTCGCCATGAATTTCCTAAGCCTTTTGGCCGACGCTCTGTCAAAATAACATAACTGCTTCCATTTTTCAGACACTAACGTCACGTTTTGCAAATCTGTGGCGTCTAAATAACTGAATATTTTAGAAACGACTAAAGAATGGCCAGTTTTTATACCTAACTGGCTTATAATATCCATTGTAATTTCCATTTTTAAAAAATTTCACCCCGAATCCCCATCTGATGCGAACCTTTTTTTTCCGTTAGACTGTTTCCGCTTTGTTTATTTTATGCAAAGCGATATATCGATGTTGGTTACACTGACTTTTAAAAATCGAAATTTTCTTTTCGATTTTCTTTCCCAACATCCAGTTTTAATTTCAGGTGCCATAAATTTTTAAAATTGATAATAATCCACAATTTAATTTGTAACATTAATTATTCGATTATTCTTTTAATTTGTTTTGAAAACATTTTTATTAAGTTTCACTCAACATTATTTAAATCGTTTGGAAATCGAAATCGTTGTTAGGGTTTTTTGTTTATTGTTGGTCACACTGCCTGGATCCGATTACTATTTTTGAAAATTTTATTTGGAGCTTACGATTTTAATTTACTTTTTTAATCGATTCATCTATTTAAATACTCTGTGGTAATTTCAAATTTAATAATAGATTTTTCACAAGGAGTATTCAAGAAAAAATACATTAAAGAATTTTTTTAACGTGAAAAATTAAAGCTTTTTCATTCGATTGTTCAAGTTTGGCGGTGATAATAGATATGCGTGTCGAACACAATTATTAATTGCCATCATAAAAGGCAGTGCATATAAAACAAAAAGTGAAGAAATTAAAAATAATTTTTTTATTATTTTCTTGAAAACGATAAGTATGTAAACACTTTTATGTTATAACAATAACAACTAAAGCAAACGTTTGATGTCCTGTTGAAACTCCTTTCTTGATTTTGACGTTTCTTCAGATTTACATAAGTCGTTTTATGTTAAGGAGAAATAAAACAATACTCCGTTCCTACTGTTTATCAGAGGTCAAATTTGGAACAATACCGAACTGTTGTAGAATATTTCTCAACTAAACCCTTAACATGCCAGACTTTGAAACATAAATCCTTATTTATGAAATAATTATTAACAAAAGAGGTAAGTTCAAATACCATTATGCTGTAAATTGTATTTTATTAGCTACATGGTTTGGTTATAATTGGTATGTTGTTATTAAAAAATTTTTTTTACCTATCTATTGAAAAAACTTCACAATTATGAATTTTTAAAATTTTTTATTTAATAAACTGCCCACCTAAAACTTAATACAATTAGATTTATAATGCTTTGACCTTTAGCCTTCTTTCAAAAGTATGTTAAAACATTTTAGGAATATTCAGAAAAAATGATTTTATGGTTGTCAAGCAACTTGATTATGAAGCAGACAGTGATTCTTTTTTGTCACCTTACGTGCTTTCTGAAATAAGAGGGAAATAATTTTTCCATTTATGTTATTTCTTCATGAAGTTGGTTTAGGATTTAGATGAATCACAATTATTCAATAAAAAAAGTTTAGTTTTAACTTGATACCTCTCAATGGATGGAAGAAAATTGTCATATTAAATAACAGAATTTTCTTGTTTACAGAAAACTAGAAATTGGAATAGTGACATAATTTTTTTTCAACGATATGGCTCCTGGTTTGAATGGTCGCCAAACTGGAACTGTGCCCAAAAATAAACCGAGGAATAGTGGATCACAGTCCCACAGATCTACTCGTGATGCTCTCATTCATTTTGTAAGTATTTTCTATTGTTAAACTTTTTAAAAAAAAAGAAAAGAAATATTAAAAATTCTTAAATAAAACAAATATGTGATTCAGTTTTTAATTTTTTATGAATTTTTATTAAATCATTATCATTACCATTATTATTATTATTATTTTTGTTTAAGAATTTTTACATAAATGCTAACCACCTTTGAAAAATCAAAATAGATTTTTCAAGAATTGAAGCCATGAGGAAGAGGTTATATTTAGATTCAGTGAGCTTTTACAATGCTAAGTTGAAACATAACCTTTTTTTTTATTTAGGCTTCTTTAGATTGGGAGCCAGTGACAGATCCAGCAAACAGAACCAGGTCACGTCGGAAAAGCAGCTTAGATCACTCTGAGACTGAAGCTGACTCTTTAAGATATGATGTAAATAGGTCTAGATCATCTACAATGACTTCACAGCAACACCTTGTAGATAATGATAATGGAGAGGTATTGTTAAAAATAAATTTTGTTAAATTTACAATTAAATATGTATTCATATATAAATATATTTTTCTTTCTTAATTGTTTTAGATATCTTGGTTGAACAGTAATGGTTCAGATAATGGTGGGCATAATTCTGTTTCAAATGGTTCATCACGCCAGTCATCACATCATGGAAGACAACATAATACTTGGCCAAATCATCCAAATTCAAATTTGCAAAATGGGGTAAGTTTCTTTTACTTATTTAGTAACCTAGTAATGGTAACCTTTTATTTATTTAGTTGTTTTTCAAAATATTTTTTTTTGTAAAAATATTTCTAGGATGCTTTAAGCTCTTCAAATTCAATGAACATCCCTGACAGAAAACAAGTAATTAATAAACTAGCTGTAATTCAAGATTACATACAGCAAACAGCTAGCCTTATGAACACTTTAAAGGCATCTGATACTGTAAGTATTTTTATTTAATGATAAAATTAATTTATTTTATTTCATTTCATTATAATTTGTTTATCTATCTGTCCATTTGAGACGGTAGCGCTTGCCGACCAAGGATTATAGTGCAAAAAATACGATTGACGTGGAAAAAAATCCGACCAGGCATTTTTTGCCATATCTTATAAGTCTGAGAATTTTAGAGATTTTTTCAATATTTTTTTAAAAAATTAAAATAAAATAATATAAAATGCTCGGTCGCGTTTTTCTACTGTCATAAATTTTAAATGACAAAAAAATTTATTTATTTATTTTTTTTCTTTTTTGTTCCAAATAAAATATTACATAAAACGAATAATTAGCCATCAAGCAGAAATCAGTACAAAAAATTATCTGCTGTCCTAGACGATTTGAGGGATAGTGAAACAAAATTACGTGCATTGCTAAACAACATGGACAGAACTGAATCTCGAATTGATGATTTATTAGCCGATATTGAATCGAATGAGGTTCGAATAAAATTTTCAATCCATGACATTATAACTTTTGACTGCTTACTAATATTTTTTTTTTTTTAATTTTGATCGTTCCTTATGTTAGTTTTTTTTTTGTTCGTTTTTGAAAGCCCAATTAAAAGCACTTTTATATTTCTAAATCAGTTTTAACTGAAAATTTTCTCTTGTGTCGTCTTATTATTTTATTTTTTTTAATACTTAAAATAGATTTAAATATTTTGCAGCTTTGCCAAGAAAACTCAGGCTCTAGAAGAATGCAGAAATTTAACCAAATCGTTAACGAACATTACGGTCCATTAACTAGCATGGTTTGTGTTTTAATTTAACATTTTTAATATCTTGCGGGAATGAGAAGTTTAAAAAATCAACTAAAATGAATATTTTTAAGAATACTTTTTGTTAATTTTTTTTAAGGGAATGAGCAACAACAATCGTGTCATGGATGTTAACGAGGACGAAGAATTGATAAAAAGATCGGAAGACAGCAAAAAGAAGGTGGAAGCTTTGGAAAGACGAAAACAAGAATTGATAGACTTACATGAAAAAGCTAAAAGACAACTTCAAGAAGCTCAAGCAGAAGAAGGGAGATTGATTGCTAGCGCTAATAGTTTAAATCAAGAGTTGCATGCAAGCAAACTTATGGAGCAAAATCTTCAACAGTTAAGCCAAAGGCTACACAATATTCAGCAAGTTTACAAAACGAAAAATCAGGTATGCTTCATTTTTTACTTCTTTTTTGTTACACATTACAATATTAAACAAAACTTGGTTAGGACTTAATTTTCTTTTTCAATTTTTTTTTAAGATCAAAGAAAATCTTGCTATTGATGACAGAGAAGAAGCTGAACATCCTGATGAAGAACAAGCTGAATTATCCGATACGGAAACAGATTACCAGCTGGTGGCAGACAAAATGGCAGAGCTAAATGCTTTAAAAGTAATTTTAAAAAAAATTTTTTTTTTTTCTTTTTTTTTTTTTTATAATTTTTTTTTGCTTTTGGTACCTTTTAGGCTCAGTTAAATCAAATTCAAAGGACGATGGCTGCTGTGCATTCTGAACAAAATGGAGACGAAACCAGCGGTATTTCAAGAGATACATCTGAAGCTAAAAAAGAACATTGTATTCAGCACAACAGGAATGATACAGCTAGCCAGGATCAAAATATGACAGTTCATGCCGTGTTAGTAAAGACAAATTTTTTTTTTAAAAATTGATTTATTTTAGATTATTTTTACTAATTTTTCTTTTTTTCCTTTTAGAAAACTGGAACAAGCTAGAACCAAATTAACACAGTTAAATCATCTTTTAGAACTCATTCAAAATTCTTCGGGCCTTTCTCCAGCATACATGCAAAGAGTTTCTAATGTATTAAAAGAAGAAGGGGGTTCATCCTCCCACAGCCCCAGTCCAAGCTGCTCCGGAAGGTCGCAGCCTAGACCCGGAGATGAAATGTCTATAGAAACTATGCAGATGATGACTAGAGAATTAGAAGAACGTACTGCAGCTATGAAAGAAGAGAGAGATAAGCTAATAGCCGCCAGGCAACATTTACAAAGAGTTGCAGGAAAAATACCAGTGGCGAAAACGGAAACTGAAAGTTTATCGCCAGATGATGATTCGGAGAGTGAAGCGCCTTGTTTGTTACCGTCGGGTTTGGATCAGTCTGGGAGAGATGTATTAAATGCGACGGTATCAACTGATCCTGAACAGATTCAGAGCTGTAGTGAAAACAGCCCGTATGTTTGCCGAACGATGCCCTCAAGAAATAGGCAAAGAGCTTCGTGGAACACGTCTTTACCTACTCTTCCCACGTCATCGCGAGAAAGACGTAAATATTTTTGTAAGCCAAATTTTTTAAAAGGAAAATATGTAATTGTTTCTTCCTTTTTTTTTTCAGGATGTAAAAATGAAACTCTTTCCCGCGCTTCAAATCAATCTTCAGTACGGGGAAGCTCACGAAATCGTCATAGGGATCCAGGAAGGTGGAGTCCGTCTCCGGCAGCAAGTTTTTGCGAAAATCCTGCTCTTTCAACTCAAAGTCAATTGGAAATGACGAATAATTTGTGCGAGCGAATGTTAGCGGATTCAATGAATCGTGGCCAGGAACTGTCGATCGATGAATTATTTGCTCAACATCAAATGCTAACTAAAACCGTTGCTCAGTGTTCTCAACTGCTATGGTTGCAGCAAAAGCAAATTACTGAATTGAGAAATGCATTAGTAAGTTGTTGAAAATTGTACTTGTTAAGGAAAAAAAAATTGAAATTAACTTTTTTTTTTTTTTTAAATTTTAGATGTTGAATCAACTGCCGGTCTTACCAAACACACAATCCGTACCTAGCCAGTCTCAAGCTAACATGCCTTTACCAAATAACCAATCTCCATTTCCTTCTTTATCCCTCTACGGAATGCTAACTCAAAATCTCGTTCCTCAAAATCAAAAATTGAACTCCGGCGATATGCAAAATGCTCAAATGCCTCAAGATTTTCAAGAGTTTTATCATCCAGGTTTAAATTTCCCACCTTCAATGCCCGATGGCTTTCGATATGACAGTCCTTTCGCTGGTTTTAACAGATTTAATCCCCAGCAAATTAATCCCTCCTCAAATTTGAACCAAAATTTAAATCAAAATCAGCCTACCCCCGGTTTAAATAATCGAGTCCCTGCTGGGATTAATTGCATCGGTCCCGAGGATTCCGGAGCTTTGAATAATCAAGTTCCACCTGGAAATCGAGCCAATAATTATTGGGATAATTTTAGAAGGTAAATTTTATTTTCTACCCCTTATTACCGTGCTTCATAAATAAATTAGTTTCACATTAGTTACACAATTTTTGCTTTTAGTATTTTAATATCAGTTGTTTTAAACAAAAAAAAAAAGGCTTTTACTTATATAAATATCAAATATTAATTTTTTTTGTATTCATTTTGGTACACAACTCTGCACAAAATTCTACTAAACGATCGCCAATAAATCCCTATTTGGTAAGCCAAAAATAGACTTTTAAAAATTAATCTACTTGTGTGAAAAACAAATTGTTTTTTGAGTAGTTTTGTGCTGATTTGTGTGATCCTTTAACATGTCAGTTTTAACAGTTTTTTAAATCGATGATTTGAAAAAGAGGATATGTCCGCCCAAAATATTTTTTCAAATGAACGATTCAGTTTTAGTAAGATTGCCTGAATGATTTCAAAAGAAGAATGTGTTGGATTTGTTTTTGATTTGTTTGGTTATTTTTTTTTTTTTTTTAAAATTAAAATAGTAACGATGGTAGAATACTTTCTACTAAATGATCTTCGTAAAAAAATTACTCCTAATAGTTTTTTAAAATTTCAGTTATTCCCGCCAAAACCTTTTATCCAACACTAAATCCAACGAAGAGACTGACACAACGAGAAGGATATTAACAAGCAACCAAGAAAGGATAACTAGAGAAGGAGCTGCGCCCCTCGCTAATCAGAACAACCCCTCGACATCATCCCAAACGAACACAGAAGCATCCGAAACTGCAGATCAGTATTTACTTCCTGTAAATACGAGATCCAATCCATCTCAGATAACTAGATCGCGTTCGGTAGAGCCTCAAAATCTTAGGAACACAGTTAAAAACGAATCGAGAAATCAGGAAAACGATTCGAGAGCTAAGAACGAAACAACAGGAGCTCGACTACGGAATCCGGAGCAATCAACAGAAAATATTCGAAACGTTAGAAACGACGTTAGTCAGCCGTCTAGAAACGTGGACCACACTAGGAATTTCATGCATTTAGGAAATTTCGATAATGAGGAAGTCGCTCAGGGAAATAATAAAAAACAAGTAGAGAAGAGTAGATGTAGAAATGAAACTCGGAATTTGAATAGTAGGAGTGATATTAATAAGTGAGTCATAGTTTTTTGGTTTTTTTTAAAAGCTTGGCTTTTATATTTTTAGATTGTTACTTCATTTTATCGATTCATTTTTAAACATTTATTAGTTTTTACATTTTTTAAAATCAAATTTAATTTATGAAATTGGCTTGACATTAGTCTTGTTTCTAAATCCTAAAAGGTCTAATAAATTTTAAGCCTGTTTCAAATCCACAAAAAAACTCCAAATTTTGTTTTATCATTTTCAAAGAAACACTTAATTTTTTCTATTTATCTTAATTTTTTATGTATATATTTATTTATTTATTTTTATTTATTTTTTTTTTTTTTCAGTGGGCTATTTCTCGTCTTGCGCGATAACGTTTATTCGGAAGTCACAAATTTCATCCGAGCAAATGAGAATCGTCCGCATTTCCTTATTCAGCTGTTTAGGGATCTTCAACAAGTCACGACCGACTCCCTTCGACAGAGAACGTTAGAATCCATCGAAGAAACTGTGAACGCTAACAATTTAACTGAAAGAACAAATTCCAACGGGGCCAATGTGAATTTAATCGAAAACAGAAATAACATTAGAGAAAATCGATCGAATTTAAATAGAAACCAACCTGAAGACCATGCCAGGATCGACGCGTTGTTCTATCATTTACGTGAAAATCAGAACACTATTCGGCAAAATATCGGAAGTGCAAATTTCGCGTTTTCCGGGAATAATTTAGAAAATCCAAACATATCCAACATTCGGGATTTGGGAAACTCGAGGAACAACCTCGAAAATGAGGGTTTGCGGGATTTACGGACGTATTTCGAAGCGAACCTTTGTAATTTCGGTCATAATTCAGCACTGGAAAATCCGAATTTAAGTAATATTAGAGAAAATTTAACGAGAAGAGGGCCGATGGATTACGAGAACATCAATCCTAAGAACGTTTATTTGAGCATGTATGATAATATTGTGGAGGATATGAGGAGGAGGAACCAAGAATCGGCATCGAATCCGCAGTTCGTAGCACCTTATGGGAATTTTGGAAATTTTGAAGAAGACAGTCACTACATTCCAAACGATTCCAATCGACCGAGTAATAATTTTTCAATTAGCAGTTTACCCACTTTGGATAATAATTTTGAATTGAGGGAAGACAATGAATTATCGGATAACCGATCTCGATTCGGTATTATGGACAGGGGCGATAGTTTTATGAACAGAAGAGATTTTATGGCCAATGGGAATAATGATTCTGGAATTGATATCAATTTTAATACGGAAGACAGAAAGGCGAATTATTTGAATCGACCGGAATGTTGCGAAGGGAATGTTATTCCTAAGAAAAATGGTATGTATTTTTTATGTGTATCAGAACATGAACTTGGAGTCAGCCCAATGTTTTTTTAACTACATGAGGTTGAATTGAAAAGCTTTTGAAATGAAATTAATTTGCCTGCACTTAGTCAGCATTTCAATTAAAATACCATTTAAAATAATTTAATGGTTAATAAAAATGATTATTTGGTCAGTATATCATTGAATATGCCAATAAATTGGTTTATTTTCTTCTAAGGCTTAATTTTTTGTATTGTGGACCGTTTCAATTTTACTGACCTAAGCCTGCAAATATTACTGACGATATATCAATAATGCAGACCCTTGGATATTAATATTTGGACTGTGATTAACTTAATAATTTTACTTAATTAATTTATTTATTTATTTATTTTGAGTAATTTATTTAATTATTCCGTTTCTTTAATTTTATTATTTATTTTAATTATTCCGTAATATATTTTTAAAAAAATTATAATAAAAAACGCATCGGCATTACGTAACTGCGATAAGTCTGGAATAGCAGGCAACCATTTAAAATTATTAACAGAACCAATTTTTACGATTTTATTTTTCAGAACAAGTCAATGATGAAGAGGAGGGAGCAGTCGCCTTAATGCCTTCTGATTGGGATCGAAATAGCGTAGACAATAATTCATTTATTTCATCTTTAAGTTTAACGAGATACGATATGTCGTCGTTTACTGACACTGTTTGCGAAAAATCATCTTTCGTCAACTGCAGTCCCCTTCAACAGTCCGATAACGGAGACTTGGCCGAAGCTGATCAATCCCGAAATGAAGAAACATCAGGTGCCGAATCGGATAGCGGATTCATCAATTTGAAAGCCGCCGAAACGGAAAGCAGTTTTGCAATCGATCAAAATCCTGAAACTGCTCCTGAGAGTAATTTTTCGATAGTTCAAACGGAAGAGGAAAATAGTTTCGTTCAAAATAACGCCACAGAGCCAGAAGGAAATTTTATTTTTCAAAATTCGACCTCAGAACCGGAAGGTAATTTCCTTCATAACAGTCCAGAATTTCAGTGGAACGAAAATTCCGAAGCGGGTTTTTCTTTTGAACCCGAGACTGGAGCTCAGAAACAAGGGAAGAAAAGGAATGAAGTGAAAAAAAGCGAAACCAACGGAGATCTTAAGAAGGGACCAGTTAAAAATTTAACTAATAAATTCCGGGATAACACGTTTAAAGCTGATAGTTCTAACAGCGAAGAACCAGAACGTCAGAAAATTGAATCGGATGAAAGTAAGAAATGCGGCGAACATTCTGAGGGTTCATTTTCACCTTTGCAAAATTTTCAATTTCCTCCTCCGGATTCAGATCGAGGGAATGCATCTCCAGAAGCTGAAGCCGACTGGGAGATGGAGAACGGATTAGATCAAGTTCCTACACGGTTGGAAAAAAATGGTAAAGGTAATTTTACTTAATTCTTTTTTTTTATAGGGCTAATATAAAAATTTTATTTTTTTTTATTTTTAGAATCGCCCCGAAAACCAGCCTGATGGACAATTGTATGGCGCTGTACGTGTATTTAAAAAGAAAAAATTGTATTGCAAATGTTTGACTTGTTTTCCTTTCCCCAGCAAAATATCACCAATGCCGCAATAAAAAAAAAAGCACAATTTGTTTTACTTTTTGCCGTTACCATTTTATAATCTTGCCCTTCCATTTTTCGAATGATAACTTTCACGTATTTTTTTTTCCTTTTTATCGAATTTTTTTAAAGATATGTGCCTAATTTGGGCGCAATTAATTTTGTATACTATTTGACTATGCAAGCAAATAAATAAACAATAAATTTAAAAAGAAAAAATTTTTTTATTCTAATATTAATACTTGGAAAATCTTTTTTTCTAAATTCATTTTTAGGTATATTTGTTTTTTACTTGTTATATTTATCCTTTCCTGAATTGTAAATAAAAACAAAAACAACCATTTAAACGTTAAGCGGAGCACCTTCCCTAAGCTCCGAAAATAACTGGTCTTCTAGTACGCCATCCTGTAAGAATTTTAAAAAAAATTAATTTATTATTGCTTACCCTTTTTTAAGGATAAAAAATTTTAATTTGCCTCACGACACACATGTAATTAAAACTTACATTCTCAAATTTAATATTATCCACTAAAAATATGGCAGTAGGCTCTTCGGGTTGCGTAATTTCCTCCGTTGGACTTTTATCAACCATAAGAAAAGTTTCTTTTTGTTCACCGTGAGCAGTTTTCGAATGCATCATCAATCCGCAAGCTTGCTTGTATGATTTTCCGCATATTTGACATAAATGAGGTTGCTGCCTATGAACCATGTTATGCTTGTACAGGGAAGAGTACTCCGTGAATCGTCGTCCGCATTTCTGAAAATCAAGAAATCATTAACATCAATAAAACAAAACTTCAATAGGTCTTCTACAATTTATACCTCAAAAGAACAAACATATGGTTTTTCCCCAGAATGAATTCTCATGTGGTTCCTTTGATTTGTAACAGAAGCAAATGTTTTATTACAATTTAGATATGTACATTTATAAGGTCTTTCACCGGTGTGAGTGCGAATATGAACTTTACAAATATTGCAAGTTGTAAATGATCGTCCACAATTAGGGACTGGACATTGAAATGGTCTTTCACCAGTGTGTGTTCGAATATGTTTTTGTAGATCTCCAGATGTTTTGAAACCTTTTTCACAATTTTCATGAGTGCAAACATAAGGTCGTTCACCGTTATGAGTTCTAAAATGTGTTTTTAAACCAAACCCTGTGGAAAATGCTTTATTACATCCATCAACTGTGCACTGGAAAGGTCTGTCACCAGTGTGAACTCTTAAATGAACCTGAAATTTAAAGGTAATTAAAAGATTGGAAGTGTTAAAGCTTTGACTGATTAAAAAATATTAACCTTAAGATGGTGGTAACTTGTATAACTTTTGTTACAATTTTTATAGGTGCACTGATACCCTTTTGTCTTTTCAGTCTTCATTTCAATATTCTCATTCTCTTCGATTTTTTCATTTGTCTCAGAAGCAGTATCCTCAGATGCATTAACTGCATTCAATAAAGTTCCAGCCATAACATAAACAACATTCCCATTAAACAATTTAACAGGAGTATAGACATCACTTTCACCATTTTTTGAATTTTCTATAAAAGCAGTGGTCCCATCTAAGAGCTGAACCATTTGACCATTTAAACAAACGGGTTCACCTCCAATGTTTTCTATCACAATTGTGTTGACATCTTTTGCATCATTGACATAACTGTCTTCTGATGTTATTTCATTACAAACACTCACATCACTTTTACTAATTAAATTATCTGTTAAATATAAATTTTCACTATTGTCTTTTATTACTGTTTCATTTTTAACAATCTCTTGATTTATAATAACTGTTTCATCATCCTCTTCATCAATAATATCACTTTTTATAAAAACAGTCTCAAAGCCTTCTTTTTCAGTCAATGTCTTATCTATTGTTGCTGAAGCATCACATTCCAGCTCTGGATTATTCATATAAATGATTGTTTCATTTTGATCCTGGATTAATAAAGGTATCCCCATGTTCAAGTCTATATGTTCCATGGTGGTTTTTTTCCTACAGATAACCAATGAACTGAAAAATATAGTAGTTTCGATAAAACCAGCATGAAAAATTTAAAACAGGCATAATATATGAATAAAAAAAACTATTCAAAAAGAAATAAAATAAACTTACCATAATAACGATTTGTTTATTTGCTGTTTCTGTTTCTGATCGTAATCACCAGTAGACGTAAAAACAAGAGTTTTTCTTGGGCTTTTAAAATCATTTAGTCTTATGTTTAGCTATCACGAAACAGAAAAACAGTTTTGTGTGGTTTCTGAACGTACTTTCGTCGCCATTGTTTTCCATTTTTCTATTTCCACGATAAAATGTTAGAATTCGTTAAGGAAATCGCGTCATAATAATGAAATAAGTTTATTTTAGCAATTTTAGGCTTTGATCGTTAGTATCAGGTTTTTAACGACTCGTTTTTGGTAATAGCAGTATGATAAAGCAGAGTAGTGATAATATGTCGCGTCGGATATATCGAATGAATGAATAATTTCAGTACACATGTATTCAATATGTTATATGTTGTCAATAATAAAAGCAAAAATTAATTTATTACGCAGAATGAACCTATTTGCGAGTTATTAATTTATAAAAGTTACAAATGGGTTTTTATGTTATGCATAATGTGATTATTTAGTGACATAATGAAACTCGACCGTCTACCTATTAATAGCTTCACACTATTTTTATCCTAATGTAATTTACTTATAACACATTTCAATGATCAAAAAGTGGTTAGTTCATACAAGGAATGAATTTGTTTTATTGTTTGCATATTCTTTTTTATCTTTTAAGCCAACAATGCCTAGGGCTTCCAAGTAAGAATATGTTTTTGGTTGAGTTTTCTTCAAATTTTATTTTATTTTAAATTCTGTAATTTTTTTGCCAGATTATCATCGTTGTGTCACACCAAATCAGAAAATTGGCCTTTGTATAAAAATTCGATCATGCAAACCATTAATTAATCTTCTGCAGAAAGAAAAACCAAGACCTTCAGAAAAGACAATTGAATTTCTTCGAGAATCACATTGTGGGTTTGAAGGGATTGATCCTGTTGTGTGTTGCCCAAAACCAGAAATAAATGATGTAAGTGTTCCTAATAATATCTGTACAATGTTTCCTTTAATTTGATAACTATCTTTTCCATAGAGAACAGTTGAAACAGTTGTTGAGCGACAAGACCATGACATCTCTAATGGCATAAACAACCATCCTAATTTGAAACTCCTTCCAGAGTCATGTGGCAACATTCCTGAAGATGACAGAATATTAGGAGGAAATGTTGCAGATATTTATGAATTTCGATGGATGGCTTTGATTGGATACAGCTCAAGTAAACAAGGAAAAAATAGCCATTCATTTTGCATAAATTATTATTTAAATAACTAATCTATATTCAATTTTCTTTTTTTTTTTTTTTCCTACTAGAGAATGGATTGCAATTTAAATGTGGAGGCTCTCTTATCAATAGTAGATATGTCATTACTGCGGCCCACTGTGTAGCAGATTTTAAAGATACTTTGTAAGTTTTAAAATAAATAAAAAGGAAAATGAAACTGGTGTTTTCCAAAGAATGAATCAATCTACTATCTAAACAAAGATGAAGTTCTAATTACATTATGGAATTATCTTATTATTGTAAAATTTATGTGATAATCTCTTTTTAAGGTCCGTAGTTAGACTTGGTGAACATAATTTGACGACAAGCAAAGATTGCAGAGCGAATAATAAAACAATATGTTTACCCTCTGTAAAGGATTATAAGATTGAAATAGCTATTGCTCATCCAGATTATTTTAAGGCTCAACTTAAGAATGATATAGCATTATTAAGATTAAATGAAGTTGTTAAGTTTTCAATAGGTAAGATTTTAAGTAAATTTTTTCAGATTTGTTTAGCTGTCTAATATTTATTTCTGGTTGCAGCTGTAAACCCTGTTTGTCTGCCAATTAACAAAAAAGAAGAAGAACGAGATTTAAATGGAGAAAAAGTGTTTGTTACCGGCTGGGGTACTACTGAATTAGGTTAGTGTGAATTTTAAAATAAGTTCTCTGACTTGATAGTATTTTAATTGTTAATTTTTTTAAAGGTACTCATAGTTCAGTTTTATTAAAAGTAGCTCTACCTGTCATCCCAATCAAAGAATGCGCAAACGTATATAAAAGCACTATTACTGTGACGAAGAAACAAGTTTGCGCTGGGGGTGAAGAAGGTAGGGACTCCTGCAGCGGAGACAGCGGCGGACCTTTACATTTCATTGGCCAAACATCAAATGGTGATCTTGGCTACATTCAGCATGGGATCGTTTCCTTCGGTCCTCGCTATTGCGGCACAGCTGGAAAACCGGGCGTCTACACGAAAGTCTCTCTCTACCTCAAATGGATATTAAACACGATACAGTCGTAATAAAATCAAAACTTAAAAAAAAAAAAAAAAAATTAAACCCTGGGATATAAAAGTAAAATGACCATTAAAATGCTTCCTTATGCCGTCAGATGATCGAATCGCAATTATATGAAATTATACGAAAATGCCCTACAGGTGAAATTGCATCAAAGAATATTGCTGGAGGGCCGGCTTCGTTTTTTTTACCTGGCATTGTAAAATGATACAAGTTTTTAACATTTACCATACGAGCTGTTCCACTCGTTTGTAAATAGCTAAGGGAATTAATAGTGGCAATGACCTTACGAAGAATTTATACGAAATGATCCATTGCATGGAAGAAGAGTATGAAAACAATGCAACGTTTTGATTTACGCTAATTTTGCTGTCAAAATTGAAAATATTAAATCGGGTAAAATTAATTTTTAATTTTTATTTTTATTTGTTTTTGTGATCGAAAGTGAACCTTATCGGTTCAATTGAAAGGTTTATTTTGTTATTTTGCCAAAAAAGAGGCATTTGATACGTAAAGAAAAAATCGTAAATCGGAGAGTTTTGCTGATATATGGAGAATTTTTTTTTTCACTTTTTCTATCATAGCTGGTCAGCAGCTTAATAATATTTATATTTGGAATATCATCTTTACGATTTTTTCTTTCGTACATTTAACTTTTTTTTTTTTTTTTTTTTTTGAGAAGAATTTTAATAAACGGTAATTGTTAATATTTTATTTTTCTTGTTTTTTTTAAGGTTTTTCTGCCTCTTTTAAATCCGGACTTGAATGTATATTGGTGCTACTACCGAAGAAGTACACAGGTTCTTTAAAAAAAAGTGATTGAATAAAACCACAGTTTTCAGATCAGTGAAACGAAAAACTAATGCGGATCAGTTCAACAAAAGGAAAGATGATTCTCTTTTTCCAGAAAAAGGTGGTTTGCTAGGCATCTCGTGTATGTAAACTTAAGTCGGTAAGTTTTTTTGTAAAACTCTTTTTAATTTTAAAAGGGAGTAACTGAATTTGGAAAAAACGTTGAACTTTGATTAGTAAAATAATCGTTTCAAAATAAGAATTTATCGTTACGTTAAAAAATCTCAAATTTTTTGCTCTTTAATTTTTTATTTTTTTAAATCTTAAGAATCGGGTTAACTAATTGCATGAAAGAAGTTCACGGGCATGGACCGAGTTTATGGCCATGCGTTGAAAGAGGTACCGCCGCCACATCAAAACAAGGCAGATTCTACGTTCTGGAAGTGGCCATCATTCCTCTTGTTAATACCACATTGTAGTTGTACGGTTTTTTAAAGTGAAGTTTACTCGAGTTCGTTATTATAGCAGCTTGTATTTTAAGTTTGGCAGTTTTTTATCGCACGACTCGCAGTTTTTTCTGGCGATTTGGATAAAAATTTTAATTTTGTTTATTGATTCGTTTTGTGATGTGATGGTTTATGGAAAATAGTTCTGAAAGGTTTATTATTTTTTTTTAAATTAAATTCCAAACACGGTGCTTCGGCAAATAAGTATAGAAATTTGCAAAGTATTAAAAAAAAATTAGCCGGTGTTTTGTTTTAGAGCATACATTTCTTAACAGTTTTTTGGAGAAGAAAAAAGAAAGAAATATTGTGTAAATTAATCTGAAACTATTTTTCGGAAAGATTATTCCCGAGTTACCGTTCGATGTCAATTTATAATTTAGATTATCTTAATATTCATATCAAGTTCAGCTACCGGTAGTTGATTTATTAAGGTGGATTAAAATCATTCGATGTGATAAAAGTTTTTCAAGAAAAGATTTATCAAAAAATAATTTAAGTGCATAAAGGTTAGAGTAATTGGATTTACCTTTAGTTGTTTTGTAAAATATCAGCAGTTTTTTTACTTGTGTGATTTTTTTTTTAAATTTTAATTAGTAAACGATTCCGATGAGTTATCTAATAATAATTAATAATTAATAATTTTGAGTTCACTTTTTTTGAATTTTTAGTCTGACTTTTTTTTTACTTCTGTTATGATGTGTAATAAATCGAAAAAATTTTGGAACTATTTCATGACGGATCTAACCGGGTATGAAAATTTTTCGGGAAACCAGCCTGGAATGAAAACTGAACAAGTGGCAGTAGCTAGGGATGCTCCATTAATCGATTCAGAATATATGGCCTGGCCGTTTGCAGACATTTAGCGGATTTAAGTCAACCCCGTCGTTCCTGTTACCGTTTTTCCAAAATTCGCTTTTTTTTTTTTTTTTTTTTTTTGATTTTGGTAGTTTTTTAAAAAAATATTATTTTCAAATTTTTTAGTGATTCCCGCACTCTACCTTCGTTCTTTGATCTTCAGCCGCCTGCTAGCCTTGCATCTTCGTCCTTTGTTCATCAATCTTCAGTTCTGAACTTGCCGTCTTCATTCTCTTCTTATTTGATCACCCCTTTTTTACCTTCATTTTCTTATTTTTGCTTCATCCTTCTTATCACTTACATGGATTCAATTTCTCAAGACAGCTTGAGAATTCGAACGATTACCTTGTAGTTCCGTTTATATTTTCTTGGCGTCTATTTAAAGGAGCAGTAATTTATTAATAGTAGGGAAGTACTTTTTCATAAAATGGCAGTTTTTTTAATAGATTGGCTGTAAATTTAATAATATCACAGTTTTTCATTGGCAGTACAATTTTGGGCAGTAGAAAAATAATTTTGGCAGCAAAAAAAATATTTTTGCAATATATTGAATAATTTGGCATTAAAAGGCATTTTTTGGCATTTAAAAAAAAATGTTAACATAGAGTGACACGCAATATATATTTGATATATTTTTCAGTTTTTAAAGTGATCAAAATTATGCCTGTTCCAGCGAGTAAATAATGTTTGTTCTGCAGGTGAATAATGTCCTGCGTTCTTTAAGAAATATTTGTCCAAACAAATAAAAACATATAAAAATTAGCTTTATAAAAAAATACTGCCCTTCGATTATTAATTACTGCCACTCTGAAAATTCCCTAAAATATAAAGATTTACTGCCCCCAAAAAAATTTATTCATTGCCAATTTATTTAAAAAACTGCCCCATATTTAAATTTACTACGCCCAATTTTATGGGAAAAAAAACTGCCCTACTCTTATTTTTTTTACTGTTCCATTTATATAGTCGCCTATTTTCTTGGTATTTTTCAAATTGAAGTTGAAATTTCGTACTTTAAACGATTTAAGTGAACGGAAAAAGTCCATATAAATCCTATATGGTTTGAATATTTAGAAAAATTGCTAGATTTTTAAGAACGGTTTTAGGTATATATATTTTGCAAATTATTATACTTTTCAGATTTTTTGTCGAGTTCGAAAATGTGAAAATGTTTTTGGCTAATGAATCCCCGAGCACCGTAACACTAATAACACCCATCATTTATTTTATATACATATTTTTTTTGTCGATATCATGCAAAAAAAAATTATTACATGTCATTATTTATTACAGAATTGTGTACTATTAAAAAATGGGATTATACTAGAAACGATGGTAAAGAAACCTTGAAAAATTTACGTATCATCGCTCAAAACAGAACAAAAAAATTAACGAAATAATGCGGAAATGTGAATATTTGGAATCGTAACAAATCATCACAGATCCTATGGATCAAACGAGAGCGCATAGGATCGGGAACAGGCCTTACAGGAGTAACTTTATGCCTTCATCTAATACAAGACAGGTAATTTTTTTTTTTTTTTTTTTTTTTTTTTTTTTTTTTTTTATTTCCTCAAAAATAGATTAATTAAAACAACTCTACTTTGGAGTCGTTGCTTTAAATAATTTCAGTGAAGCGTTTGTAGTTTTAATCTTGAACTTGAAAATCGTGTCGAAGCTGAAAGCAGAAACGTGATGTAGATATCAGCCGATCATGCCAAATTGTTGAATCATAGGCGGCAATCCATTAGGTTTTTTTTTTTTAAAAAATGAAGAAAACAGCCGGCACTTAATAGCACCGTAATTCTGAAGGTGTGTCTTGCGAAGTTTAAAGTAACTAGAGATTCCAAATTCCCCACGTTTTTTCATTCCCGGGAATCGGGAATTCCCGTTTTTAAAAAAAATATTAATCCCGGGAACGAGAATTCCCGTTTTGGTTAGCTTTTCATTTCCGGGGAATCGAGAAATTGACACAACTAAATTCCCGGGAAACCGAGAATTTATTTTGGAGGCGAAAAGAAAACGAATATAAGCCTGATTTCCGTATTTTTGGGAAGTAAGTTCGGAAATAAGCAGAGCCAAGTTGAAAAAAATTTTTCTGTTATTTGAAGGCCAATTATGAAAAAAAATTTCTGATTTTTATAACTTTTTTCTAAAATATTGAAAATTTTATGTGATAAATGGTCAAAAAGTTGGTAAAATTGATATTATTCCCGTTCCCGGGAATCGGGAATTCTCGAAAATGAGAAAAATTCTATTCCCGGGAAGCGGGATTCCCGACTAGTTAAAAAAAATGTTCCCGGGAAATTTTTCGGGAAGAAACTTTGGATCCCGGAAAATCCCGAGACGGGAATTCCCGGGAGGAATCTCTAAAAGTAAGTAACGCAAGAAATTATTGGCACAAACTGGTAGTCAGAATGAAGGAATCATATTTTCGGGGAAGAGGGGGAGGCATTATTATTATTGAGATGAAGACTTACAATAAAATTTTAAAATATTTGAGGTATGAATGAATCGCTTAAGAATTTTGTCAGTTTCGTAAGTAAGTCAGGGCATGTTCGTTGCTTCTTCTTCCGAAATCTTGAGTGCTGACAGGTCGTTGCAGTTTTGAAAATAAGATATAGGTAGTAAGCAATGTAAAACGAATCAGGGAAAAGCCTTTGTAAATGAAGTAAACACCGTTAAAGCTAACATTTTTTTTCTTTTTTTTTTTAACGAATGCCCATGATTAATGAAGATGATATAATAGCATCACCGCGAGGCGATTTCGGAAATTTGGCCTTGCCATTTTTTATATCTCTCGTATTCCCCATACATATATAAATCATTTTACGAGTACTTCAACCGAGGAAAAAGAGTCTTAAAGGAAAAAAAAACAGTTTTAAATGTGAGGTTTGAAATTCGTAAAGTGTGAAAGCACACGTAAGCGGAACGCAACCAGGAGACATGTGTATATATACAGTCCAAGTTGAATGAACTACATAACAAGGTAGGATTACCGTGCCTGCAACCTGTTATTATAATAGTTTCAACAGTGTTTATTTATTATTATTACTACTACTATTATCATTATCAATTTTTTTAAGGGAAAAAAAACCGAATTATTTTTCTGTTGTATAATTCCACCAAATTTTTTTTTATTTCTTCTTTTTTTTTGCCATCACGATTCGAATTATTTCGCCTTAACTAATATTTGTGTGTATATGCGTGATACGAAACATAATTGCAGTGGAAGATTCATCTCGTTTTGATTACAGTTCCACATGCAAAAATAATTTTTTTTTTTTTAAACAACTCAAAAGGGTGAGATTTTTTATTTAGAATTTCGAGCAATTTTTTTTTTTTAAAGAACAAAAAATTGCCCAGGGAGGATGAAGGTCAAGATCAGGTTTAAGGTGCAGGTCGTTGTTCTTTCTATGAAGAGGGAAGGTATGCAACCTAGCTGCAAGGTCAGCAGAAGGGTTAATGTTGTGCGTTATTAATGAAAGTTTACAAGGTCGTTAAAAAAATTTATACCTGGCTGCTTTTTTTTTAAAGGTATGATTGATTTTTAAACAGGTATTTCTTGAGTTTTTCGCAAGGTTTTTTTTCCTTTCTAAAAAAAAAATAACCACGAGTTTGCCTCTTTGTAACTCATGTAGTTAGGTAAAAAATAAAATAAATAATAGAAAAATATTGTAATTTCAGAAGTTTACATTTTAGTGAGAAAATGTTTTTTTGATACATTTTTGGGGCGAAGACCATTTTATTTGGAAATCTCGTCATACGACAGGTTACACGAAGTGTGAGGTGAGGTGGTTTGACTGTAAGGAACCTTTAAATAAAAATCCATGTATCTAATTGAACTGTTATTTCAACGATCTTAGACTGTTTTATTGGCTGCTCAGATCAGATATGTGCCGTGTGCTCACCTATTTATAGCTTTTTAGACGATGCTTTTGCTGATGCATATCTACATTTACCTGAATGAACTTGAGTCTCACAAACCTAAAATATTACTATCCCATATGGTCATTCAAATTAGATTAAAGTCCTACGCCATTATCCTGACTTCGAACATTAAAAGCGATGGAAATAAATGATTCACCTGTGTTTATATCACCATCGAATAACGGTTTTCGTTTTACGATTATCATATTAAATTAACATTTAAATCCCAGGTTTAAACCATGTACGAGGCCTTTTACAATGTATTTTCTTAAGATTTAAGATGTAACATATACAAATTTCAAATTTATTAATAATTTATGGAGGATATCTCGACCCGAAGTTGGCAAGATGCCTAAAATTTTTTTAAAAACATTTATATTAGGTATGAGGTATATACCGTACGTGATTTTGACTTATATGCACCGACGTATGGTCACTGACTTCAATATAACAATCCATAAAAATATTTCCATTGTGAATGATTCCCTGTGTTTCTTTTCTCTTTTTGATTTTAATAAAATAATCCTACGGGTAGGTTATGAGGTAACCGAAAGGGAAACATGTCGAGTCATTCGGGTTAATGAAACCGTATCTAAAAAGAAAAAACCATCCAAAAAAATTCTTTCCTATCCTTTTCAATCCTTGTAATTTTCTAAAAAAAAAAAAAAAAAAAAATCTTGGATACCATGCAACCGTGAAGTATTTTTTTTTTTTTTAAACCAAGAAAACAATACGGCATAGGTCACTTCTTTTTTCTACTCAGCCGACTGCATAACTTATGTAAATTTGATTTCTCGCTATTCCTTATATCTGTTTTTTTTAATTATGGTTATTTTCATTTAAAAAAAATTATTTTTACAGTTATTCGACCCATTTGTTACTGACCGAAGCTTTGGAATAACGTTACAAAACGGGAAAGGGCTCGAGGAAAAAGATGAGTTGTGCCGCCATATATACTCATTTTTATACGCACTATATCAAAACAACAACCTCCATTCACACCGGTATTCGTTGTAAATTACAGGGACCTGTTAATTGATGAGGATGAACTTGTGTCCTTGCCATCAGGTTTTTTTTTTTTTTTTTCATTCCCCTTCAAATGCATTGTACTAGGAAGTTTGGTTTAAAAAAAAATCATTGTCTCGATTTCGTACAACTATTTTATAATTCGTACGTAGTGCTTTTTAAACCCGAAATGCCAAGAGAGGTTAAAATCGTCTTTAATTAGTTTTGCGCATGCCGCGAGCTAAAGAGTTGAATCCGCCTTGTGTACCTGGCAAGGCTGCTTTCAAGATCATTTTTAAAACCAACTAACCTGAACCGATAAATATTTCAAATTAAAACTGAGCAAAAAAAAAAAATTTCCGAGTGCATTAACATTACAAACGTCGACTGGAATGTCCTCTCTTCGATCAGATAACCGTATGACAACTCCCATAACGTCCATTGTTCCGTACATCTTATGCTGAATATTAATTGGATTGTTGGTGGTGATAGTTCATTAACCTAAAGGTGTCAAATGAGTTTAATTTTGTAAGCTACATTCAATTTTTAAAAAATAGAAGTTCGGCAAACATAAAGAATTTCGTTACAAATTTTGGGGGGAAAAAAATTGTCGTATTAATTAGTCCGTGACCTATTAAGATTTGGTACGAATTTGTTAATAAGTGTTAAAAGCCATTGGGACATGTACATCGCGTATATTGCTTCATTGTCAGTTCGGAAAGTCTTTTCCGATAGTTCAATCGCCATGACTTGCTCCACACTCCTCCTGTCTGTCAGGGTAAAAGATAATTTTCCAATTTTCAAGCCTTTGCATCGTTAATAATTGTAGCCTATGAAAAGTATTTTTACGCTCTAGGAAATTTTTCTGGATTCTCCTTTCCAAGTTCCTTGATCCATAGAGAGATGAGTACGACCTCGTGGAGGAGTTAATTCATCGCTGTTAGCGCTTTCGTATAGTTAGTAAACAACTTTTTGACGATCTTTTTTTTTTTTTTTCGAAGAAGCAATTTCCGCTTACTAAGCTTAACTGTAGGAGTTATAAATATTTGTAGACAATAAGGGAAATATGAGCATGGGTGGATCTGGGAGAGGCTAGGGTCGGCTTACCTCCCTCCCCAGGCATCATATTTGTTCTGTATGTCCTATATTTCCTATATTTTGACAAAGCGTCCTGTATCTCCTATAAAAGTCCTATTTTTTGATTTTCTTCTATATTTTTGTACTTATAATTAAAAAATGCCTAAAAAATCAGTTTTTCTTAGATAAAATGAATTTTTTATGATAAATTTGTTATTTTCTGCTGCAATATTTGATTTTTTTTTTTACTCCTACTTAGGACTGAGTCTAGAATTTTCGGTTCCTCCAAGCCTTGATATTAGTCCACGTGGCCCCCTTTTTCAATGACATTTTATCAAATATCACCAAAATCTTCGCTTCAAAAAATGTTGATGACCTTTTTCACAAAACATTATCTAAATTTTTCATAAAAAATTAAAATTTTTAGAATTTTTATCAAGATATAAAATTCAAAAAGTGCTTTGCAATAAAATTTTAAATAAATTTTTTCAATAACCAAAAATCATTAAAATGTTCGTTTCAAAAAATGTTAATGATCCCCTTAAATCCTCCAAGCTTTAATATTGGTCCACCAATGGGCGGCCATTAAAGCTTGGAACATTATTATATTAAAAATATAATATATATATAATATTAATATAATAATTAAAAATATAATATATAATATTGAATATTATTATATTCCAAGCCATAATATTGGTCCACAAATGGGTGACCCCCTTTTTCAATAAAATTTTATCAAAAAATCATCATAATCTAAAAAATTTTCAATAAATATTCCTTTTTTTTTCTTAAAATTAGTCCAAAATTTACAATATTTTGTAAATAATTTTATTTTTTAAAAAATTATTCATTAAAAATGTTTTAAAATTTTTAAGAATCATCAAGGATTTTTGATAATATTTTATTGAAAAATTTATCTAAAATTTTTGAAGTCATGACTTCAAAAAAAGCTGCAGCTTTTTTTTTTTTTTTTTTTTTTTTTTTTTGTGTGTGTGCTCGGTGTCCAGAAGACTTAAGACAACCGGACACGACAAAAGCATCATGGTGCGCCCTAAGACGTAGTCCTACGTCAATAGTCCTACGTCAAAAGGAATAAAATAAAATAAAATGAAAAATTAGAGAGTTTTTGCCCTGTATTTGCCCTTTATTTCTTTGAAAAACCGCTCCTATATTTTTTCCAAAAATGTCCTATTTTTGGTTAAGGAGGGACTATGGTGTCTGGCCCCTCCCACAGAATTTTGAAAACTATATGGCATAAATAGGGTTGTCACCCCCCTCCAGGATAAAATTTTAGATCCGCCCGAGAATATGAGGACAAAAACCTATCACCTGAGTGAGGCCGTAGATTTCATTTAGTTACCTTTCCAAGAACTCCCTGCCCTATACTCACGAGAGGACTGTTCGTTGTAACAAATATCATCTCTAGTTTAGTTTCGGAAAAATATTTTTAGACCGTTCCTTATTTTTTTGCATCACCTTTGACCCATACCATTTATATGGTGACCTGAACTTGATTTGAAAAAATAAATGCCGGTTGGAAGTGAAGGCACGATAAAGATATGGAAATTGAGTAGGATATGAGAGTAGGTTTTTACCCACTTTGACAAAAACAGATACGAAACTTAATTGGTCTTTATAAAAAAAAAAAAAAATTCAAGAGGAAGTATAATAATAATAATAAGAAAGGATACAATTTAACGATAGTGAATAAGCATTTAATAAAATCTAGAGAGCGAAAATTAGAGAATATCAACTTATTAATCCTTATATGGTTAAAAAGGTGTCCTTCTTAAAAAATTTTCTGACACACTAATTTCCAATATGTTCACTTTGAGTCGGTTGATTCATTCTGGCATAATCTTTTTTCTGCGATTCGTTAGTATAATTGTTATCATCATGTATATATGTATCTAACCTTACAATAATTTTTTGACGTAGGACTACGTCATGGGGCTCGGTCCTGGGGAAATCTGTCTGTCCAGGTGTCCGGTGTCGCACTGTTCGCACCAAAAATTAAATTAAAATTTTAACTAATTTTTTTCAACTTTTGACCTTTTGTAAATTTTCTAGAAAGTTAACTTTTACAAGAAACCTAAAGCTGCTATAGCAATTTTTTTTTTTCAAATTTTGACCTTTTTTATCAAACGTTTTCAGTTTTTTTCATCGAAAAATCGAATTTTTTGAGCAAAAACGAGCAAAAAATAATTCGAATTTTTTGATTAAAAAAAATGATTTTTTTTTAAATCAAAAAATTCGAATTTTTTGACCAAAACGGGCAAATAAAATGCCTTGAAATTTTTAAAGTTAAAATTTTATTTTAAAATTAGGCGACATAAACGAACTCAAGGACTTAAAAATTTCTTGAAATTTTAATTAACTTTTTTTTTTTTTTAATTTTCGCCGTTTTTCTAAATACCTTTTTTTTTTTTTTTTTTTTTTTAAATTTTCGCCGTTTTTCTAAATACCTTTTTTTTTTAAATCTTGACTAATTTTTTCATCTTTTGACCTTTTTTTTTTTATCAAAAATTGTACGTTTTTTTTCGTTCCAGGATAAAAATTACATTTTTATCAAAAAATTTGAATTTTTTGACCAAAAAATTTTTATTATTGTTAATGTTTGTAATAAAAAAAAGAACTTAGAAATTTTGAATAAAATGTTCCCTACATTTTTAAATTTTGTCCTTTTTCCTTTAGCCAAGAATATGGGCTAAAGCAATGTTCTAATATTGAAATTTTAACTTGAAAGATTTTAATTAAAATTTTGACTAATTTTTTTCAACTTTGACCTTTTTTTATCAAAAATTAAGTTTTTTTTTCGCCAAGAAAAAAAAATTATATTTGTTTTAAAAACAAGCAAAAAAAATGTCTTGAAATATTTTAATCGTTTCATTGTTTAAATTTAACAATATTAGGACAGTACCCGAAAGACGTAGTCCTACGTAGGGATATGCCCCCAAATCCCAGTCTGACCTTTTTTTAATATTAAAACGCTAAGCACTTTTTTATTTGTATCAAAGTTTGTGAGCTATACATTGTGATTGAGTTCAAATAATTAAATCTTCATGCGGTTAATTTTTATATTTAGTCAATAGCTTTGAAGTCTTAATTTGGATGTAAGGAAAATTAAGACTTTACATTCGTAAGATTTGACACAAGAAAGTGAAAAATTTAAAATTTAACTCCTGGCCTAGTTTATTCTCCATGTAATGTATAGAGGAGCACTACAACTTTTTTAACAATTAACGAACGCATTGTGTGTTGACTTACAAAGAATGACTTGTTTGGTACCGTTTTTAGTAATTGAACGTCGATTACGATCCTTTTAAATAACAAAAGATGGGTCGTGTGGTCAAACATGGTTACCCAATTGAAACGATTCCGTGATGAAGAGTAAGCTGTACAGTTATCGGGTACTTAAATGTATTAAAGTAAAGGTGATGAGGAGCATTCCTTAGGAGATATTATTACCCTTTACATATCCTTTTTACAATTTATTTTTATTGGATTCCATTAAAATCGTGGATTAAATTGATGTAAATCCTTTTTTGAGATTTTTTTTTCCTCAAATTTTTCTGAAGTAAAACAAAATAAAAATAAAAATCCCCGTTTCACGTGATTAATTTTTATCGAAGAAAAAGGAGAGAAAAAAAAAAGCTTCATGAATGGGTGACCCCAAATAAGAGATGTCGTCGAACCATAATGATTGAATGATTGAAAGACTAATCATAAGAAGAATGCTCGCGACGATGAAATGAACCGTGAAGGATAAATGCCTGGAAGCCATACTGTAATTTGCTCTGTAATTACCTCTTATGGTTGTACTTTTGCGATGGAAGTCACGCAGAAGAGCCAATTTTTTTTACGAAAACATTAAAAAAATAAATAAATTCCGGGAGTCGTACATTTAATGAAAAGGTAACAACAACAACAACAACAACTACCATATATTCGTATGCATTAAAAAAGAGGGAAAAATTGATAATACTCCATTAAAAACAAAAATCATGAAATCGTTAGGGTGACGGGGAGGGGCGGTAGTTTAAAAAATATAATCCATAAAAACAAGAAAAAAATTAAAGTGAATAAATAAAAAAAATCTGAAGTAAATCCGATGTCGGGGCCAGTGCCGATTCCATGTTATTTATTTAACTTCCGATTCTGATTCCGATTCCGATTTTAATGAAAAAAAAAAAATCATAGAGCTATTTTAGACGATGTTTAAAATCATAGTTCCGATTCCAATGCCGGTGGCGATGCCGATGCCAACACTAACAATTTCGCAGTGCCGATGCCGATGCAGGTTTCGGATATTAAAAAATTCGGCCAAAATTTTAAAGCTTCGGACCCCTGAGAAAATAATAGGGCAAAATCTGGGCCGATAAATACAATTTATGCTGTAGTCTTAAGCATGAAAACAAAATAATAATAATTTTAATTAATTAATTAATTATATTTTTTCTAGGCGATTGGCGAAAGACTCCATGGCCGAGGGATTTCCACAAGTTCAAATTCGTCTTGGACGTTCTCAAATAGCCATTCAGATATACCGAAACCGAAAAAAGGAAGACTATGGGGGATATTTTTAATAGGAGCTATTTTCGTAGTTGTTTTAGCAGTTTTAGCCATTGGTGGTTTGGCCTTTTATATGGGCGGTTAGTTTTCGAGGAACTTAAGTAGTTTCATTTTTATTTTTTATTCTTATAATTTGTAGAAAAATAATAATTACGTTCATTTCTCTGGCAACGAGGCCGACAATTATGAAATTATAAAAATATTTGAAAAAAAAAAAAAAAAAAAAAAAAAGAAGCAACTGAATATCTTATAATTAGAGTGCTGCAAAACTTAAAATTAAATTTAATTACTCGGACTCATCTCTTTTTTTTTTTTTCCTTTTCAGCAATGAGAATAGAATCAGGGAGGCAAGATCTTATATTCGACGGCAGTTTAAGAGTAACGTACGGAGATCAATATCAAACCACCCTTAGTAATCATAGCAGTAAATATTTTCAAGAAAAGGCGAATAAATACTCTCAAATGGTAAGATGAGTTACCTATAAAAAGCCTCAGGGGGGGCAGTTTAAAAAATTTGCATACCGAATGGGTGAATAACCTAAAAATTACGCATGTGTGTATGCGATCGATCTTTATCACTATCATTTTTTTATATAGTTGATTTTGACTTTAGGCACCGCAAACTAATATCCGATTTTTTATTTTTTTTTTGCAGTTATCAACTGTTTTTCAAAAAAGCGCCATCGGTGCATCGCTGCACGAAGTAAATATTTTAAAATTTGAAAATGGGAGTCTTATAGTTCATTTTAGAATTAATTTAGATAGACGAAAAATCCCTAGCTCGATAGTAGAAGTCGAACCAGTTTTAAAAAATATTTTAATCGAGGAAATTAGTTCAGTTAAACCAATAGCTTTTAGGAATCTTCAGGTTGATAAAAATAATTTATTTATTAAACGTAAGTACTAATTAAAGGAAAATAATCATAATAAGGTTATGAATCAAATTTAATGCTCCTTCCCTACTTTTTAAGGTTTCTTAGTGGAGGAAAGCAATCCGGAACAAAGAATAGGGGACAAGACGCAAGCCCGAGGCCAAACAACGAAGAAAATTGAGATAAAAAATGGAGTAGTTCGAAAAGTTTCCACTGCCACCACGAGTTCGACGACTGAAGAATCTGAACCGAAGGAGGAAAACATTGAAAGCGAGTTGACGACTCTTCCGGAAAATGCAATAAGTGAATCGTCCGAAACCATGGGAAATTTCACGGAAAACGCCAAAAATCAAATTTCTGAAATAAGCCACACGGACATCAAATCCATCGATTTCAATGAAGACATCAACAATAAAACTAAAGTCTATCAATCGGTTTACGTCACTTCCGATAATTTTGAAATTAAAAATGGGACAGCCAAAAAAAAAGACGACGTCATCGAAGGTTCTTATAAAATTACAAAGCTAGAGGGGGCTATTATTAATGATGAAAGAAAAGAAACGAATGGCCATGCAAAGCCGGTAACCTCGACCACGACAGAATTTTTTGTCCCCGAATATTCAGACGAACCCTGGAGGCCTATTATACCGTCCCATAATGTGGAACCCGTAGAATTTCGGGACTCATACATTGACGTTTATGATTCCATTATATCGGACGATCCTACTGAAACTACAACGGACGAAATGATAGAGGACGAAAAACCGATCACGTTTTCCAAGGAGACATACGAGCAAAATATAGGGCTGGCACCGGGTTTCATCGGAAAAGTGAAAATTGACGGTATGAAAAATAAATTATCTAAGATAACGGAGGATATCGCGAAGAAATATAAAGACTTAATAAAACATCATAGACTGAACGAGGAAGATGTCTTAGGAATGATGGAAGGAGTGGATGAAGGGAGAACGGAAGAAACGTCCACAACCGTTTTAAATACCTCAACAAAAGAGAATTTAACGAAAGAGGAAGCCAAACACGATCCAAAGACTCCTTTGGGTTTGGATCAGATGATATCAGGGATTCGTCAAGTTGAAGAAGTACCAACGGAAACGACGAAAACGAATACAGAAAGCACCTCAACGACGGAGGCACTTAAAACAACCGAAGCACCTAAAACAACGGAAGCACCTAAAACGACGGAAGCACCTAAAACGACGGTGACCACCATTCTAAATGCGACGGAAGAATTAGTTGCGAATTCAAAATTAGACGCAAATATAAGCGTTAAAAATCCTTTCACGGAAACGGACGATTCAAGATCATCGTCTGTTTTCAATTTTGGAATCCCGGATTTTCCTATATTGAAACAGTTCCATCATTTGGATAGTTTGCTTAAAAGTTTTTCAAGTAAATCCGCGGGATCAGATTTAGGTCCGGAACCCGTCACCAGATTTCCGGCAAGAACCAAAGCCACTACCGACAGAAACTATAGGAATGAAGATACGATTTACATAGCCGTGAGTACGATATCGCCTGAAGATTCGGCGAGGGAAAAAGCTGGTATGACGACTGCAACCACCTCCACAACTACTACAACGACCACAACCACCACGACTGCAAAAGCAATCATAGTAAAAGGAGAAGTTGAAGTTTTGGAAGAGGATGGTAAAAGAAATTCAACGTTTGATAAAATTCCTCCGATAACTACGACGGAAATTCCGAAATTGATAACGTTACTTCCAGTCAGATCAAACGTTAACATGAAGAGACCCCTTCGGCCAAGACCGAAACCAAAATCCGGGGAAAGCAATAGGAAATCAAAAATGAATTCGGAATTTCGGAAAATTTCATCAAAATACATCAGAAACCAAACTGACAATGTTTTATACTCCGTACCGCAAGCACAACATCATTTTGTGGATGATAAAGACGGAAAACGATGGATTTATTATTCATCTTCAAAGTTAGCTACGTCCCCTCCCAGTAAAAACGAAAAATTATTTATAGTCACACCGGAACCGAAAACTCCCGCCCCCGAAGAAACCAAACAAATGATTAAAATATCGGAAAATTCGAAAAGCTTCTCCAAAAATTTAACGAAAATTCCGATTTATAATACCATTGAAACTTTATTAAACGCGGATTATAAAGAACGGGAAGTTTTGAGGAACAAAACGCAGCATTCGACTTTGGAAGTTGAAAATAAGGAAAAAAACAATAATGCATCCGATATTATTGATAAAATTGTTAAGATTATGGAAAACGTGGCTATTTCGACGGGGAACACTACAAAATTCGTCGTGAAAGTTAACCAAACAGTGCTAAATCAAACACACGAGAATGTTACAACCTCCAATTCAACAGCCGAAGAATTTTACAACACGGACATTGGAATTTCAACCAAAGCTGTTTCTTCTAATTACAAAGTAAACCAAGCTGGAGTTCCGGTTTTGACTAAGGTTTTGAATAAAGCGCCGGTCTACGCCCAAAATTTGCAAAACAAGTCGAACACATCCATTTATAAAAATGGGTTTAACGATAGTGTGCTGTACTCTTATTTAATAAAAGGTTAGCTGAGTTGTTTCTTTTTAGATGTTAAGTTAGATTACCGATTTTTTGTTAATAATTAGTCCATTCCGTAATTATTTATAGATTGTGATAACAGCTCTGTTCGTTGCGGAAACGGCGTTTGTTTACCTTCGTCGACGCGATGCAATCAGCTGGTGGATTGCCCTGATGCTGCAGATGAAAAAAATTGCACATGCTCAGAACACTTGAAGGCACAGCACTTACATAGAAAATTATGCGATGGGATTGTGGACTGCTGGGATTTCACTGACGAGTACAACTGCGGTAAGATGGAATTTCAATGTAAATTTAATCAGTCTGAAAAAGTACTTGATCTGATTATTAGCAGTATTACAATGTGTGCAGTTAATTGACATAAGATAAAAAACTGACTTTTGTAAAACAGAAAACTTTTTTCCTGAAATGAAACTTTGAAACTTTTAAAAAGTTTGTGATTTAAAAATTCATACCATAAAATCTTTGAAAATTTCTGAAAATTAAATTTAAGATAGGTCTGTTGCATGTAATCATAAAATCATACTGGGGTATGGAGGCATATCCCTACGTGGGACTACGTCTTAGGGGTACCTAATATTTCTAAATTTAAAAAATGAAACAAGTTAAAATTTTTAAAGCATTTTTTTTTTTTTTTGGCTTGTTTTTGGTCAAAAAATTTGAATTTTGTGATAAAAATATCATTTTTTTCCTGCCACGAAGGAAATTTAAAAGTTTTGATAGGGTCAAACAGGGTCAAAAAGGGTCAAACGTTGAAAAAAATTAGTCAAAATTTTAATTAAGGTCTTCGAAATTAAAATTTTAATATTAAAACATTGCTTCAGCTCATATTCTTGGCTAAAGGAAAAAGGACAAAATTATAAAATATAGTGAACATTTATTTAAAATTTTTAAATTCTTGTTTTTGTTCATGTAGTCTAATTTTAATATTTAAAAAAAACAGCGGACATGAAAAATAAAAAATAAAATTTAGAAGAAATTTTTAAGTTTTTGCTTTAGCAACTTTAAATTTTTGTAAAAGATAAGTTTCTTGAAAATTTACCAGAAATTTTGTAAGTCCTTGCTTTTGTTCATGTCGTCTAATTTTACTATTTAAAAAAAGGCCAAAAGTTAAAAAAAATATTATTTGAAATTTAATCTTTTTAAAAGTAAAATTTAAAAGAAATTTTATAAGTTTATGCTTTCGTTTATGTCGTCTAATTTTAAAATAAAATTTGAACTTTAAATTCCTTGTAAGTTTTACTTTTAAAAGAAACAGCGAAAATTTTAGAAAAAGTTAAATAAAATTTACAAGAGATTTTCTAAGTTCTTGCTTTTGTTCATTAAAAAAGTTCATTGAAAAAAAGAAGTCCTTGCTTTCATTCATATCATCTAATTTTACTATTAAAACAGGCCAAAAGTTTAAAAAAATAGTCAAAATGGTATGTAAAATTTTGGAAGTTAAAATTTTAATATTGAAATGATTAAATATTAATTTTTGGTGCGAACACTACGCAGCCGGACAGACAGATTTCCCTAGGACCGAGCCCCAAGACGTAGTCTTACGTCAAAAAAAAAAAAAAAAAAAAAAAAAAAAAAAAAGAAAATTTCAAAATTTTATATTTTATTATAGTTTATTTTCCATGTGCTAAAGCTGGAATTGTTTTTTTTTTTATTTTATTTTTTTTTTTTATGAATTTCAGAATGGTGTAAAGAAAAAGAATATTTATGCTCAAATTCAAGATTGTGTATAACGAAATCTCAAATCTGTGACGGCGTTAATAATTGCCCTTTTGGAGACGATGAAAGATATTGCGTCACCGTGAGCCCAAGCAAAGTGGAAGCAAATTCCTTCAACTATCATTCAAATGGATATCTCATGGTTCGAAAACATGGAAATTGGGGCAAATTATGCATCGATAACTTCGAAAATGTTTCTATGGAATCAAAAACTGGGTGGAAAATATCTGATTTAGGGCGATCGGTTTGCAAAGCATTAACGTTTAAGTAAGAATTTAAAAAATAATTCTTTTTAAATTGGAAACTTATAAACTTAAAGGATTAATTATTGCCATTTTATAAACTAGGGATTTTGATAAAGTAGAAAGAATGATATCGGTACCAAACGAAGGAAGATCAATGGATGGATCGGTCGAACCGGAGAAATATTATGAACTTTCTTATAGTAATCTAGCAGAAGCTGCTTACTCCAGGAATTCTTTACTGACCTTCCATGAGACTGAATGCACTAAAAAAGAAGTGATCAAAGTTACTTGTACTGATTTAGAATGTGGGTTAAGACCGAAAGCAGTGAATCAGGTTTGGTCGAGGTTTGTAAAAAGTTTCAAACAGAAAATTTCTTAATAATGATGAGCATTCATATTTTTCTTAACACAAAGTCGCCATTCCAGAATTGTCGGTGGAGGAAACGCAAACGCAGGAGCATGGCCTTGGCAGGCAGCTTTATATAAAGAAGGGGAATTCCAATGTGGCGCCACGTTAGTATCGCCCCAGTGGTTGATATCAGCAGGGCATTGCTTTTACCAGTAAGTAAATATTGATTTATTTTCTTCAAAGTAAAAAAAAATTTTAATTTTAAGTTTTAATTTTAGCAATCAGGATGAATTCTGGGTAGCGAGATTAGGAACACTGAGAACCACATCATCACTTCCATCACCATATGAACAACTACGACAGATATCAAAAATAATTCTCCATCCTCAATACATCGACACAGGATTCATCAACGATATTTCCTTATTAAAAATGGCAGACCCTGTTAGTTTTACTGATTACGTTAGGCCTATTTGTTTACCGAAGCCCAATACGAAAATTATTGACGGGATGATGTGCACCGTCGTGGGTTGGGGTCAACTATTTGAAATAGGAAGGATATTTCGTAAGTAAAAAAGATCGGTTTTCTAAAAAAGCCTCGAAATAAAAATATTTTTTCCCTTTATTGTAATGACAGAAACGATGTTTTAGACAAGAGTTCATTTTCAGTACTAGTTTTTGCAGACCGGTTGGAATAAACGTGAAATTCTTCAAAAGAGCCGACCTTGTTAAATTTGTATTTCGACCCGCTTTCGATTCACAAACAAGACTTTCCGTTTTTGATGCATTTTCTCATCATATGAAGATACTTTAGTAGCATTTAATCTTTTCTAAAATTAGATCTAGTGACGTCGATTATTTTGAAAATATCGATAATTATCGAAATTGGATATCGAAACTAAGACATTGATACATCAAAATATCGAAGGCAAACGTATCGATATCGGAAATATCGAAATCGATATCTGACAAACTAAAGATTAAGAAAAAAAAAAAAAAAAAAGAAAAAAGAAAAAAAAAAAAAAGCTTTCTTATTCTGTTTTTTCCTTAAACTGAAGATACATTTTAATTGCAATTAACCAATTAATTCGAGAAAAAAAAAAAAAAAAAAAAAAAGTAATGAAATTGTTGTAGTTTTTCTTAGTAGTTAAAAGGATAATTTTACGGGCAAAAATAAACTAAATATCAAATTTCGATATTGACATAAAAAATATCGATATTTTGATAGTATCAATACACGATTTTTCGATATTTATCGATAATTTAGACCTGGATATATCGATATATCAAAATATCGATTAATTAATGACATCACTAATTTGATCTTGTCTTAAAGCACTACTCTTTGAAATGGGAACAGCAAGCTATAATTAATTAAACTTTTTTAGAGTATTTTTTTATTTATTCCATTTTTATTTCAGCGGATACACTTCAGGAAGTACAGTTGCCTATTATATCCAGCAGTGAGTGCCAAAAAAGAACGTTATTCCTGACTTTATACAAAGTCACAGACGATATGTTTTGCGCTGGATACGAAAGGGGAGGAAGGGATGCCTGTTTAGGCGACAGCGGGGGACCTCTGATGTGTCAAGAATCAGATGGTAAATGGTCCCTTTACGGAGTGACTTCAAATGGGTATGGTTGCGCCAGATCCAACCGCCCAGGAGTATATACAAAAGTATCGAGATACCTCCATTGGATTCAAACCCAAATGAATCTTCATGCCGAAGACGAAAACATCGGACAAAACGATTTGAAATACGAATCAAATAGCAACAGTAACAATTACGCTCATTTTAACGAATCTAAATTGCACAATGCGACTGAAAAACAACAAGCCAACGCAATAATAAAACTTATATCTGAAAAAATTTCGAATGTAAAATTCGCAACATCAGACGGGGTAAAAGCTAAAGACAAATGTAAGGGACACAGATGCCCTTTAGGTGAATGTTTACCCAAAAGTAGACTTTGCAACGGATATATCGAGTGCAGCGATGGAAGCGATGAAAAGGACTGTTGGTGATTTCTCTTAAAAGCATGCCATGCATTCTATTAAATTTATCGATCTGATATATGTACAAATTTGTAAAAATTCATTTTTAGGTTTAAATAAGCTCAATTTTTTTTTCTTTTTTTAAAAATGTAAATAAATGTTTTATGAATTACATATTTCCTTTTTTCTTTTCTCACTTTATTATATCATGAACCGGAAGTGGAAGTAAAAGGGGATAGTGACAAAGCCAAAGATGCAGATGTAATAAAAGAAATCGAAAATTTGGAAGAGAGTAAGAAAATAAACAGAAGAAACTCGGAAGAAGAAGAAGAAGAACCGAGATTTACAGTTGCTCAGTTAGTCACAGCTTATAACAAACATCAAGAAATAGTAACGAAAACATCTTTGGAAGTTACGATGACTGCCCAAGAAAAAGAAGTTAAAATTCCTCCGATTATTCCTTATAAAAGTAAATCACCTTTCCCGACTGGGCCTACCGCTTTACGGTTATTCATACCGGATATTGACTTAGTGGAATTGCCAAAGAAATGTAAAGCAAAATATAAAATTCGATTTTTCGACGACAAATCCAACACATCGGAGCCCAACAGCGGGGAATGGTCGAAAATCAAAGATTACGAGAACTCAGAATTCGCTTCGGATGATTTTGAACTGGCCAAAAAAAGAGAGTCAAAAATATTTGAGGTCCAGCTCCGTTTCGAGTGACGCCAGCACCACCGTCAGTATGGAAAGTACGAATTCAACAAGTAACTCTTCTTGGGAGGAAATCGCGAAAAAAGAGGAAAAATTATGCGATAATGTTAAAAAAATTTTTGGAAAATACGAACAAAGATGAATTGAAAGAAGCGAAACAAAAACCCCCGAAAAGCGGCAGAAATTTAATAGTAAGTACGAAACGAAGCAAATCGGCCAGCCCTTGCAAGGATGTAGAAAAGACGGAAAGTCAAAGAAAATTATCAACAGGATCGTATTCACTCAAAAATGATGATTTTACGTTAACTAGAAAATTGTCAAATCCGAAATCAAAAGAAGCGTGCACCAAGGAATCATCAAGTTCATTACCTCGAAGTAAATCTTTGCAAAAGAATTCAAGTCCGACGTCGACAATTAAACAGGCATCTCCATCACAATTCAAAATTATCGGATTAAAAGAAAAAAGTCCTAACACATGTAGTAAAGGGTACGGAATAAGTTACAAAATTGAATTCGACAGCCCTGTTGTTGCTAGGAAATTTCCGTCGAACAATTTATCTTCGAAGAGTACCATTAGTTCCACTTTAAAAGCAAAAGATTCAAACAGTTTAAAAAACAAAAAAAAATGACATCAAACTAAACATTAGTTTTGGGGATTTAAGAGAAGCATGAAAACTTAAGACTGTTAAGAGGGTAATGCTGGCTGCTTTTGAAGTTTTCTATGCCCAAACATGTTCTTAATACTTTAAACATGATTTTTTAAATTGTTTGTTAAGAGTGTTAGGATGTAATTTTTGTACTTATGTAATTTGAATGAGCAACAGAAATTGTACGAAATATTTAATAAGAATTATTTATCTTAATTTGATTTTCGCATATGGTATCATTTTTCCTTTGCAACATCAGGCATTTGCCCGAAATATTACAAATCAGTTCAAAAAGTTGATTGATCCTCCTTATTAACCTCCTTTTTCTTCATCGAGAAAAGCCTTAATCCAGCCTTCATCTCAAAGTCGATATATCTCCATTTTTAATGATCAGAAAAAAAACTAAGAATAAGGCAGGCTCCCATTTTTTGCGTCAGGATAGGAAAGCTCCATCGGAATGCTGTTACCTAAGAGCACGAGGAATTCCTTTTTCTATAGTTATGTCTATATCACCGCATAGCACTTATAAAATAAAAAAGGTCGATTTACATGGATTTCGTTTTTGTAAGATGTGCCGCGTCGTGGGATGGGGTCGACTATTTGAAATAGGAAGGATATTACGTAAGTAAAAAGATTGATTTTTAAAATGGGCCTCAAAAAACAATTTTTCTTTATTGAAATACAGAAACAGTTTTTTAGACAATTGAATTCATTTTCAATCCTAATTTATTATTCTAATTTACTTTTTTCTAAAATTTGATCTCGTCTGCAAGCACTATTTTTCGAAATGGAAATATGTAGTAAAATATAGCTTGGACCGTGCAAGAGTATTTATTTATTTATTTATTTATTTATTCATTCCATTTTTATTTGTGCGGAAACACTTCAGAAAGTGCACCTGCCTATTACATACAGCAGTGAGTGTCAAAAAAGAATTTTATTCCACCAAATAAGCTGGCACCAAAACCATTATAAAAAAATCAATGTCTTTAGTAAACGGACGAATTTTTAATGTGTAAAATAATATTTCTGGTGAATAAGAAAAAAAGATTCTAGTTAGGGAAGACTGGTTTTTTTTTTCTGTATTAGCTTGACACCGTACGTGTGAGCTCTCGTGCAGTTCAGGGTTGAGTTAGTCTCTCCGTGAAACTGTCGAGCCCTGCCTTGCGAGCGTCGCGCTTGTGGCTTGTCCGCGGTGCACCGGTTGGAGCAGACTCTACGCGGCCCGCCGTCGGTTGTAACAAGCACAAGTTTCGTCCCAAAGCAAGACAGAGCTCGTGAACTCGTCAGAAATAACCTAGGTGAATGTTTCATCGATCGCATGTAAGCAAAATATGATAAATAACGAAATGCCGTATCCTGAAATACATTTTAAATACGGCTGGTTGGATTCCTCTTGAAATGAAACGTTTTTAAACCTGTTCTCCTCGTCAAAAACGAAAATTTTAAGGATATCAATTGTTCTTGTACGGTATTTTCAAGTATTTTTAAAACGCAAAAAAGATGCATATTTTTCGTGAAGTTTGGTAGAAAAGGTTTTATTTGTAAACGAGAAAGAAAAAGGCAAAAATTCTTATCGAGCACCGCCATTTTCTATGTTTATAAACAGAAATAATAATTGTAAATATTACGATAAATACGTATTTGTCTTGCGTTGTAAGTACGGCATTGTCACCGGGGGTATTGTAACAACTTTTCGTGCTTTCACAGACCTCGTTTTGTTAAGGAAAGGAATTTTTTTAAGGAAAGAAAAATGTTTTTCACCCATAAAAAATTTTGAAAGCGCTTTCCACCGCCCGCTTATCTGCAGGAAATCAATCCCTTAGAGTTTTGAATGGAACATAAGAATGCAACAAGCAGCATTATCGACTTTTTTTTTGTTTTTGTTTGTTTGTTTTTACGTTTATGGAGAGAAAAAAAAAAAAAAAAAAAAAAAAAAAAGACTTTTTTTGCAAGTCGAGATTTGTGAAACGGAAACTCTTCGAAGTGATTTTTTTTGTAAATCTTTTTGCACCATTTGAAATATAAACAAAAATTTTTTTTGTTCTTTTTGTTGCTGCTTACAATGTTTGCAATAAGTGAGGGGTTTGTTTGCATCGCTCATTAATTTAGATTTTTAGACTCTTTGAAGCCGATACATGAACAATTCTAGATTATGCCAAACGTTCTAAGCCTGGAAAAATACGTTGCAACAGATCGTCAATCGAAAAAACTCTTAGAGGAAAACGTTGGCAAATGACTTTACCTTAACTGCATTTTACCAAAATTACCATTGCATATTTTTTTCCAGTTCTCCATTTTCGTGGCATCAGTTGTTATCATGCTGTAATATGGCATAACGAAGTGTGTTTTGGGACAGACCAGCGCACCAAGACCTATCTATCTACGGTTCTTTGCCTTATTCAACAATAAACCTTACCAAGCTCGGTTTAAAACTTCAGGTTGGTTCTGTCTTTTCCTGTCAGAAAAAAAAAAAAAACTTTTTTTTGCAAGTCGAGATTTGTGAAACGGAAACTCTTCGAAGTGATTTTTTTTGTAAATCTTTTTGCACCATTTGAAATATAAACAAAAATTTTTTTTGTTCTTTTTGTTGCTGCTTACAATGTTTGCAATAAGTGAGGGGTTTGTTTGCATCGCTCATTAATTTAGATTTTTAGACTCTTTGAAGCCGATACATGAACAATTCTAGATTATGCCAAACGTTCTAAGCCTGGAAAAATACGTTGCAACAGATCGTCAATCGAAAAAACTCTTAGAGGAAAACGTTGGCAAATGACTTTACCTTAACTGCATTTTACCAAAATTACCATTGCATATTTTTTTCCAGTTCTCCATTTTCGTGGCATCAGTTGTTATCATGCTGTAATATGGCATAACGAAGTGTGTTTTGGGACAGACCAGCGCACCAAGACCTATCTATCTACGGTTCTTTGCCTTATTCAACAATAAACCTTACCAAGCTCGGTTTAAAACTTCAGGTTTGGTTCTGTCTTTTCCTGTCAGAAAAAAAAAAAAAACTCTTAAACTCTCCCAGATTGCCTAAATCTGGAAAAACTTTTCTCTCTCTGAGTGATTGAAATTGATTTTGGTTGCTCTGAACATATTAACAAATTCATGGACTAACTATTAAAAAAAAGGATAAAAAATCACGGAAAAAAATCGAAAGCTACGTAAGATATATTTAAAATTTCAAACAAAGATCCAAATCTAAGAAATTTTTTAAAATAAGAACCATAAACGTTTAAAAGAACGATAAGTTAAACATTGCTAGTCTTTCAGAGCCATAAGCGTGCATGCGTTTCTCCGAATCAAAAACTTGTTCAACTGGTGGTTGTCCATTGTAAATGACTGATAAACGCTTATGGTTCCGACTTTTTAAACTTTTGTAGGCACTTGAACGTTTTCGGCTTTCAAAATCTCGGGAATGAGCCCGAATTTTAAAATTTCGAAAACTAGCGATGAAAGAGCATAAAAAAAGAAATATTTTTTCTGGAAAAATCGTATTTTCGGTAATCGTGCCGAAACCAAAACATAACCTAACCTAACCCAGCTTGTAAATGGTGCGGGTAGGAAAAATTTCAGAAATTTGAAAATGGATTGAAGATAAAAAGGTGTCTCACAATAAAAAAAAAAAAAAAAAAGCAGAAAAATGCAAGTATTTCCATGCAAATAAAGAATTAACCTAACCTAACCTAACCTAACCTAACCTAACCTAACCTAACTTAACCTAACCTAACCTAACCTAACTTAACCTAACCCAACAACCCAACTAGTAAATTGTGCGGATAGAAAAATGTCAGAATTTCGAAAATGGATTGTAAATAATAAGAAATGGCTCACTATAAAAAAAAAAAACTGAAAAGTCTGCAATGGTTTTTAAGCAAAGGAGTGGTGTTTAAAATTTGTGAAGAATGAGATATGAAAATGCGACGGTGCATGGGAGAAAAGGGAATCTTACTTCGTAATTTAAAATTGTTGTTTGGAACTGGGGATAGAATTTGACATTAAAATTTCAGGTATTGAATTTTTATATTTATTGGGTTTGTGTTTGGAAAATTGAATTTGAATTTCTGGTTTGGAATGAGATTCGGCATCAAAATTAAGACTTTGTGATTATAACTGGAACAGGAAAAAGAAAGGCTTCCATTTATTGGTAAGTAAATTTAATTTAAATGGCAAGTTTTTTTTTCAAAAAATAGTCAAGTAATTTATTATGATTTTGGTAAGTGAAAAAAAGGAAATGTAAGTAAAAAAATCGAAGGTGGAAGTAAAATTTAAACAATTTGGAAGTAAAAAAATACATATCGGGTGGTAAAAAGAAACAAATAAGGAAGTAAAAAAATGTAATCTTGGCAAGTAAAATTATAAAAAAATCAAACTGAAAATTACCTAATCTACAAGTAAAGCTCTTGTCGCCTTCTTGGGCCTGCTTCTTTTTCTTTTTTGCCCAATAGGTACATTCTTAGCAATTGGAGGCGGCTTGACGAATTTGAGGCGAATCGCTATTCCTATCACGTGTTTACAAATAAATATTTTTAAGAAGTGGGGGCAAGTGCATCTTCCCTTTTTCCAGTAATTCCCAGCTGGAATTTCAACGACCCAGATTTTAAAGGCCCTTTTTTTAAATTGATCGAAAGTGTTATATTTCATCATTTTCACGTTTTTAAGATCTTCCTGGGAAAAGGAAAGTTCTCCCTTTGACGGAATGTAATATTTCGTTACTGTTTGTCCAGGTTCCGTAGAAATTTGCTGATTTGTTCTCGCCCAATTGTATCCTTGTGTCCATTCTTTTATTGGGATGGACACTTCATCATAAAAAACACGACTTCCAGTTGTATATTCGCTAGACCATTTTTCACACACTGACACTGAGCATTTAACAATAAGGATTTCAGCTGGGTCATATTTCGCCTTGCAAGTTTATTCACGAATTTTTCAATTCATTTCTGTTGATAATATCCGCAGGCTGTATAAGACGTCGCATTTAAGTAAATTTTTTACATAAAAATTTTTTACTTGCCGAAAATAATTTTTTTTTTTTTTAAGACATTAAATACTGACCAGTGTTTCTTTTTTACTTGCCAACTAGTTTTTTTACTTACCAAGTAATTTTTTTACTTACCATATGCATACTTACCAATGGATACTTTCCATTTATTTTAAAAACTTACCATTTCATTTATTTACTTACCAAATAATATAAAATACTTGCCGAAGCAGTATTTTTATACTTGCCATTTAAATAGTCGCCAAAAAGAAATGGGAAATCTGATTTGAGATCGGGATTCGGGAATCAATTTTGATCGACGAGTTGACTTTGAATTTAAGAATTGGACTTTGGTGTCTGAATTGGAGATGAGAAATTATGAAATGATTACCGGTATATTGATGAACCGAATTTGGTTCCAGAGAGATCAAATAAACAAAATAAAATTAAAAGTAAAATAACGAAGTAAAATAAAGTAAAACAACAGTAAAAACAGTTCTACTATTTTTTTTTATTTATTTATTAATTTTTTATTTTATTTTATTTTGTTCATTTATTTATTTTTTTATTTTATTTTTATTTTATTTTATTTTATTTTATTTTATTTTATTTTATTTAGAAATAACGATTTGGATTTGAAATGTGATTTTGAATTGGGATTGGGATTTGGATTTGGTTTTAGATTACCGGTAGTTTCAGTTTGAGTGGGATGGAATTATTTTCTTTTAATGCATGACAATAATTTGAGAAAAAAAAAGTAACCAATTTTATGTGAGAAGACATTTGTTCCATAAAATCGATGGTTTTCTTTTTTTTCTTTTGGTAAGAAATGAAGGACGATTAAAAAAAAAAAGAAAAGGGAAAAAGGGAAAAGTCCAATGGTCAATGAGATACGAAAATGCGACTGTCGATGAGAGAAAAGGTGAAGAGGGAACAAGCCAACTCGTAAAATGCTTCCGGTCATATGAATAAATCTTAGTACGTTTGTCGCAAACAGGGAATTGGGTGGTTTTAGTATTCATGGAAGCGCGGTGAGCGTCTTCCGAGTGGGGAAGGAGGTTGAGATGTGTATGTTTGAAACGAGACGGAGTAGTGAGCGTGTTGAGTACGCTGCTCGGGATCTCGGGTCTGCTGTACGTGCCACTTGTGGCGCGGTGCTATGAACTCGATCGTCGATTCGATGTTGAGTGTTTAGCATGTTCGTTCGTTTCGAAAAAACTTCCGTGAGGTTGTTTTCTCGTCGAATCAGATATAAGAAATTGGGTTCCTGGCGGGGTCGAACTTATCGGCTGCCGTCACCTTCGTTCGTTTCGAAAAAGCTTCCGCCAGGGAGTTTTCTCGTCGAGTCAGATATATGCTTAAAATCGAGTTTCGATCGGTACTGGTTTTACAGTTACCGATCGTGCTCTTAACGAATTTTTTCGTTTTTGTGTGTGCGACTCGTTTCGAGCGTTCACGTCTTTGTTCGACACAGCCGTGTCTAACCACAGCGTTCCGTCCTCGGCGGAGTTACCGCAGTGGTCTAGTGAAAGCAATGTTCCGCTCTTTTCCGAGCGTTTGGTTTTCAACGTTGGTCCGCGATACCGAGGGGCTCGTTTTGTACGAGTGTCCGTCGAAGACGTAGATCGAACAGACGAAAGCTGCAGTCGGAATGGTGTTCAAATTTCCGACGTTAGTAAGAGATTGTTTTTAGCGGAAGAGGCAGTTGTGCATACGAGTTTGTCCCGCGATATTCCTTACGGAGGCGCCGGGGTTACGAATTTTTTTCGTACTCGGTCGTCGACTGGAATGCGGGAAATGTTTTCGTGCCTCTTTCGGTTTATGAAAAGACGACGAGGGTCGTTTTCTCTCGAAACATTTATCTGGTTGATCCTGCCAGTAGTCATATGCTCGTCTCAAAGGTTAAGCCATGCAAGCCTAAGTACAAACTTGGATAGCTGTAAGGCATACAAAGTGAAACCGCGAAAGGCTCATTAAATCAGTTATGGTTCACTAGATGGCACCATAGACTCACGTGCGGGCAACCGCATTCGAGCTGACTTGGATAACTGTGGCAATTCTAGAGCTAATACATGCAAATCGAGTCCCGACCGCGACAAGCCTTCGTGGTGTAAGTTGGAAGGGATGCTTTTATTAGATCAAAAACCAACGGGTCCGACTTCGGTCGGTTCTCCAAAACGGTTCTTGGTGACTCTGGATAAATGTCTGCAGACCAGGCTCAGCTGATCGCTAAGGCCTTCGTGCCGGCGACGCGTCTTTCAAATGTCTGACTTATCAAACTGTCGACGGCCGGCCTTTGGGCCAGCCGTGGTGATAACGGGTAACGGGGAATCAGGGTTCGATTCCGGAGAGGGAGCCTGAGAAATAGCTACCACATCCAAGGAAGGCAGCAGGCGCGCAAATTACCCACTCCCTGAACGGGGAGGTAGTGACGATAAATAACGATGCAGAACTCTTTCCGAGGCTCTGCAATCGGAATGGGTATACTCTAAACACTTGTGCGAGTATCCACTGGAGGGCAAGTCTGGTGCCAGCAGCCGCGGTAATTCCAGCTCCAGTAGCGTATATTAAAGTTGTTGCGGTTAAAAAGCTCGTAGTTGGATCTGTGTTTCGAGCCGTCGGTTCGCCGCCCGTCGGCGTTTAACTGACGCGACTTCGAAACGTCCTGCCGGTTGGCGGTCGGTCGCGCGTCTTATCTTCGGATTCGACGGACTTGCGACGCGCCAGTGTTTTCACCCGTTCCCGATACTCTTCACCGAGTGTCGAGACGGGCCGGCACGTTTACTTTGAATCAAACTGAGTGCTCAAGGCAGGCAAATTTTACCGCTTGAAAGATCTTGCATGGAATAATGGAATAGGACCTCGGTTCTATTTTGTTGGTTTTCAGAACCCCGAGGTAATGATAAATGGGGACTGACGGGGGCATTAGTATTGCGGCGTTAGAGGTGAAATTCTTGGATCGTCGCAAGACTACCTAAAGCGAAAGCATTTGCCAAGGATGTTTTCATTAATCAAGAACGAAAGTTAGAGGTTCGAAGGCGATCAGATACCGCCCTAGTTCTAACCATAAACGATGCCAGCCAGCGATCCGCGGTGGTTCGTTTGTAATGACCCCGCGGGCAGCTTCCGGGAAACCAAAGCTTTTGGGTTCCGGGGGTAGTATGGTTGCAAAGCTGAAACTTAAAGGAATTGACGGAAGGGCACCACCAGGAGTGGAGCTTGCGGCTTAATTTGACTCATTAACTTGGACCCACAAAGGGTCGGCACTTTAAAGAATTTAGCCCAAGGGCTTTAGATTCTTAGTACCGCTTATCTTCAATAAAGTGCCGGCCGAAAAAAAAAGTCCCCTTCTATTGAAAAACTTAACAAACTAATTAACAAAAAATAAAAATAAAAATATAAAATAAAATTAATTAAAACAAGAACGGTATATAAAAGTAATAATAAAAGTAAAAAGAGGCCTCTGCAGGGTGAGACCCCGTGCGGCGTGTTGTGGAACGCGCCGCACGGGGTTTTTCCTTAAAGCAATCGGCAGATATGCCCTTCTTGCACGCTAACGGGACTTATAAAATTTGCGAGAGATCGTTCCGTGGCGCATTTAAATTCCTTCTGTATGCAGTCGGGGCACCGGGACAGAGAAGGACGACCCCGTGTGGCGCGCAACATGGACGCACCACACGGGGCTTTTACCTCATAAAGTTCACATGTGCCCTTTCTGCACGCAGTTGGGACTTATAAAAATTTCGCAACCGTGCAAGGGAATAAAAAAATAAAAATAAAATAAAAATAAATAGGTGAAATCGATTATGCTAAATTAGAAATTAAAATCAAGAGTCAACGAAATTTCATGAAGGGAACCGCGGTAATTAATTTAATCAATTTAACGTTCTTTTCGGAATTTTGGTCGTGGGTCAGCTTCCCCTTCTCTTTTTTTTTTTTTTTTAAACATATATAAGTCATGAGCCTGCAAACGAAGAAGTAAATAAAACACAAACAAGAATCAAAAACATAAACAAGAATCAATTAAGCCAAATAAGAGATCATTCTTTTCCAGAGTTTTTGTCGTAGGGCACCCTTTTTTACTAATTAATTAACTAAATGTCTGTCTTATTTCCCAATCGAGATGGTGAACAGCAGATGGCCGACAGTCATGGTAGAGGGACTCCATACTTCTAGTAATTATCGGTTCGGCCGCAGGAGGCAGCACTTGATAGTAGTTGATTATCTCTGCTGCCACGACAAGGTTGGTACGATCGTTCCTAGTTGTTTATAAATTATACCGAGATGTTCCGTTTGAATTAATTCACAAATCGATTGTTTTTCCGATAAAAATCGTATTCACCCGATTGGGAGATATCCAGGAATTCGCGGGGGACGAGGGATACAGATAGCACTCGCGGATAATTGTTTATCTGATGGCATTTGGTTGAATTCTATCGCGGCCAAAATGGCTGCCATCATCGAAGCCGATTCGCAATGTTCCTCTTTTTTTTTTTTTTTCCAGAGAATGTTTATAAATGCGGATAATTGTTAATCACCCGTTTAAATATAACCGTTTAGCACTCGCGGATAATTGTTTATCTAATGGCATTTTGGTTGAATTTTATCGAAACCGATTGGCAATGATCTTTTTTTTTTTTTTTTTTTTACAGAGAATGTTTATAATTGCGACTAAGGAGTGTTATAGATGTGATCCTTGGGGACTTCGGCGCACACAAAACATAAAACACAGAGCGGAGAGCCTTCCCTAAGTGGTCTGCGATGATTGAAAGTCCAAGGGATTGGCCAGGAGAAACCAACCAACTAATGATGGTTTGTCATGGATTTAGTCAGGTTTTTGTGGAAGTTCCAGAAGTTTATAAAAAGTGGAGGCTCAAGTCTTGAGCATTTCTCCCAGTTGGTATGTATATTTCCAAGGAAGAATCTGGTCGTTCCTTTTTCTCCCTCTTTTTTCTTTTCAGGGATAAACATGTAGTTTGAGGATGCTCCAGCTAAGTGCTTGAGGGCTCATTGATTGGCACTGCAATCCGGAAGATGTGATCCGAGGGGATCCAAATTTGCTGCCTCCCTCCTCGTGGCATATCTTGACTGAAGCGTCAGGGTGACATGCGCTTTAAAAATCCCATACGCTTCAGGGCCTGTGAAGTATGTGTTGCTGCCGTCCGGTGGATCACCAATTTGCGGATGTAAAGGCTGGGGTCTATAAGGGCAATAAAAAAGGGCATGGATTGCATCGTCAACTTCGCCGCAGTCTTCGCAGAATGGGTCGCTTGTTAGCCCTAGGGAGTTCAGGCGGGCCTGGAAATCGCCGTGACCGGTTGTGGCTTGTAAGATGTACTTATCCGGTACAAGCCATGTTTGTCGTAGTCTCGCTCGGATATCCGGCCAGTATTGAAAAGTAAGCCTAGCCCTCTCTGAGGTCGTCCAATCTTCCTGCCATCTCGTCAAGGTAGACTCCCGGATTTCGGCTTTGCTTCTGCCGGTTCCTAGGAACTTATTGAGGAACTTCTCCTTGAGTTCATGGATACGGTGGAATGTCGGAATAAATCCAGCAACTACGGGAAGTGAGTCTGCCGCCGTCGTCGCGTATGCATTTAATAGTTTAAGGAGGGCCCTTCTCTCAGCCGATATAATCTCTCTTCTATTCATGTAGAGCGACGCCCTTTCAGCCCAGATCGGCGCTGCGTAACCAATGGTTCCCAGAAAGACGCCGTTGAAGATAGCCTTCAGGCTGCTAAAGGCAACTTTGTGATGCAGACGTAACACGTCAATGGTCCTTGTAAAGGTAGCCACTGCCTTATCTGCTGTCTCCTTGATGTGTCGGTCGAAGGTAAGGTTCTTTTCTAAACCAACCCCCAGCACTTTGTGGTATTCGGCGAAGCCAATGCGTTCACCACCCAGTCGTATGGTCGGCATACGTTTGAGGGAGCCTTTCAGGATGACGGCTACCGTTTTAGCCGCCGAAAATTGCGACCTAATCTCCTGTCCCCAGCTGTTTACGAATTTGAGGGCCTTGTCTGCTCGGTCTTCCACTTCCCTTCTAGAATCGCCGTGGACTAGCAGCTGGCTGTCATCGGCGAAGCCCGAAGACTGTACCCCCTCCCCATAATCGTGGCGGAGAAGTGGGTCCATGAGTATATTCCAAGCTACTGGGCTTATGATGCCGCCTTGTGGGACGCCCAGCTCGACAGATTTTTCCATCGTTGCGTCGCCATACGAGTAGGAGATTGTTCGATCGGTCAGGTAGCTCTGAATCAGGTTGTACACATCTGGCCGGAGACCGGTGTCGCGAAGAATCTTCAAAATGCCGGGTCGCCAAGCATTGTCAAATGCCCCTGCTATGTCGAGAGAAATCAGAACGACATACTTGTATTTAGATTCCTTCACCCTCTGCGCCAGATCGTGTAGAAGATCCACTGCCCCTTTCCCCTTCCGAAAACCGTATTGATTATCGGAGATAAGGTTATGGGCCTCTATGTGTTCCTGGAGATCTTTGAGGATGACCCTCTCCAGTACTTTGCCAAGTGTCGGGAGCAGAGTGATCGGACGGTAAGACTTCACAAGTGTTGGGTCCTTGTCGGGATCTTTGGAAATAATGACCAGTTTCCCCTTCTTCCAGGTCCTCGGGAATACTCCAGTCCGGTAACACTGCTGAATCATTTTAGTCACGGTTCCGGAGATGATGTTCCAGACCTTCTGCAGAAAATCGTGTGTGATTCCATCCAGTCCAGGGGCTTTACGAAGTTTGCCTGCGAAGACAGCTTGTTCAATTACCTCTTCGGATGGGATGGAAGTGTCCGGAGCGGGAATCGGGAGAGCTACCGCGTGACGGATCTCGGAGTGGACTTGGGTATCTTTGCTTTGGTCGTCGATTGGAAAGAAGGAGTTTACGATTTCTGCAATGGTATCATGGACATTTTCTGTACGTGAGCCATCAGGACGGAGGATGGAGACGGCCGCAAATCCTGTCTTGTTGTTTGGCGAGTACTTCCGTATAAGTTTCCATGGATTAGTGTTCCCTAGAGTAACGAGGTCCTTTTCGAATCGATCGTTTTGCTCTTTGCGTAATTCTTTAAAGTACTTCCTCCTTCCTTCGCGGTAGCTTGTCCAGTCATCATCGGCACGCGTGCGTCTCGCTATTCGATGTAGTTTACGTACGTTTTTGCGAAGCTTAATTAGGGCGGCTGTCATTATAACGTTACGGCTAGGACCTAGGTTCCCGATTTTTTGACTTTTGGTGGCTGCCGCAGTTAATGCTTCGACAAGTAAAGCCGCTCCTTCATTAGTGTCCACTTCGAGTGCTTCGTGGACCCTAGTCGTCCAGGTTTTAAATTCCTTTTGAAATTGATCTAGGTCCGTCAGGCGGCAGCAGAATCGTGGCGGTTCCCTTGGCTCAACATGTGTGATCCGGCGTTTTATTTTGAACACGATTTCTCGGTGATCACTTGAGAAATTTTTCTCCACGGACCAGTTGGAAATGAGGACGATACTATTCCTGGACGCAGCTGTAATGTTTATATTCGATTCATGGCCCCTCGTGTTCGCGTAAGTGGAAAGCTCCTGCGGCATGTTAGCAATTATGAGTCCCAGCGCTGCAAGCGCTGCCTCTGTGCTTTGGCCTCTGGAATCGGTAACGTCATTAAACCATAGCGTGGATTTTGCATTAAAGTCGCCGGAAATTATTATGTGTTTGTTTCCTAGGGATCGGACGACTCTTTCCAGGTCGGACAGATGGATTTCAATAGGATCGGAGTACTTAAAGTATACCGAGATCAGGGTGATGGACTTGTTCTCGGTTTGGATCTGGACTACGGTTCTGAAAGGATTGCTCAGGTGAGGGATGAAAATGGAAGCCAGGTCGGTGGAGACGTAGACACATGACATCGGAGCCCCGGATTTAACATAGTGGACCCGAAATCCCGGAATCTCGGCCAGCCCGCCCGCTGGATCATAATATGGTTCCTGGAGCATTAGCACCTGTAGCCTCTTCCGTTGGAAGTCTTGGGCAAGTTCTGAGGCAACCACCGCAGTGTGGTTGCAGTTGAGCTGGAGTATATTAATTACGGAGTGATTACTCGCCATAGTTGGTTCTTTTGATTAATTCCGTTTTGTATTTCAGGAGGGATGGGCAGTTGGGGTCGTTAACTGCATGATCAGCTCTCTTTCTGGAACGTTTGCAGTTTGCACAGGTTGCTTGTTCAGCTGGTGCAGTGCAATTCCTGTGATCATGTCCCTGGAGTGCACAGATGGAGCAGATCTCAGACTTCATTGTGCAGTATTTGGCAATGTGTCCAAACTCCTGGCACTTGTAACACCTGGACACTCCAAGGTAGTCTTCAACTTTACAACTTTTCCAACCTAAGAAAATTCTTTGCTCTTTCAGAAGATGTACTCTCGTCAGCGGGTCCACTTCCACAATCCAATTTACTTCCTGCCGGTTCTTGGGCCCAGTTTTGAAAAGGCAGCGCACATAAGCTTGCGGTGAGGCCTCGCCGATGGTTTCCATAATGATCTCCTGCAGCTCTTGATCTGCCATCGATTTTGGAACATCATATATCAGCAGTCGGGGAAGTATCTTCGTTGGTTCTTTCACTGTGAAACCTTTTTTAATAAGTAGTTCTTTTTCTTTTTGCAGGTTGGGATGCGACTTCGGGGAGAATTGTACCGACACTCCGCCGCTTTTGATCTTCCTGGCACCTACGACTCTCCAACCTTCAGCGCGGGCGTCTACTGCTTCCTTTAGGTCTTGAGCTGTGTCCTTCCCCTCTTTTTCTTCTGCTCTGGGGTACACGAGTAGGACAGGGTTCCTACGTGGTATTTCTACCGGGATCTTCGCGCTTTTCGAGACTTTGAGTTTTTCCGCAAAGCTTGCTTTGGCGGGCAGGACCGGGAACTTGGCACGTTCTGCCTCCGTCGCTCCCGATCCTGTCCATTCCATTTCGTGATTCTGCATTCCATATCCGTCCGTCTGCTTAATTTCAGCAAAAGTTTCATGGATTGTAGTTTTAATTCCCTCTCTGAAATCCGTCCGAAGGTCTTGTTTTACTCCTAGAACTGCTTCGGCCAAATTCTCCCTAACAGTCTGCATCACCCGGCTGCACGTTAATTGGACCACGTCTTCGATGGTTTCCCGCTCTTCTGCGATCCTCTTCTTTTTGTTTTCCCGTACGCCAATGATCCTTGTGACACCCAATGTCAGGGCCTGAGCGGCTGTTTCGACTTCTGCGCATACTTGTTCAGTGGCGGTTCTGGCCGCTATGGTCAGCCGTTTGTCTTTGGTCATATTGCTGATTTGTTTCCTGAATTTATTCATAGCTTCGTGAAGGTCCTCTTTTAGCCGTCCCAGAGTCCAGATCTCATTCGGTATTTCCTCCTCCTTCGAATTCTTACGGTGGAGGGGCCCTTTTATCCTCTGTCTGTTCTCTTTAACGGCTTCTGGTTCGTTATTTCCGGCATCCGGGTTTCCATCGTTTTGGTCTCCTCCATCACCCTGGCACCCTTTTCTCTCTTCCTCGCTTTCTGTGAAATCGCCTTCCCTGCAGATTCTCCTCCTTTCTCCCTCCTCATGCCCCGGGGAGTTTATTTCGTCCGCCTTCCGTTTAATTGATTCTGCTATTTCCTGACCGGATTGGTCCATATTATTCGCCTGGTCGATTCCAGTCGGTTTATATAAAATTTGGCTTAGTTTTTCAGCCTCTGACAGGGTTTCCCAGGAGGTCGGGGTACTGGGACCGTCTTGGTTAATTGCATCTGTTAATACGGCCCGGTTCAAGGCAGGATCTTCTGTTTCTTTGGCTCCTTCTTTAAATAGGGTCCTTGCCTGGACTGCCCGGTCATGTCCTTGATTCCCAACCAAGCTGTTTCCAGGTTCCATTTTCTTTCTGTCCACCGGGGTGCGTGGCGTTTTCCCATTCCTTCCCTTTTGACTTTCTTCATTTTCGTCTGCCATCACGGCGTTATTTGGAAATTAATTCCAAGAGAAAAAGCATTTATTTGATTTCAGGGAATGGCGCGAGACAGTTTATTAACGATTAAATTATGTTATTTCCGCGCGTGATTTAGGTAAGTCTATTTTACACCGCAAGGCGGCAGCACCTATTGGAGATCACTATTGGAGACTACTGCCACGACAAAAAGAAAAAAGAGGTTGGCACACATGTTTTCGGGGCCCTTCTGTTTATTTATGCAATGGCTTCACAATGCATTATCGAAAAGAATTTAATAATACCGGTTTTCAATTCAATATTTACACAGTTTTCCAAAATTTTTCCGACGGGACGGACACGATATATAATCCTTGAAGTCCCGAGATCACATTATACGTACAACACAGGCGAAAAAATTGTCTTTAAAAGGGATATTTCGTTATAGTTTTTGTAATGTTTTTAGGTTATGCAGCAAGGACAGGACACTAATTTCCTCCCGATTTTCCGAGCCTTTTGGCTTTTGATACCGGAGGGAAGGACCGACGGTTTCCGGGAATCACATCCGTATCGAAAATCCGGTGAGTTGCTGATAATTTAGGCCGATTCGTAATGATTTTTATGTCTTTTAGGTTATCGACCAGAAACCTTAATTTG